>VXBX01008881.1:53729-77127 GCA_013400415.1 Scytalopus superciliaris
TATTATAATTTTATTCCTATTATTATAATTTTATTCCTATTATTATTGCTATTATTCTTATTCCTGTCGTGGTTATTTTTATTCCTGTTATTATTTTTGCCCTGTTATTACTTCATTCCTGTTATTTGCTGGCCTCTATTCCGGTTTCCCCCTGAAGGAAAGACATCCCTGCAAACCCTTCCCCTCTCACGAGCTGAGAACGTCTTGGAGACGGGACCGTTTTTGGAGCCGATCCCGCCTCGGCTTTGATCATCTCATGCCTTTAACAACTTCAGATGGGTGGGAGGGGAAATAAAAGCTCCCGTTCCTGGAACAGCCGGAGCGGCTCCCGAATTTCTGCTTCGGAGAAGCTTTTAATGTGTTTTTTTCCCCTCTTTTGATGGGAAAGCAGCAGGTCCTTTGGAAAGGCTCAAAGCAGCACCAGCTGCAACCCGTGCTGGGGGAGCAGCGCCAGGGCTGGAGAGAGGAGGGAAATTTCTGCCTTTTTCTTGGTGCTTTGAAGGAAATCTCAGGTTTTTGGCCCCGGCAGGAAGAGCTGCGGCAACACAGACCCAGCTAAAACAGGAATTCCTGGATGTTTTCCTTATTCCAGATGCCACATTGGAGAGAGTGCCATGGACAAGGTGATCTCTGGGATCTGGGGGCCAAAGCTGCTCCAGATTTCCAGGCCAAGGAGTTGTGAGGTTGTTCAGGAGCTGTTTTAACCCTCTGCTGGGGTGGAGGAGAAGCACCAGACCCAGGGGGGATAAGGGGTGCAAAAGTGGGGCAGCAACACCAGAACTAAAGAAGAAGATCCCTTATTTTTTGTATATGAAAGGAAATCTCAGGGTTTGGCCCTGGCAGGAGGAGCTGCAGCAGCACAGCCCCAGCTAAACAGGAATTCCTCGATGTTTTCTCTTTCTTGGCTGCTCAGGGCAGGTTGGAGGGAATGACATGGACAATGGGTGCGAATTTGGGGCCAAAACTGTTCCAGATTTCCAGGCAAAGGAGTTGTGAGGTTGTTCAGGAGCTGTTTTTAACCCACCACGGAGGCAGAGGAGAAGGACCAGACCTGGCCAAGACCCAGGTCAGATAACAGTGCCACGGAAAACTTTGGGAGAACTCCAAGTCTATTTTTAGCCTCAGGAAACAGCATTCCTTGTTCCCAGCATGAGGTCACTCCCCAAACACACCTACTTTGGAAACTTTCCACTATTTATACATTTTCATAAAGAAATTAATGTTCATGGGCTATAAATTGCATCATTAATTAATATTTTATCTTCTATTGGTCATTGGTTTCTCACTTCTCGTGCTAATTAGTCCGCATTTTCAGCCTCTCCATTATCTTTTTCCTGGAAAAGGGAAAGTTTCAGTCCAATTCTGAATTGCCTTGGTGTCTCCTTTATCTGAAGATGTCCTTGGAGACCACAAATTCTGCACTCCTTGTGTCCAATTTCAGCAATATATATAAATATTTATAATATATAGCACAACTTATCTCTCTCCCAAATTTTGCCCAAATTATCTTCCCTCAACACACGACAAACCTGGAAAATTGCATGGCTTAGGATTAATTAAAACAGTAATTAGCAAAATTATTAGGAGGGTGGTATCATTTCCAACAATGGGTGCCCGAGTGGGATGTGGCACAACCTCAGACTCGAACCAGGGGATGAGAAATAGGAAAATGGGTTATTACAAGCAAATGAATTACACAGGAATTCCTTTGGGCTCTGTGCAAACACCAGCTCTCCGTGCACGACTTCCCGGAGCGCTTGGATGTGTCTCACCTGGGATCACATCAGAGGTGCAGGAGGAACAGCACAAAGGTCCTGGGGGATGTGGAGTCTCAGGGAGTCTCCAGGCATTCCTGCAGGGAAAATTTAGGGATAATTTGGGCATTTAGGAGTAATTTAAAAAGGAGGTTTAGGGATAATTGTGACACTTGGGCTCTGTGCAAAGAGCTACTCAGAGCATGAATTCCCTGAGCCCTTTGATGTGTCTTGCCTTGGATCCTTGCAGCGTTGGAGGGGAAGCTGGTGGGGGATGTGGAGTCCCCAGGCCTTGCTGTGAGACAAATTTAGGGATAATTTAAATGGGAAAATCAGGGATAATTTTGGCACCTGGGCCAGTGCAAATATCTGCTCCCTGCTCCTCCCTGAGCACTTTGATGTGACACTGCAGAGGTGGAGGGGAAGAAGCACAAAGCTGGGAGGGGGCAGGGGGGAATGTGGAGCCTTCAGGCCTTGCTGTGAGAGAAATTTTGGGATAACTCGGGCATTTAGGAGTAATTAAAAACAGAAATTTAGGGATCATTTTGGCATCTGGGCTCCATGCAAGTATCTGCTGTCAATGAATGACTTCCCTGAGCGCTTTGATGTCTCACCTGGGATGAACACGAGGAACAGCACAAAGATCTTGGGAGATGTGGAGTCTTGTGGAGTCTCCAGGCATTCCTGCAAGGAAAATTTAGGGATAATTCTGGCATTTAGGAGTAATTTAAAAGGAGGTTTAGGGATAATTGTGACACTTGGGCTCTGTGCAAAGAGCTACTCAGAGCATGAATTCCCTGAGCCCTTTGATGTGTCTCACCTTGGATGCATCAGAGGTGGAGGAGGAACAACACAAAGCTGGTGGGGGGATGTGGAGTCTCCAGGCACTCCTGCAAGGGAAATTTCGGGATAACTCAGACATTTAGGAGTAATTAATAAACGGAAATGTAGGGATAATTTTGGCATCTGGGCTCCGTGCAAATACCTACTCAGTGCATGACTTCCCTGAGCCCTTTGATGTGTCTTGCCTTGGATCCTTGCAGCGTTGGAGGGGAAGCTGGTGGGGGATGTGGAGTCTCCAGGCACTCCTGCAAGGGAAATTTCGGGATAACTCAGACATTTAGGAGTAATTAATAAACGGAAATGTAGGGATAATTTTGGCATCTGGGCTCCGTGCAAATACCTACTCAGTGCATGACTTCCCTGAGCCCTTTGATGTGTCTTGCCTTGGATCCTTGCAGCGTTGGAGGGGAAGCTGGTGGGGGATGTGGAGTCTCCAGGCATTGCTGTGACGGGAATTTAGGGATAATTAGGGCACTTAGGGATAATTAAAATGGGAAATTTAGCGATAATTTCAGCACCTGGGCTCTGTGCAAAGATCTGCTCCGTGCTCCTCCCTGAGCGCTTTGATGTGACGCTGCAGAGGTGGAGGGGAAAGAGCACAAAGATCTTGGGGGGACATGGAATCTCCAGCCATTCCTGCAAGAAAAATGGAGGGATAATTCGGGCACTTGGGCATAATTTAAATGTGGAATATAGGGATGATTTTGGCGTGCAGGCTCTGTGCAAAGATCTGCTCCTCGCGCCCCTCCCCTGAGCGCTTGGCAGCCAGTTCCCAGAGATCCAGCTGATTCCCAGAGATCCAACCAGTTCCCAGAGATCCAGCCAGTTCCCAGAGATTCAGCTGATTCCCAGAGATCCAGCCAGTTCCCAGAGATCCAGCCAGTTCCCAGAGANATCCAGCCAATTCCCAAAGATTCATCCAGTTCCCAGAGATCCAACCAGTTCCCAGAGATCCAGATGGTTCCCAGAGATCCAGCCAATTCCCAAAGATTCATCCAGTTCCCAGAGATCCAACCAGTTCCCAGAGATCCAGATGGTTCCCAGAGATCCAGCCAATTCCCAAAGATTCATCCAATTCCCAGAGATCCAACCAGTTCCCAGAGATCCAGATGGTTCCCAAAGATCCAGCTGGTTCCCAGAGATCCAGCTGATTCCCAGAGATCCAGCCGGTTCCCAGAGATCCAGCCAATTCCCAGAGAGCCAGCCAATTCCCAGAGATCCAGCTGATTCCCAGAGATCCAGCCGGTCCCCGGCACGATTCCAGCACAGCCACCATTCCTTGGGATGAGTCGAAGTGGTTTTGGGCAGGGTTTACCCCGGCCTGGCCGACATCCTGCCCGGAGCGTGCCGGCCCCGAATTCCCATGGCAAATCCTGCTTCCTGCTGCGTGACTCTGTTTGTTTTGGCTCTGCCAAACCCCACCAGTTACAAATAGTCGAATGGTGGAACTAAATCCCGGGATTCCCTCCTTAAAAAGCGTTTCCTGAGGGCGTCTGGGGCGTTGCCAGGTTTGAGCCGGGCTGGGTGTTGTGAAACCAGCGCTGCTGTTTCCCCGGGGTTGGGCTTTGATGTGTTTTGCTCTTAAAACAGACGGTGCTTGGGGTGTTTTCCAAAGGGAAGCGGCACCGACACGTTGTCCTTGGAAATCCTGGCGCTGGGGCGGGAATTGAGGGACCTGGAGGTGAGTTTGGATCTCGCACTGGGCTCCCTCTCGGCTGGTAACGAGTCCAAGAAGCGCCGCCGCGTCTTGCGTTGGGTGGTTGGAAGAAAAAATGGCTTTAAACAACAAATTTGCTGTTCTGGAGGAGGAAAAAAGGTAAAATGAACTTTCTCGGGGGGGGGGGCTGAGTGCAGTTTTACATCCCGATGGTGCCAAAGCTGGGGGAGGAAACGCCGTGGTGGCTCCTCAGGGCACGGTGGTGGCAAAGGGCACCTCGAGGGCTTTGCCCCCTCCGCTCCCTGCCAGGGGAAGGGCCGGGTTAGATAAATGGATCGGGAGCTGCTCCCCCGACTGTCAGGATGGATAAAGCTCCCCAAGGCAGGAAGAGACCGTAATTATTCCCGAGGGTTTGGAGCCGTGGAAGGGCTCCAGGCCTGGGGGAGGTAGAAGGGGAGGTGGAAGCGGCAGGAGACGGGAGGCAGGGAAGGGGTTGGGGGGGATTTACAGCAAACACCTCATTGCATTGGGGGGCTTTCCCTTAAATTCGGGAATTTCCCCGAGGCCTCTGGTTTTGCTGTAAGAAAGTCATTTGTGTGATGAGTTCAAGCTGGAAAAGGCACATTTAGGGCAAAATGTCATTGTAGGGGAAAACAACCGCTGGACCACTGGATCCAGCACCGGGTCAGGGCTGAGCAGGGAGTCTGGAATTAATTCCAGTCCTTGTTTTAATTTTGGGAAAGAGGGTTTTGCCAGGGCAGAGCCGAGCTCGGACGCTGTGTTTTATCCAGCAGGGTCTGATTAGTGCTGACAGAGATGACTTGCAGCTCTAATTAATCTTAATAGCTGGATTCTCATCCAGCTGGTCATTAATGGCAATTAATACTCGCCCTGGTATTTTCCCACAGATCAGTCTCTGATTTAATACAGATCAACCTCTGATTTAATACAGATTAAATCTGGGATTCAACACTCAACAGCAATTTTCTACCTTGAACTAATTTTTCTGTCTCTTAGGGATTTAATCTCTGACAACTTGACTAAACACATGTTTGGAGTGTTTATCCACAGGCTTATCAGGATTTGATGTCTTTTGGCTTGTGCAAAACCTCTGGATTTATAAAACCTTCAGTGCTGTCAATACTGGAAAGCCCCAGCAGAGGCTCAGGACCCCAGTGCTGTCGGTCTGTACTGGTTTGCACTGGGAAAAGCTGGTGGAGAGGCCACTTGGGTGACTCATTTTGGGTTTATCCTCTTGCCCCAGCCAATGAAAAGGTTTTTAAAGCTCTGTCTGCAGATTTAGTCCCTGTCTTAAGAGCTGTGTGAGGTCTGGACTTGTGCTGGCCGAGGGCTCATTGTGGTGGGGACGCAGAGCTGGGAGGTTTGGGATGCAGAGCTGGGAGGCTCCTCCTAAAGCAGCTGGTGCAGGTTTGGGGTATAACAGGGGGAAAAAAGCCTTGAAGAAACAAAGCTGAGCTTAATATTTGAGGCTGAAATTCACCCGTGGGTGATGTCCAAGTGTTAGGATGAGGATTAAGGCTGGAAGGCAGTGCCAGCTCTTGCAGTCCCGGCTCCAGAGCCTTCAGGTGTGGAAGTGGAAGGGTTTGGAGGCAGCAGGATTGTGGGGGGTGGGATAAATAATGCTTTCCTTGGCCTGATTCCATGTGTTATTCCCTGGCACAGACTTTCCCACCCATAAGGGGAATGGGGACCGAGCTCTTCTCCCGCTCCAGCTTCACTGAGCACAAGGAACTGGGGCCTTTCCAGCTGCTTCCAAGCAGCAGCTCTCCAATTAAATCCATTTATTCTGCATCAAATCTGGTTCTAAAATAGCAAAGTGCTGCTCTTCCCTCCCTGGAGCAGGGACAGGAGCGAGGGGGCAGGAAGGTGATGCTGAAGGGACTATTTTTAGCCATAAGCTCAGTCTAAGGCTTGGCCTGGGAATATCTCGTGGCGTGACTGACACTTCAGGAAGCAACAAGGGAGGAACTGAAATGTTTTTTACATTTCCTGTGGGGGAGTTGGGGTTGGCTGGTGGGCACCTCTGGCTCTGGGTACTTCGTGCCCCCCCGAGGATGGCACAGACCAGGTGACCCCCCTGGCTGAGCCAGGAGAGCCAGCTGATGGAATGTGCCTGGAGTTTTGATCCCTCCTCTCCCAGGATCCTTCTGGACAAGCTGCCCAGCCCACAGCTGGGTAAACACACCCTGTGGCGGGGAGGAACTGGCACAGGGTGGCAGTGACTGGGGGGGCATCAGGCGGGTCACTGGTGGGTTCCACAGGGCTCCATCCTTGTCCCAGTGCTGTCCAACATCTCCAGCACTGACTTGGATGCCGGACTGGAAGGGACACTGGGCAAGTTTGATCCCAAACTGGGAGGAGCTGCTGAGTCCCTCCAGAGCAGGGAGGCCCTGCAGGGAGACCTGGACAGGTCAGAGGGCTGAGAATCATCAACCATATCCCAGGATGTGCTGAGCTGGGAGGGATCCACCAGGATCAGCCAGTCCAACCCTCAGCCCTGCCCAGGCCCAGCCCCAACAATCCCACCCTGTGCCCCAGAGCATCATCCAAACCCTCCTGCAGCTCTGGCAGCCTTGGGGCTGTGCCCACTGCCCTGGGGAGCCTGGGCAGTGCCCACCACCCTCTGGGGGAAGAGCCTCATGATCCTGGGGTGAGGCCACTCAACACCTCTGGGTCCGTGGCCCTCAGAGATTTTGGCTCTGTGGTTAAATTCTGGATTGTTTGATTTATAAACTTTCACAGCTTGTACTGAACTATCTCTGTCCTCCTCAAGGCCAGGATTGTCTCCTGCAGTGACCTGATGCCTTTTCTCCCCCTGGAGTGGTTGAACAGGGTGTTTAAAGCTGCAGCTGCAGAAGGTTGACATTGGTTTTGGTGCTGCTTGGACTGAAATTTGGCATTTGGTTATTTAGGACAACTCAGCCAAGGGACTCTGTTCTTCCCTATTACTTGTGGTGGCTTCAGATGCTCCTCCAAGCTGTGTTCAAGACTTTGTGCTGCCCACAAGTGGGAGCAGAAGCTCACAGGGCTCTGTGATGGCTTTTCTACACTGGTCTTGTGATGGCCTGAGGTGTAAAAGCTTTTAAATCGGTGGGTTTGGGGCAGGAAACTCAGCAATGGGTTTATTTTGGCCACTGTTGTGGCTCCGCTTTTGTTCTGAAGCTCCATAATCATCACAAACTGGTTCAGGTCTGTTTGTTCCTCCTCTCCATCCTCATTAAGTTAAAACCAATTAAAATTATCACCACTGCATTCGAAACATAAAACTCAGCTCCAGAACATGGAAAATACTGAAAAAGACACTTTTTAAAAGTTGTTCAAGTGAAATTTTTGCCTCTGGGTCTCCAGTGCCGGGGGAAGGGGAGAATTTTGGGTAGAGAGAGGGATTAAAGCAGTTCTTAAGTGTTTTTAAAGGGATACAAATGGATTTCTCCAAGGTTCTGGCCCAGGGGCTGCTCCTCATCTCCAGGGAACTCCCCTGAGACCCCACGGAGCAAACCCAGCCCTGGGTGAGCAGAAGACCCTCCAAGGGGCTCTGCCCGACCAGCCTCCTGCTCCAGCACCCCTGTGGTGCTTCCCAGAGGGAAAAAGCCAATATCCCTGGCTTTGAGGTGCCTGGAGAGCACGGACAAGCTTCTCCGGGTGTTCTCAGCTTCCCCTGCAGGTTCCTGTTCTGTCTCTGCCATCAGAGGTGTCTCTGGGCACCAAACCCCGTGCTGAGCTGGGCACTGGGGCGAGTGACCCGATCCCTGACCCTCTCCCGAGGGTGTTCCTCAGATCCCGAATTCCTGGAGGGCCTGGGAATGAGATCCGGGTTGTACAAGACCTGGGAATGGGATCAGGATTGTACCCCTGAGCTGAGCCAAGCTGGTTTATCATCAGGGCTGGAAATCAGGCTGGAGTGGTTGGGAAAAACCAGGATCTATGGAGGAATTGGAGCTAAAGTTGAGGGATTGTGTTGCTTCAGAGGCTTTGGGGTTGGGCTTGGTTTTATGCTGGAGTGGGTTGGTCCAGGCTTGGCCATGTGTTGGTGGGAAGGGGCTTGGAATGATCCTGTATTTCTCCTTCCAGGAATTTTCTCCTTCCAGGAATTTTCCCTGATTCTCAGGCTCTCTTTAGCAGTCGGGCCCTTCATGAGTTGCCAAATATCTCCCCCAGCTCTGCTGGGATTTGCTGCAGGAAGATGCAGCTCCCTCTGACGTCACCTGGTGCCGGTGCAATCCATCCTGCAGCGGAGTTTGGGCTGGAAATAGCCAAGCAAATCCCACAGGGAACCTTGGGGGATGGAATTGCAGCTGCTGGATGGCTGTGGCTCCTGTTCTGGGTGAGCCAGAACAAGCCTGGGGACTTCTGGGGTTTAAAAACCAACTTGCACAATTAAAGGGGGAAAAACCTCCCAATGAACAAGGAAATGAGTTGGGAATAATTAAACCCTGGAAAGTTGTTTTTTCCCTCGAACTGCTGGATAATTTCTGGATAATTTGATGTATTTGACCAGGCATCTCATGAAATCCCCAAAGCAGAGACTAAATCTGGGCCCAGGAGGGATAATTGGGAATATCAGGGAAATTACAGCATGTCCATCCCTGTTTCCCAAGTGGAGACTTTATTGGATCCCACACAGACCAGGGGGGTGAGGTTTGAATTATTTTTATGTTTGAGCTATTTTTAGTTGGAGTTATTTTTAGGTTTCATTTCAGGTTTTATTTTCAGCCTTGGGACCTCTTGAATGAGGTTTTTACTTGCTGTGGGTTAATTAATGAGGGTTTGTAATGGAGAAAACTGCAGCAGCTCCATGTTTAGGGAATGCTTTGGGACTCTGGTTTCCCCCACTTGCAGGGAGCAAGTTTGCCCAGCAAATGGAACCAAATCCCTCTTTTCCTGCGTTTTATGAGCTATTAAATGATTTTTTAAAAGCCAGGAGAAGGCAAAGCAGCCAAAGATGAGCTACAACTTCGCCTTCATTTTCAACCACAACTTCTGTGCTGCCAAAGCCATTTTGGGGGCCACAAGCCCAGCAGTGTCTGAGGCCTTTGGCACTTCCAGCCCAAATTGGAGGGAATATTTGGCCCTAAGCAGGGGCTCTCAGGTGCCCCACCAGGTGTGTGTGGTGGGGTTTCCAACCCAGCTGAGCTCTGGGTTTCCATCCAGCTCTGAGCAAATCACCAAGATAGTGAAAAATGGGGGGGAAAGAATTGTCCCCAGGGAATGAGGCCTTTGGGAGCTGCCAGGGAGGAGGAGGAGGAAGCTCTGGGAACATCCAAGCCTGGCAAAGACCAGCAGCTGTCCCACCTCCCTCACTGAACTGCAGGAGGTGGGAGATTCGGTGCTTCCCAGGGGGATAATGAGGGTTGTGGAGAATCCCCACACCCCAGACTCTCCTAAGCGATGGATCTTGACCCAGGGAGATGCTGGAGAGGGACTGAACCCGAGCAATTCCTTTGCTCCACAGCCCTTTCCCCACGGCTGTGCTGCCAGTCCTTCCCAAACCTTCCCTTCCCAAACCTCCCCTCCCTTCCCGGCTCCCCGTCCTCCTCCTGTAATCAGTGTTTTACAAATCAGAAAACTGCCCTTTACTGCTCCGGTTTTATTCCTGCTCCTCCTCTCCCGGCGCTGCCTGTTCATTATCCAAGCTCCTCGGAGCGATTCCCCCTCCCGCTGCTCCCTTTGTTCCTGGGAGCAGACCCTGCTGGGCCGCGATTTGCAGGGGGAAAATCAATGTTTGCCACTTAAATCGCTGCCTGGTGGGGTGGGCTGAGCCTGGTTGGTTCCAGGGACCACTTAAATCTGCTCTGTCGCTGCCCTTCTCAGCTGGATGGGAGAGAAAATCCAGGGAAAGGTGCAGGAGCTGAGAGAAGGGCTGGGAGAGATCCCTCATGGATCACCATCACAGGCAAAACAGACTCAAACTGGGGATAGGAATTTAATTTATTGCCAACAAAATCAGAGCAGGAGGATGAGAAGTAAAATAGGTCTTCAAAAACCACCTTCCCCCCCCCCCTCTCTCCTTCCCAGCTCTGCCTCCTCCCTCCAGAGATGGGAATGGGGGGCACGGTCAGCTCATCCCAGGCTGTTCCTGCTGCTGCTCAGGGAGAGGGGTCGGAGTCCTTCCCCTGCTCCCATGGGCAGCAGTTCTCCAGGAGCTTCTTCCATGGGAATCCATCCCATGGGCAGCAGTTCTCCAGGAACTGCTCTAATGTGGGGCCCTTTTCATGGGGTTAGTCCTTTAGGATCTGCTCCAGGTCCCTTTTCCATGGGGTCAGTCCCTCAGTGTCTGCTCCAAGGTGGGTCACCCTTCTATGGCTTCCCACTGCCAGAGAGCTGGGTTAGGTGGGATATTGGGGACAGGCTGGGATGGAATTCCCAGAGAAGCTGTGGCTCTCCCACCCCTGGGAGTGTCCAAGGCCAGGTTGCAGCAATCTGGGATAGTGGGAAGTGTCCCTGCCCAGGGCAAGGGGTGGAATGGGATAATCCTGAATGGCCCTTCTGACTCAAACCATTCTGGGCTTCCATGAGGAGGACCGAGCAAGGATCTGCTGTGCAATCCTTGGCCTGGCTTGGGAAGGATGGGATGGATCCCATCCCAGCAGTGTCCCCACGTGGGCAGCCTGGAGCTTGCCTGAAGTGCTAAACCACAAATCAGGGCTTTCCACTGCTCAACTTGGCTCCAGGGAATTGCAGCAGAATCCTGGGAAAAGCCCCACTAATTAATTTGTGCAATGGGCATCGTTAAGGCAGAGAAGGAGACACTGGAGGAGCAAATAACAGCTGGTCCTCTGGCACTTCCACCTTCCAACTGGCCATTCCCATCCCATCTGGGACCCCCAGCAGGAGAAGGTCATGGAGCTGCTGCAGCAAGTCCAGAGGAGGCCCCGGAGCTGCTCCAGGGCTGGACCCCTCTGGAGCCAGGCTGGGAGAGCTGGGGGGGCTCCTCTGGAGAAGGGAAGGATCCAGGGAGAGCTGAGAGCCCCTTGCAGGGCCTAAAGGGGCTCCAGGAGAGCTGGAGAGGGAGTGGGGACAAGGGATGGAGGGACAGGACACAGGGAATGGCTTCCCACTGGAAAAGCAGAGATTTAGATGGAGACTGGGAAGGGATTCCTGGCTGTGAGGGTGGGGAGGGGCTGGGATGAAATTCCCAGAGAAGCTGTGGCTGCCCCATCCCTGGGAGTGTCCAAGGCCAGGCTGGAGCACCCTGGGACAGTGGGAGGTGTCCCTGCCCATGGCAGGGGGTGGCACTGGGTGGGCTTTGAGGTCTCTCCCAACCCAAACAATTTCAGGATCCAAAGGAGCTTTGGGGCAGTTTTGCTGACCTAGCCCTGGTGCAGTTGAGGGACCTGGGGATGGAGGAGAATCAGGCAGTGATGCAGCTTAAAAAATCACAGCCTGGAACTCTGCAGGCTCCCAATCCACATTTTTGGACTATAAATCCCATCCCGAAATCTCCCCAAGGCCCTTTTCCCACCTGGCTCCTTGCACGGGACTCTGGTGTCTGTCACGGGACTCCTCCTTACCCCAAACACCAACAAATCCTGTTCAATCTCCTCTTTTTGCTGTTGGGATGGGCAAAATTTCCTGTCTAAATGTAACCCCAGTGAATCAGAGGGCCAGTGGTTTCCAATTACTATTCCAGGGAATGCCCCACGGGGGGAGAAGCAGCACCTTTCCTGCCGGCTGCACTCGGAGGGGCTGGGATGTTCTGCAGCCTCAGATTTTGGTTGCACTCAATTATTCCCGGACACTTTCCATCCATGGGGTGGGAATGAGTCCCCATCCCCTGGGAACTGGAGGGTGGACAATCCCTGCAGGAGCAGCCCCAGCCCCCTGAGTGGCCGCAGAGCCCCAAATTTTGGCTATTGTTGCCCAGTCCGGTGGTTTGGAGGTCCCTGTGGGAGCCAGAGCTGAGTCATCCCTGCCTGGTTAATCATTGTCGGGGCTGACCTGCCGGGATGGGCGTCCTGTTAATAATTAACCCCTAATGAGGGGTTTGATCCGCTGCACAACGACCCCCCCACCAGCTCCTGCAGCATCTCCAGAGCGGGAAAAACATTTGGGAATAATCCCCGCTCCCCCCATTTCCGTCTCCTTTCCTGCTCCCTCTATATCAGCATCACTCCGGAGCCACGGAAATAAAGTTTAAATTTGGGATTTATTCCACTTGGAATTAAGGTTTTTATAAAGCTCTGCCTGCCCCTCCCTCGTGTCCAGAGGGGCTTGTCCATTATTTGTCCATTATGAAAAAATAAATGGATATTTAAGGTCGGTTCCTGCCGACTCATCTCTGCATCCAAGGGGAAAAACATCCGGAAGAGCTCTGCTGCTTCATCATCCCTTTTGCACAAAGAGAAGCAGGGAATTCAATTTTATCTCCTTGGGGAAAAGAAAAACAACAAACAACCAATAAAATTTAAGTATCTTTGGACTCCTGGTGAAGGGAATTTTGTCACGGAGCGGTTTGGGTTGGGAAGGACCTTAAACATCATCGAGTTCAACTCCCTGCCACGGGCTGGGACAGATTGGAATTATTAATAAATTCAAAAGGAGGTGTTTTTAAGGGGAATAAAATCCCCTTGGTGGCTCGGGTGGGCCCGCAGAGCTCCCAAACCAGCGGCAAAAATCAGCCCGGGAAGAGCAAATCTCTCCGAGCGCATTGAAAGGGTCTGACAAAAGCACTGGGGGGGTTTTGTTCCCTTCCCATCCCTGCGGGCACAGAGCTGGGATTTTTGGGAAGGAGTTGGATGGCAGGAATGTTGGGAAACGGCCTGATTTATCCTGTTGGGGATTTGGGATTCGGGGAGAAGGGGAAGGAGCCTGAAATCCCTGGTAAAACCTGGGATGACCCAAAGTTTTACAGTGAATTATTCCCTTAAACGTGGCTTGGGATGAAGGTGGGAGTTGAACTTTACCTGTGCTTTAACCTGCTTTGGATGTGCTGCCTCTGGTTTGAAGGAAATAACTCTCTTTCCCTTCTCTTGCACACTGAGTTGAGTTCTGAATTAAGAAGTTGTCAAGAATTCATTTGACCACACCAGTGGGAAAACTGGGAATTCTCCTGTTGGAAAAACAAGAGAAGAGTTGTGGGAGCAAGTGTTTTTTTATTAATCTGTTGTTTAATTGACTGTTTCTCCTGGTTCATCCTTCAAAACGGGAAGGAAGGCTGGGGGGGACACATCCCACATCCCCCCCGGATGTGTTTTCTTGGTGCTGGATGTTGGGATTTCTTCCTCCAGGGTGACAGGAGCTGCTCCCTGCTGGTGATGCTCCTGCTGTTTTCCTCCATTGCCTTGAAACTGCTGCTCCAAACCGGCCCCAACCGGCCCAAAGTTCATTTTGGAGAAGCAGCTCCAACACATTTCAAGCTCATTTTAGGGCAGCTTTAAAAAATGGGCAGAAATTTGACTTCTGGCTTTGATGGTTGAGCCTGATCAGAGTCAGTTTAGTTCATTCATGGCTTGAAGTGTCATTTTTGGCACGTTTTTCACCCCATGGTCACCTCCCAAGGTGTAAGATACTCAATGTTTGGGCTCTGCTGGCTTTTTATGATTGGAAAATCCCCTTTCAACTTATATATTGAAAGGAAAGGGATACGAGATCTGCTGGGATGAGGAAATCCCAGAATCCCAGAATGGTGTGGGTTGGAAGGGACTTCAAAGCCCACCCAGTGCCACCCCCTGCCATGGGCAGGGACACCTCCCACTGTCCTAGGGTGCTCCAGCCTGGCCTTGGACACCCCCAGGGATGGGGCAGCCACAGCTTCTCTGGGAATCCCATCCCAGCCCCTCCCCACCCTCCTAGGGAAGGATTCCCTGCCAATACCCCATCCCAACCAACCCTCTTTCACCCTAAATCCATTCCCCCTTGTCCCATCACTCCATACCCTTTTCCAAGGTCCCTTTCCAACCGTCCTCCAGGCCTCCTGCAGGCACTGGAAATGCTCCCAGGCCTTTGGGCCCTGAGTCGCTGCCACTTCTCCAGACCTTGGTTTAAGTTCTCCATTTGACGCCCTGGGGAGAAGCAGCAACTTCCCATCGGGAACTGGGGTGTTCAGACACTTCCCAGGCCACGAACCACAGCACAGATGAGGCCCCTTTTTCTTCCCATCTCTGCAGAAACAAAGGGGTTCCCCTTGTCTGGATATCCCCTTGTTTGGGGGTCCCCTTGTTTGGGGGCTCCCTTTGACCCAGCGCACCCCTTGTCTGGATGTTCCCCTTATCCAAGGCTCCCCTTGCCCAGGGCCCCCGCTTTTTCTGGATGCTTCCCTTGTTTGGAGTCTCCTGTTGTCCCAGGGCCTCCCCTTGTCTGGATATCCCCTTGTTTGGGGGTCCCCTTGTCTGGGAGTCCCCTTGTCCTGGGGTCCCTTGGTCTGGATGCTCCCCTTATCCCAGGTTTCCCCATACCTGTATGTTCCTCTTGTCTGGATCCTTCCCTTGGCCAGGGACTCCCCTCATCCCGGGGCTCCCCTTGTCTGGATCCTCCCCTTGTCTGGATCCTCCCCTTGTCTGGGGGCTCCCCTTTCTCCAGGGGCTCATCTTGTCTGGGGGCTCCCCTTTTGCTGGATGCTTCCTTTGGAGGCTCCCGTTGTCCCAGGGGCTCCCCTTGTATGGATATTCCCCTTGTCTGGGGGTCCCCTTGTTTGGGGGTTCCCTTGCCTGGATATTCCCCTTTTCCAGGGTCCCCTTTGTCCAGGGGGCTCCTTTCCACCGCCACAGACCAACTGCAGACACAACTTTCCCCAGCCCTCTTTTTGCCTTATTTATTACTTATCCCTTTGATCTTCCCTGGTGCATTTTACTCTCCCTGGCATATTTTACTTTTTCTAGTCCATTTTACACCCTCTACTCCATTTCCCTCTCACTAATCCCACGTTTTTTCCAGCCCCACAAGCCCTTCCAGGTCGGGGATGCTCTCCCAGTGCTGTTTTTTTGCTCCCCGCACCTTTCTCTGCAAACAAAACCTCACTCTCTCCTCCCTCCTCCTCCTCCCCAGGTGAGGACAGGGACGTGCTGCACCCACAGCAAGGCTCTCCAGGCGGCTCCAGACATTCCCCTCAATCCCGGGCTCCGAGTTGGGAATTCCTCCCCGCTTTTCCCAGATTTTGGGCTCCCGCTCCACCCTTTGCCGCTACGAAATCGCTGCGGGATTTCAACTCCCCTTCTCCCCACCGGCCAGGACAGGACTACAAGACGCTCCCTGGTAAAGATGTGCTGGAATTCCGCCGCTCTTTGGGATAAGCGTCGGCCTAAACCCCGCCTAGGCTGAGCTTTGCTGGGCTGCGGGCAGGGACGCCCAGCCCGACCGCAGCAAAGGGTTAAGGCGCTCCTTGCCCCGAGCGCTCCCGCTCCTGCCAGGCGGAAGTTGGAACGAGCTCTCCAAGTTCAAACCTCCTTTCTGGCCGTGATTTCCCATCTGGAAGGAGCTCCAAGGATGGCCCAAGACTCGCAGTGTCGGAATTCCCACCTCTATTACTACAGCATCAAGTTCGCCCTGTCCACCTACTCCACGCTCTTCTCGGTACGTGCTCCGGTGCCTTTTCCCCCTCCCCTCCCCAAAAATCCCCCACACGGGTTGGATTTGGCTTTCCGGAGTCAGAATTTCACCCCCCGTGGGTTGGATTTGGCTTTCCAGGGTCCGAATTTCCCCCGTGGGTTGGATTTGGCTCTTCAAAGCCCGAATCCCCCCCTTGCAAAGCATCCCTCCCGCTGCAGCGAAGCCCCTCGTGTCGGAGCGGGCTGGGTCCAAACCGGACGATTTGGGGGGGAAATGTGGGGGGTTGGTGGATTTAAAAGCTCGTCCCTGGGATTTGCCTTCCCCGGGACTGGTTCTGGAAATCCCCTGGGGCGGGGAGGCACGTTTTGAGGCGTTTGGAGTATAAAAACCTCAGAAATTTAGTGTTTTCACCCCATGGCGTGGTCAGATCCCCCTCCTGCCCCGGCATCCAGCGGGTGTGTGTGTGTGTGTGTGTGTGTGTGTGTGTGTGTGTGTGTGATCCACTTTTATAATTATACAAATTAAAAATAAAGCTGATCTTAAGCAGTTTTGAATCACTGAACTACGGTCAGGACTTCCCTGCACGTGGGAGGTGCAAACACACGGAGCCAGGAAAAGGGAAGCAAGAAATCCCACACCCCTTTCGGGTCTCTTGTTAATGGAGGAGATGATAGAAAGTTATTTTGGGGGCTTAATTTTACATAACCCTGACTACATTTAGAAATATTTCCCCCTGAGGGCTAAATAAGCCTCGTGCCTGTGCTGGGTGTGTGTCCAATACCTGTGCAGGTGCCCAGGGAGGGTGTGGGGACGAGCAGGGTTTGAAAGTGCCTTTTATTTCCATATTTATTTGGTTTTGTGATGATTTCTCTCCTGGGGAGGGCCGCGCTCGCCCTCACTCTCTGGGGATGGGGAACACCTCGGCTCACTGTGCCCAAAATAACCAAAAAAGGGGGTTTTTTGGAGAATATCTCACTGATTTCCTCGTGGCTGGTGGCAGGAAGGTCCCCAAGGGGTGAGGAGATCTGAGACCTCCATGAAACTCCCACTGCACCCACCAGGCCCCCAAAATCCAGATTCCTTCCCCCATTTCTGGGGGAATATTTGACAATATTTGGCAGCGTTTTACAACAATAGTTTTGGCTGCAAACCCGTGTGGGGAGCCCCGAGGTTTTGGGTTCGCTCAGGAGCTGAGCTCTGCTGGGTCTGAGGTTCTCCAGATGTTGTTGAGCAGCTGGAAGGGTTGGGAGGGGGCTCAGGGGTTTAATCCTCATTAATCTACACCCGGAGCTGGGGCTCTGCATTGGAAACACGGATTGACAACGGGATAATTTCACTTCCAAATGCTTAGAATTTTGGGGTGAACCCACCAGCGAGAAGAGACTCATCATTTCCTAAAGAACAGAAAACAACAGGAAAAAAGGGTGCGTGGAATTGCTGCCCCTCCTCCTGCCCTGAGCCCTGGGATGGGGCTCCCGCAGGGATCCTGCTCCAGCACTCCATGGGGACTGTGCAGCTCCAGGCAGCCTTTCAGCCTGACCTATTTCTGCCCTCTTTTGTTTGCTCATGTTGGCACCACCAAATGAATTCCCTGGAGCTGCTCGAGCCCTCAAAGCCCGGCCTGTCCCTGGAAAAAAAGCACTCCAGAAACAAAGGACTGTGGAGGGACCTGCGTTTCCTGAAGGCTTTGAAAATTCCAGAGTGAGAATTGGGTGGAGGAAGACTGGAGTTGGTTCCCCAACTCCAAGGGTTGAGGAGGTTTAGAGGGAGATCCAGCACAGGGTTGTCTCAGCCTGCAAAAACATGGATTTAGTGCCCCCAGATCCTTCCCAGTGCTTTTCCAGTTGGAAAAATCCATGAAGGAGAAAGGGATGAGCCAGAGAGTGGCTTTAACCAGACTTGGAGCAAAGAACACAGAGGTTTGGGCACCATGAGCTGGTTTTAATCAGTGGAACAAACACTTGGAATTTTCTTTCCAAAGAGAAACTCTCCTTTCCTTTTCTTCCTTTCCCATAAAACTGGAAAAGGGTGTTTTAACTGACCCTCAGAAAAGCCTCTGGGTTACATTTCTGTGCAGTTCAGCTTTATATGATGCACTTAATCATCATATTATGAATCCCAAGGTCCTCCTTCCAATGACTAAAACCATCCAGCCCTTTCTAGATCCCATTTTCTGAGGCACTTTGGGCCAAATCCCCCAGCCAGAAGAGACTCATCATTTCCCAAAGGCTGGAAAATAAGTAAAGAAACAGTAAAAAGCCGCTTTGAATCCTTGTGGGGAGAAGCAGCAGCGCCCTGGGTGCTGATTCGGAGCCTTCCAAAGCTCTGCTGGGAGATGAGGATTTGGACATGGAATTTTGCAGTTAATTCTGCCCTTCTGGTCATCTTGGCTGGAGACTGAAGTGCTGCCCCTCTCGCTGAGCTCCTCCTGGGGCTCCGCTCTGACTCACGCTGAGTGTGGGCTCAGACATCGTGACTTTGGGTGTTCTGAGTGAGGAGGAATCGCTGACTCATCCAGGCAATGCCATTCCCTCTGGAAAAAGCCGCTTGTGGTGGTTGGCCCTTGGCAGGGATTGAGGTTGGGCCGCTTTGGCCCCCCCTGGGTTTGTTCTGGGGGAGGGTCAGTTCTGTCACTTGAGGCTTTTGGGGACAAGGGGAATGTGGCACCTCGTGGGGTTTTAGTGGGAAGTGGCCTCAAGTTATGGGGCTGGAGCAGCAGGAGGGGCTGAGGGAGCTGGGGGGGCTCAGCCTGGAGAAAAGGAGCCTCAGGGGGGACCTTNAGGGGCTGCCCAGGGAGATTGGGAGTCCTCACCCCTGGAGGTGGACTGGATGTGGCACTCAGAGCTCTGGGCTGGGCTGGTGGAGATCACTCCAAAGCTGGACTTGATGATCTTGGAGGTCTTTTCCAACCTCAGTGACTCTGGGATTCTGAGCACAGGATAGGACTGTGCACATCCCTTGTAGCATTGAGTGGTGCCTCTGTGCCAGAGCCAGGTCATAAAAGGATGGAGGAGCAGAAACAAGCACCAGGGGGGCTCCAGAAGAGCCTCCCAAACTCCCTGACTCACCTCTGGCTTACCTGGGAGCTCAGCCCATCCCTCTGGCACCCCAGACCCAGCAGCAGCACAGCAGGGTCTTGGATTCTTTTCCATTCATTAATCGCCTTTTCATCCCACTTCCAGGTCTCCGAATGACTCTGTCCCCAGCGGGGTAGGGATTTCCACCAGGAATTCCCACTTTTAGATCTTCCAGGTCCCCACCCCTCAGCCAGCTCTTCCCTTGCTGTCAGAGAGGCAAACCAGCTCCTCTGTTATCCCGCCAAAAGACATTTGGGAAAGGGCTGCAAAGGTGGGGAAGGGGCTCCGGCAACTCCTCAGCCCCCAGGGAAAGGGTCTCCTTAAATTGTCAGCGTTGTAACAACCCCCCGAGGGCTGAAATTCCCTGTTTTCTGCCCTGACTCAGCTGGTTTTGCTTCCTGGTATCAGAGGGGGATGCACAAAAAGCCTCATCCCAGTGCGGAGCAGCTCCCTCGGCAAACCTCCGGTTGGGAGGCTGGGAAATCCTGCCTGAGGGGGAAAGGCTGGTCCCAGCACGGTGGGAAATCCGAATTGGTCATTTTAGATGCCCAAGAGGCCGGGAGGGAGGGAGGAGAGACCTCCCGTGGGCTGGGGAGGGAGGGGAGGTTGGACATCCAGCTCCATCCCCCGCCCACCCGACTCCCCCCAGCTCCATCGGCACCAAAATCGCACCGGGCTGGAATTAACCCCCAATTTAGGACCCCCTTGGTGGGGTTTCAGCCGCGTCTTGGCTCTCCCCGTGGTGCTGGGAGGGTCGATCCCGTGGGCACGTCTTCAGGATGGCTTTTTTCCCAAATCCATTACGAAGATGAGGATGAGCCATTTATAAAACCAATCAAATTAACGAATTAGAAGAATAAAAGCAAACATGACAAATTCTGAGCAGAGCACAAATCCAGGTAGGAGTTGTGTTTGTGTGAGCTCTAAATTAGTCCTAATTCTGAGCAGAAGCAGAAGGAAAACTCATCCAAGGGAACAGCCAAGAAATGATGGCTTTAAAATCAATTTAATTTCAGCATCAGGTAGAAAAAAAACCCAAACGCTTAAATTAGCAGAATGTGTAGGAGTTTTCCAGCATTCCATGTGGAAAGGACATGGGTAGTAAATAAATTAGAAGCAGTCCCGTATTTTATCCCCCGCTGGATCCCCATAATCCAAATGCTCCCGTAACTCTGAATGTGATCCCGTGGTGGTTGTAATGGAGAAATGGGATAATCCTCCTCTCCTCAGAGGGAAATGCAGATTTCCCTTTGGAGCTGTGGCAATTCCCGGCTCTCCCTCCCGGCATTTCCACCCCGTTTAGGTGATCACCGGCCAATTAACACTTAATTACCGACGATTCAGCAGCGAACTCCGTTATGTCATTGAGTGTAAAGGGTTGTGGTGCCAGGATTCCCAGACATCCCTGCTGCTGGAATTCATGGCAAATCCAGCCCCCCGAGAATGCCAGGGATGGCAAGGGGGGCTCCCGGACTGTGCAAGGGCGGGGAGACTTTTCCGCGCTCCTTTCCTGCCAAGGAGGGCTGGGATGAGCCGGATTCTGGTGAAATACAGGATTATTAGGCCCCTTGCAGCTCCACAGGTCCTGGCAAAGTCTTTGATGCTGCCGGTTTGCTCCAAATCCAGCTGTTTTCCCCCAGAAATGCTTTTCAGGGAATGCTGCTCTTTGTCCCCAGCTGGGATTTCTCCAGATCTCTGGATTTCTGCCGCTCATCCTGCAACACCATTCCCTGCTCAGCCTTCCAGAACTCGTGATAGTTTGGCTTTCTTTGCAATCTGCCTTGCTGGGAGACATTCCAGGATATCCATTCCCTGCCTCGGGGTGGGAGTTGCTTTGCAAGATGCTTTTTTTTTGGGGGGGCGAAGCTGCTTTGAGTGGTTTTCTCTATTTTTAATTAGAGGGTGTTTTATTGGCCAGGGGGGTGTGGAGATGGGCTGGGGCCCGACCCTGCTCTGAGGGGCTGGGGGACCCTCCAGGTTAAAAGCTATCAAGAAAATTTAAGGATACCCCATCCCTGGAAGTGTCCAAAGCCAGGTTGGAGCAACCTGGGATGTGGAAGGTGTCCCTGCCCATTCCATGGGGCGGCACTGGATGATCTTCAAGGTCTTTTCCAACCCAAACCATTCTGTGATTCCTTGAAAGCCGCAAAATTCAGGTGGATCAGCTCAATATTTGCTTGGGAATGTTGTGGGTGTCCATCAGGAGGGGTGTTGTCCCTTCCAAAGGGCTGTTGGGATGAAGGACCAGCAGCCTCTACAATTCCAGATGCTTTAAACTCCCCAAGCCCTGGGAAAGCTGGATTTAGGCCATGGACAATGAAAACCCTCCCAAAGAGGATCCCTGCTCCCCCCTCCTGGGTTTGCTGCGTGCCCTTTCCACTGTCTCCTCCCTCCCTCTAATCACAGATGGATTAATTAAAGCAGGGAAAGTGGTTCTGATTGGCACGTGGGGGGATATTTGGGATGGATGGGAATGCGTGGTGTGTGTTAATGGATACCCCCCACCTCCAGAGCCAAATGTGTTTCCTGGGACGCCGTAAAAGGGATAAACACGGAATCAAACCTAATCCCAACGCACCAACCCGAGGCTTAAAATAGAGTCTAAAGATGAAACCGTGATTAAAAAGCCTGTTACCATTAATGGGCCTCGTCTGTTTAGTTTCTGCCTCTTTAGTTTCAAACAACCGAAGTGTCTGTAAAACATCGTGAGTCTAAATGTCATTTTTGGAGAGATTTCTGTGCCTTTATGGCTGAGGTGGAGCCTCGAAGCAAACAAGGATTGTTAGATGTGAAACAGCTCCAAAAACACCCCAGAACCAGCGGCCAGGCAGAGGGAACGCTCAACCCTCCCAGAAAAACAAGGATTGTACGTGAAAATTAAGGATTAAATTGTTGGTGTGATTAGCACAGTCATTCGGAGCAGCGAAGCCTCTTGGAAAGGTGAAAGTGATGGAAAAGGAGTGGGAAAGGAGGGGTTTCTCCTCTCCGGAGGTGCAGCTTTTTGTCTGCGGCCGAGGGTTCCCCCCTGGATTGTCCCGCTGTGATTTGGGATGGGAAGGGCTGGAAAAGGAGCACGGAAAAGCTGCTCGGTCTCCTCTCTGCCCTCCGGGGGTGTCGGCTCGGCCGGCGGAGCAGCCGCTCGCCCGGGGCGGTGGATGGAGCAGCTCCAAACCCTCGGGATAACGCCCTGGCTTTGATGCTGAGCGAGCCGAAGGGATGGAAACAACCCCTTTTAAGCCCGGCTTTATAACGGCAACTTTTGTCACTAGCGCTGTGTCGTTGGAGGGGGAGGGAGGTTGTCAGAAATAATCCGGGGAGGAGGTGAGGGTGTTGTGGGGCTTTTAATCCAGGGACCAAAAGCGCTTTGTGACGGCGCACTGAGCTCGGGTTTAACTGGGAGTGGTGCACTGAGCTCGGGTTTAATTTGGGTTGGTGCACTGAACTCGGGTTTAACTGGGGTTGGTGCACTGAACTTGGGTTTAACTGGGAGTGGTGCACTGAACTCGGGTTTATCTGGGAGTGGTGCACTGAACTTGGGTTTAACTGGGAGTGGTGCACTGAGCTCGGGTTTAATTTGGGTTGGTACACTGAGCTCGGGTTTAACTGGGGTTGGGAGGACGGCGAGCGTCTCAGCGAGGGTTTGGGAGTGAGTCGGTGCTAAACTGGGTGTAAAGCTGGAGTGAAACACAACATTTTGGGAATTGCGCTGTCTCGGCTGGGTGGGGCTCGTGGCTCTCAAAGCCCAGGCCAAGCGGAGCATCCGGACAGGGACGGAGCAGGGAGAGCCTGGCACAGCCGGGCTTAAAGCCGCGCAGCCACATTAAGCCCGCTCCAGCAGAGCCAGCCCAGCCCTGGGCAAAGGGGGCTCCGCTCGGGGTCGGATGAACATCCCAAAGTCCTGGGGTTGTCCTTGGCTGTCTCGGGCATCTCCCACCTCCCCCTCTCCCTTCAGACCGCTCCTTCCCGCCGGGAATGACTCTCATGCCGTGTTTCCCTCGCAGCTCCTGGGCCTGGCGATCCTGTGCGTTGGGATTTACGCGGAGGTGGAGAGGCAGAAGCATAAGACTCTGGAAGGGATTTTCCTGGCGCCGGCCGTGCTGCTGCTCCTGCTGGGAGTGACCATGTTCCTGGTGTCCTTCGTGGGCATGGTGGGCAGCCTGCGCGACAACCGCACCCTGCTGAAGATGGTGAGACCCTCGGGGGGTCCCGGGGAGGGAGATCGGTGGGTCCCGAGTCTCCACCACCACCTTTGGGATCGAAATCTTGCCTGGTGTTGCTCCTCAATGTTTTCAGCTCAGCCATGAAGGGGGTAAGGGTTGATATAAATAGTATGTAAAATACCCCAATTTCCTATTTAAATTGCATGGAAAACACCCCGATTTCCATGGGTTTTATGGCTAATCCTTCCCAACGTGCTGGTCCTTCCTCCTGGGGTGACAAGGGAGTCCTTTGGGGGGCTGAGCCCCCACCCCGGGCGAGCAAAGTCTCTGCACCGTTGGGTTGGTTTTACCCGCGGCGATCCCGAGGGAAAAGAGCCCCGTTCCGGGCAGGGGGAATACCTT
>VXBX01008881.1:81744-104422 GCA_013400415.1 Scytalopus superciliaris
CCCCCCCCCCCGATTTCTTAAATTAAGCCGCTGTTTCTGATGTGCCTGTGGAGTTTTAATGTCCAGGTCATCCAGAGGGCAGAGGATTCAGGATTCAGGAGCAGCATCCTCAGCTTTCCCAGTCCTGCTACAAAGAGCACAGAAATTTGTTTGTGGGTTTATTTTATTTGTGGGTTTTGGCTCCTTTCCTGGGCTCTCCAGAAATTACCACCCTTGTTGTCTCCTCCTTTCCTGTGGCTGAGCTGGAGGAGGAAAAGGAGCATTCGAAAGGGAATATTTATCAGCCTCCAGGTGCTTCTTGGAAGGAGGGATGGAAGGGAAGGAGGGGGGAGATTTTGGCGTTTGGATTCTTTTCCAGCCTGTTTTCCTCACAGGGGCTCTCCCTGGCCAGGCAGAGTTTCCCACACAGAGTTTAATTAAATAATAATCCCTCATTTCCCTGGTGCTTTCCCTTATTCCAGGGGCTTTTCCATTCTTCCTGCATCTCATAGGAACATAAAACCATGGAGTGGGTTGTGCTGGAAGGGACCTTAAAGATTATCTGGTCCTAATCCCATGGGCAGGGACACCTCTCACTAGCCCAGGGTGCTCCAGCCTGGTCTGGGACACTTCAAGGCATCCTGGAGCAGCCGCAGCTTCTCTGGGAATCCCATCCCAGCCCCTCCGCCCCTCACCGTGGGGAATTCCTTCCTGATATCGAATTAATCTGCCCTTTCCCACCTTAAATCTCCCTCTTCCCTGCCTGTTCTCTGGCAAACAGCTCATCCCTCTCCCATCCAGATTCCTGTTGGAGTCGCTCTTGGCACAAGGAGCTCAGGAGAGGCTCAAATCTCCTTCCCTGGGCTGGCTCTGGAATAAATCCCAGTGTTGTTTATTCCCCCGTCAGCCCCTGTTCCTCCCATCCATCCCTGATCCCTGTTCTGCTGGACAGCACTGGGAATTAAAGGGGCTGCTCCTGATCTGGGAATGAAGTAGCAGAGGGTTTTCACCCCCTGGCAGCCAGACCTGAAGCTGGAAGTGTTTCCTTGGGATCATCTCAGCATTCCAGGTGGTTTTTAAGCTCCTGGGATGAAATTTGACATCAAAACTTTCCACAGGGAAGTGGCAGGAGACCCAAAACCCCGAGGACACGTGGGAAGGGATCATTCCAGGGAAGCTGGGCAGTGGTTGTGGAAAATGACCCTGGGGGGGGGGCTATTCCCAAAATCTGAAGGAGACCAGTCTTGGAGGCCGAGGCAGAGCCCAGCTTTCCTCAGATGGGCTTTGGGAGGGATTAAAGATTAATCCCTGGAGAGGAGAGAAGGGGCAGCTCAGGGCTCTGCTGCCCCTGGGAACGGGGGTGATCCATCCATTGGCAGGGTATTTGTGGGGATGAAGCAGCAGAATTGATTAGGAATGCTGGGATTGATGAGCTTTTCCAACAGCCCTGGCTGTGCCTGCTGTTAATTTAATAAGAATTGAGCAGCTCTTTGCTGATCCAGCACCTTGAGCGAGGCAAAGGGAGTTTCTCTCCATAAAATCTGGCCTTGGCTTTGTGCTTTGGGAGCGGTGGGATCCTCAGGAACCTTCCCAATCCCTCCTCCACACCCCTTCTCTGGGATGGCAGAGGAGAAGCCCTGGCAGTGGCACCACTTCCATGGGAAGGGTGGCCATGCCAGAACTGGGGGGAAAACCATCATTCCTCATCCTCATTCCATTTCCCTGGATTTGTGACTCCCAGAAAATCATCATCCCCCATCCTCATCCCATTTCCCTGGATTTGTGACTCCCAGAAAACCATCATCCCCTCATCCTCATTCCTTTTCCCTGGATTTGTGAGTCCCAACTCGCTGCAAACTCAGGGAAGCTCCAGGAAGGATGAAATGCTCTCGGGGTGGGATTTTGGCTCCTCGTTTTGCTGCTGGAGACTCTTCCAGGCACAAAGTGCTGATTCTGGCCCTGGAGCGAAGGGAGTGGCGGGGGCTGTGCCAGGAGTTCTGTTCCCAAACGTTCCCTGCGGGGCTCTGGGAGCTGCAACCCTCGGGCATGCCAAGAAAGTGCCACTTCCCACTCCGGCCCTGCACCTGGGGGGGGTTTGGAGGCTCCACTTGGAGACCTGGATTGGCTTTCCTTGAAATTCCTCCCAAAATTATAACTGTGTCACTATTATTGTACTATAATTACATGGATATTATAATAGATATAATACCATACTAAATAAGTGGTAATAAATAATATCTTATCTGAAGATATATTACTATAGAATATGTAATATGTTAATTTATCATTAATATGATATATATTATTCTATTATGAATAATACATATTATTCTATTCTAGATTATATACTGTATTAACAATACATTATTATATATGCTATAATATTTTCATCTGCATTCTCTATTATATATTATTTAGTGTATTGTATTGTTATTATATATTACATGTTATTATAAATACGATATTACTGTCTATTATATACCATATTTCTATACATTTTATATTGTTATGTATTCTTATATGGATATTATAATTAGTGGGTTTTTGAAGGCGAGGCTGCAAACTGGGGGTTATCCAGGGCACATCCCATGTGACATCCCAGATTTCCCATCTCCCTCTTCCAAGGAATTTCAACCTTTCTTCCCGGTTAACACTCACCTTTTACAAGGCTCTATAAAGACAGTGAGTTAAGCTGGGCTTGTTCTCTTGGAAAAGCTGAGTTTTCCTACCTCAGCCTCTGGAGCCCTGGAAAGTCACAACCATCACCATCCCATGGGATTGTGCCCACATTCCTGGATAAACCAGGTCTCCAAGCTGGATATTAAACATTCCCCTTGTTCTCAGCCCCCACAGAGCAGCACAAACCTGGTCTCAACCTGCTAAAGCTGCACAGCAAAGCCTGAGCCTAAAGGGGCAACTAAAGCAGGAGCCAAAATCTGCCAGGTGGGAACAGGCAAAGGGAGAAAATCCCTCCGGGAATGTGCCTGGGGTGTCTTTTGGGATAAAATCCTTGGGTTTTGGGAAGAGCTGCAGGGTCGGTGCTTTCCGAGGAGTTTGGGAGACACCAAAGTTCTGGGGGCCAAATCCTGCTGGATTTCAGGCATTTCCTGGAGCTTTCATCAGTTTGCAGCCCCAGCCCGCTGTGGGATTGGGAAGAGCTGGATATTTTTCCTGGTAAAAGCAGCACAAACCACTGAGATTTATTTATTTTCTTGGGTTTTAATGAAGGTGGAAGAACAGAAGTTGAATTTCTCTCTTGCAGCAGCACTGGGGGGCCCAGAGCTCTGGTTGGTGCAACCACAGAGCACTGGGCTGCTCCAAAAATCCCAGTTTTTAGGAGTTCAGATGAATTTAATGGGAATTTAATGGTGATTTGCATATCAACACCTGTTAGCTCCTTAATTATGGCCTTCATTGCCTAATTACACCTGGAGCTCATTTAGGTGGGGATGGAGCTCCTCCTGTGGGACCACTTGGGTGGCTCTGAGGCTTCATTAGTGGGAGGTTAATTAAAACCCCCAGTTAGGTGGGGGTTGGGTATGAGGTGGAGTTGGTTTTGCGGAGCTTTGGATGTTCAGTTTGGGCTCCCTGACTTTGCAACTCAAATAAACCAAGTTAATGTTGCAGTAATAAATTATCCCTGCCCCCCAAGCCCCCCCTTTTTGGTTTTTAGCTGGTTGCCATGGTAACCATCTGCCTTCCTTTCCCTGGTGAGGTTCCAAAATCGCTATTCCTGCAATCCTTGGGAATGAAAAAAAAAAAAAGGGCCCCTTCCTGCTGTGTCCAGGAGGGTTTGGATGCTCCACTGGGCTGGAAGAAGAGCTGGTGGAGCAGCCAGGTGGGAGCTTTGATTCCACCCTTGGCACAGCTGGATGTGCAGCTGGATGGGACCCCTCAGGGAGGGACCAAAGGTGGGCAGGGGGAATATCAAACCCCCTGGTTCAAGTGATTTGCTCCATCAGGATTTTGATTCCCAGCCCTAATTTGTTGCCACAGTGACCCTGTGGGATGGATGATCCTCCACTGATTGTCCAGCTTGGAAACCTCTTGTTCAACCAACCACCCCACCACGGCCCTGGAACTGCCCAGGGGTAACATTTGCCCCCAGTGCTTCCATCCAACCTGTTTTCCCACATGGAATTTGGCCACCTGGCTCCTTCCATCCTCCCACCTTTCTTTCCTTGCTTTCTGGGAGGGAACAAACATCTTTCCCTGTTGGGACTGAGATCCTTGGAGGAGATTTGCAGGTCCCTGGGGAGCTGGATGATGGAATGATCTGATTCCCAAGTGTTTCAAGGCAACTCTCAGTTGGACACGGAGCAGGGCTAATCCTTCTCTTCCTCCTTTCAGTTCTTCTGGGTCCTCCTGGTGATCTTCCTCACGGAGCTGCTGCTGCTTTTCATCGAAATCATCTTTGAAAACAAGGTGGGTGCAACCAGGGGGCCTTTGGGTGGTGCCAGCAGGGTGGAAACCCCCGGATCTGGGATTCCCTGGGAATGGAAGGTTTTCATTGCTCTGCGATGGAGCTCCAGCACCACCCAGAGCTCCCGACCAGCCACAGCCTCTCAGGGTTTCTTTTCCTTGAGGACTAATTAAGCTCCTGGTCTTAATTAGGTGAGCTGCTGGCAGCAGGATGGGCTGGAGGCAGAGCTGGGTCTGCAGGGCTGGAAATGCTCCCAGTGGATGCCCTTTCTGGCCCCGTTCCCACCTCCTGCTGCAGGAACTCCACTGGTGCCACTTCAGTGTCACCCCTGCAGTGGATCAAACGATCAAACATCGATCTGGGCCAGCTCAGGGAGGGCACGAGGGAAAACCTCGGGAATTCCTCACTGCAGGCTCTGAAAACTGAGCCCCTGATGCACAAACAGCTCGTGCTCTGAAACCCAGCGGAGTCCTGGAATGGGTTGGGATGGGAAGGATCTCAAAGCCCACCCAGTGCCACCCCCTGCCATGGGCAGGGACACCTCCCACTGTCCCAGGGTGCTCCAGCCTGGCCTTGGACACTCCCAGGGATGGGGCAGCCACAGCTTCTCTGGGAATTTCAGTCCAACCCCTCCCCGCCCTCCCAGGGCAGAATCCCTTCCTAATATCCCATCCCAACCCACTCCCTGCCAGTTGAAATCCATTCAAGTGCCAGTTTAACCCCAAGTCTTTCAGCTGCCTCTGGGCTGGAGCTGAGGAGGGTCTGAGCCCCCCAGAGCTGCTGGTGGGATGGAGCTGGAGCTGCCAGGGATGGGCAGGAGCCCTGGAATGGGTTGGGATGGAGGGACCTTGAAGCCTGCCCTTGTCCCAGGTCCATCTCCAGCTCTCCTGGAGCCCCTTTAGGCCCTGCAAGGGGCTCTCAGCTCTCCCTGGATCCTTCCCTTTTCTAGGGGAGCCCCCCCAGCTCTCCCAGCCGGCTCCAGAGGGGCTCCAGCCCTGGAGCAGCTCCGGGGCCTCCTCTGGACTCGCTCCAGGTGCCCCTGTTGGATCCCAGGGCTGGATCAGCCTCTGCAGGGGGGGGCCACCTGGGGGGGAAGGGGGGGAGAGGCCCCCAGACCTGCTGGCCAAACTCTGGGATCAGCCCAGGATCAGGGATTTGGGATTTCTGAGCCTGGTGAGCCCCAAGGTTGAAGGAGATGCAGCCAGTCCCACCCTGTGGCTTCCCAGAGCTCTCCAGGCCCCTCTGATCCCAAATCCTCGGTGCTGCTCCAAGGAAAATCAAACTACTGGAGTCCACCCAGGGAAAATCAACATTTGCTGCCACTCACACACCATTTTTTGTGTGAAATTCAGCATTAAATCCTCTGCTTTGCCCCAAACTGGAGCCTCAGTGGGTGCTCTGCAGGAATTCCAGGGAGGAACGTGGGGACAGCAGGGAAAGGGATTGAAGCTCCCGATTAAACTCCTGGATTGAGTAGAAACCATTAAGGCCTAAATTGTCCCTTAATTTAAATTTAACAGGTGATATCAAAACCTAATTAGAAATAAAACAAGGAGGGAGGGAGAAAAGAAGGATCTGACAAGTGATGAATCCACTTGACCTGGAATTGGCTGGAGGTGGGAATCTGCTCCGGGAACAAAGGCCGGGGATTAAACTGGGTTAAAACACAGTTAATTGGATTTGGGGGGAAATGAGCAGCGAAGAGGAATTAATTTGGTGGCCTTGAGGCCTCTAAATATGGAAATGAGCTTTGTGGGGATGCAAATGGGGTTTGGGCATTAATGGCACGGGAGGGGGGGGAGAGGCTCAGAACCAGGCCTGGGTTAATCCCGGGGTGGGTCTGTCCCACCTTAAAACCAGGATTTAGTCAGGGACGTTTCCAGGAGGGCGGGAGAATCCCGGGATGAGCCTTTGTGGGGAAGAACGGGCAGAAAAGGGTAAAAACTGGGCATTTCCCATTGAGTTTTCCCAACCAGGACTGGATTAACCCCGGGATGTTTGTGTCCCACCTTAAACCCAGGATTTAATTAGGAATGTTCCTCCGGACTTGCATCTTCCAGGGGGAAAGATGATCCTGGGATGAGCCTTTGTGGGAAAAAACAGGCAGAAAAGGGTAAAAACTGGGCATTTCCTGTTGTATTATTAATGAGGAGCAAAGCAGGGATTAAAAGCTTAGTAAACTGAATTAAAATCTTAATAAACTGAATTAAAATCTTACTAAAGCCCCACCATAGCAGTTCCTTGGGGGCTCTTTGAGACGCCCCTGCAGTTCTGAGGTGCCTTCAGTGCTCCTTTTTCCATGTTCTTCTCCCTATTCCTGGTTTTTCCAACCTCTCATTTTCCTGTCACAGTGAATTGTGCAAAGTGCCCTTTTCTCCCCCTGCTTTCACCTCTTTTATCTCACAGTAAAGTCCTTTTTACCCTCATAAATATTCCTGATATGTTTTTGTGGGGAGTCCCCAGCTCTGCCCAGGACATTCCCAGCTCCTTAACAACCTTCCCAGGCACCTGGAAAATTCATTTGCCATCCAATTAAGTAATTGGAGGTGCCCGATGTGGGAAAGGGACCTCAGAGAAGGGGCTGGAGCAGCCCCAGCCCGGCCTGGGAATGCTGGGAATTGTTGGGATTTGTTGGGATTAGGGAACAACCGAGGGCTCTGCTCCCTCCTGGGGCTCATCCCAGGGATGAAAATCCCACGGGATTGAGGAGCTTTGAAGGGGCTTCCAGAGGAGTCATCTGAGTTGGAAGGGGAAAAATCAGTAAGAAAAGGGGGAAAAAGGGAATAAAAAGAAAAAAAAATCAATAGTAAAAAATCAATAATAAAAAAATCAATAATAAGGAGAAAATCAATAATGAAAAAATCAATAAAAAGAGGGAAAAATCAATAGTAAATAATCAATAATATGGAGAAAATCAATAAAAAGGAAAAAATAATTAAAAAAAAACAACAGTAAGGGAAAAAAATCAATAATAAAGAAAAAACCTCAAGGAAAAAAATCAGTAAATAGGAAAAAAACCCCCACTAGTAAGGGAGAAATCCATTTAAAAATGAGTAAATAATAAGAAAGTAATGGAAAAAAACAACTGTAAAACCAATGGGAAGCAATAAAAAGAGGGGCAGGGTGTGTGGTGTGCTGGGATGGGCAGGAACAGGAGATTCCGTGGGAACTCGGAATGCTCAAAAACCGACAGATTTTTCCCTCCAAAACCCGCCTTTTCCGGGCTCAAATTCCCCCTGTGGTGCCAGCTGTGCCAGCTGTGCCAGCTGTGCTGCTTCCCGGCATTTCCCACCCACGCGCCGGGTTTTTGGGATCTTCTGCCCGCAGATGAATGAGGTTTTGCACTCCAACATCCAGGAGGGGATCCGGCACTACTACGACGACCTGGACTTCAAGAACATCTTGGATTTTGTGCAGCAAAAGGTTTGCTCTGGGACAGGGGGGATTTTCCAAGGAATTCTCGACTCCCTGAAGCCCAAACGTGGGTTTTCACAGCATTTTTAGAGTTCATTCCCACCCCTCGGGTGCTTTGCCTGCCCTGGTTGGAATATCTTGGCCTGGCTTGATTTGTATTCCCGTTATTTGTTGGGAATTTGGGGCCTAAAGCCTGGAGGGGTTTTTGCCCTTGGAGCCCTGGGAGGTGAGGCTGGAGAGCACCAGGGCTGGGCAGTAGCAAAAAGGAGTGATAAAAACCTCTAATTCCACTTAAACCAGTAAAACCCACCAGGAATTATGATCTGAATGGCCAGAATTGCTGGTTTTCATTATCAGAGTGGATTTTATTTATAATTGATTATAATTTATTGTAATGTGGATGCCCTGTGGGCCCCTCCTGGGTCTGGCTGCCTGGGAGTAAGCGGAGTTGGAAATAAATTGGCCTAAAAATAACATTTCCAGGATTTTATGCCCCCTTTTGGCTGAACTCCTGCCCTTGGAGCCCTGGGGGGTGAGGCTGGAGAGCAGCAGGGCTGGTTTGAGGCTGGGAAGGTGCCTGGCTCTGCGTTAAAGCAGGACTGGAGGGAGGGTTTAAGCCCAACTCAGATCCCAAGGGGCTGCTGTGGCTCTGCCTGACCTAACTAAGGTGTTTTGCAGCAAAGATGAGCTTAGGCAAGGTTTTAGTGAGGAAATGGCAGAATTAACTTAAAATGATGTTCCCAGGCTGCTCTGGGCTTGTGTTTGATCCCAAAAGCAGGGCTGGGGGATCCTTCCAGGCTGGCACTGAGTTCTCCCCCTCTCCAGGTACCACCAAATCAACTTCCCTTCTCCTAAAACCAGGCCCAGCCAGGTTTGGTGCAAGTCACTCTCTCAGTGCCCCCTCTGTGGGTGTTATTAGTGCTTTGTGACAGGGGGCAGAGAAAGGTTTGGTTTGAATTTCAGAGAGCTGCCAGAGCTTCAGTCCTTGCCCAGACTCCAAGCCGAGCTCACAGGGATGAGACCTTGTGCTCCCAAAGCTCCTCCTTTCCCCTGGGCAGGATTAAAGGCGGCTCTCCCGGTGGGGCTCCTTCCAGGGGGATGTTGGAGCTGGAAAACCCTCCTGGCTCAGGTGGGGCAGCAGTTCTGGGCACTCAGAGCCCTGGGAGGCTCTTCCCGTGTTTTCCCTTTGCTTTTTCCTCTTGTTATTCCTCCCTGAGCTGCAGGAACCCACCTGGAAGTAAACCCCAACCTGAAGTCTGGCTCAGCTTATGAGAATTAAACCCAGGCACAGCAGGAGTTTGGGCTAAACCTCTGTTTGCAGGGGAGAGAACCTTCCTGGAGACTTGGTTTGAGGATTTGATACCAATTTTTTGCACAACTATAAAAGCAAGTGGAAAAAAAATTGCAGCCTGGGGGGATCAAACCCTCCAATATCCCTTTGGGTGTTTCCCCTTGTCTTTCCAGGCACAAACTCTGCAGAAACTGCCCCTTGGGGCTTAAGAAATTGGGCAAACCTGTTGTTTTCTCTCCCACCATCCCCTTCCTACCAGACCAGCTTTGCTTTCTGGGGGAAAATGTGAAGAAATTTGTTTGTCACAAGAAGGGATGACTCGATTTGTAAAAAACCCATCATTTTATGTGGAGAACAGAGAATAAATTATATTGCATTTGCTTGCCTTCATTGTGCAAAATGAAGGAAAAAAGGAGCTTTTTCCCCTTTGTAGGTGCAGCTTTTGGTCTCTGATTTAACTTGATGGGAAAAGAAACCCCTCTTAGACTTTGGAGATTTATAAACCAAAAAATTGCAGCCTTGGGGGGGATCAAACCCTCCAATACCCCTTTGGGTGTTTCCCCTCCCTCTTTCCAGGCACAAACTCTGCACAAACTGCCCCTTGGGGTTCAAAAAATTGGGCAAACCTGTTGTTTTCTCTCCCACCATCCCCTTCCTACCAGACCAGCTTTGCTTTCTGGGGGAAAATGTGAAGAAATTTGTTTGTCACAAGAAGGGATGACTGGATTTGTAATAATCCCATTTTTATTCTGTGCAGAGCAGAGAATGACTTTCATTAAACTCTCTTTTTTATGCCTTCATTGTGTGAAGAGAAGGAAAAAAGCAGCTTTTCCCCTTTGTATCTGCAGCTTTTGATCTCTAATTTAACTTGACAGGAGGAGAAATCTCTGTTAGGCTTCGGAGCCTCATTAGCATTGAATGGCACCGACTGAGCTGCCTCCCGGAGCCAAGAAATGTGTTCATTCCGGGGCTGGAAGAGCCATCGCCCCTCTGGAATAGCGGGATTAGTCACCTGTAATTAAATCAGGCAGGCATGAATGAGCTGGAGCTCCCAGCAAGGCTGAGGCCGAGCCTGCAGCTGCAACAACCGCTAAGCCAGGGCTAAGCTGGGCTTAACAGCCAGTCCTCTGGCTTTGCAGTGTCTTCAGCTTCCCTTTTGGGGTCTTGAGAGCAGGAACTGATTGGGGCTGTCAAAGCTGGTGCTGGAGGGATGGAAAAGGATGGAGAGGGAAGTGTTGGGGGGGTGGAGGTGGAATTATGGAATTATGGATGTTGAAGATCATCCCATCCCACCCCCTGCCATGGGCAGGGACACCTCCCACTGTCCCAGGGTGCTCCAGCCTGGCCTTGGACACTCCCAGGGATGGGGCAGCCACAGCTTCTCTGGGAATCCCATCCCAGCCCCTCCCCACCCTCCCAGCCAACAATTCCTTTCCAACATCCCAAGTACCCCGGCCCTCTTCCAGGTTAACTCCACTCCCCCTTTCCCTGGAAGTGCCCTGTTGGTCCAGCTGCTCCATCAGCCTCTCCTTTCCCTCTCTCCGCAGTTTTCCTGCTGTGGTGGGGACGAGTATCGGGACTGGGGGGTCAACCAGTACCACTCATGCAACAGCAGCGGCCCCCTGGCCTGTGGGGTGCCCCACACCTGCTGCATCAGGAAGGTAAGGCAGCTGGGACACGGAAAATCCTGGAATTCCAGGCAGAATTCCATAAAAACTCCTCTCCCACCTGGTTACCCCTCCCTGTTTCTGTGCTAAAACTGCATATCCTGCTTGGAAAGGGGGTTGAGGAAATATCAGTGTGAGATGAGAAAGACATTGGGAAATGTGGATATTTATTGCGTTTTCCTCTGCTGGTTGGATGTGGAGCCAAGGTTTGTGTTTGGATAAAGCCAGGGAGTTGTTTGGAATGCCAAGGTTTGCAACTCTGGGATAGAAAATGGTTTGGAAGGTTGTTTTTAAATGAAAACAGCAGCATCACACTTGGGGTGTTCCCCTGGAGAAGGGAGGGATCCAGGGAGAGCTGAGAGCCCCTTGCAGGGCCTAAAGGGGCTCCAGGAGAGCTGGAGAGGGAGTGGGGACAAGGCATGGAGGGACAGGACCCAGGGAATGGCTTCCCACTGGAAAAGTGGAGATTTAGATGGGATATTGGGAAGGAATTGCTGGCTGGGAGGGTGGGGAGGGGCTGGGATGGGATTCCCAGAGAATCTGTGGCTGCCCCATCCCTGGGAGTGTCCAAGGCTGGGTTGGAGCAACCTGGGCTGGTGGGAGGTGTCCCTGCCCGTGGAATGGGTGGCACTGGATGGGCTTTGAGATCCCTCCAGCCCAAACCATACCAAGATTCCATGACTTGGCTCCATCCCAGCTCGGATCCGGGTGTGCTGTGGGTTCAGGGCTGTGTTGGGGGGGTTGATCTGCCCCTGATGGAGAGATTTTTGGGGGTTCTGCTCCAAATGGGACTGGGGGAGGAGTTTGCCCAAAGAGCTGCCTTTGAGCAGCGGAGTAGGAGAAATCCCGTTTCCAGCAGGCACATTCCCAACACTCCAAGCTGGGGTGGGTCAGGATGGACTCCCAGGGGAGTGGATTTGCAGAGCCAGGAGGTTCAGGGCTGGAGTTCAAGGCAATCCCGCCAAGCTGAGCTTTTCTGCTTAGACTGAGCTCAGAGCTCTGATGGGGCCCCTTTAATCCAACCCCACTCCTCATTGTTACCAATCCTGGGATAAAATTCCAAGGCAGGGGGGGAAATCCTACAAATATCCCATGTTGCCTTGGCCAGCAGTGCTGCAAACAGCCAGGAAAGGGTTTTCTGGGCTTAATCCCAGTGGCAAAATCTCCTGGAGGCCCCGAGCACCGGGAATATCAATGCTGGCTCAGCCCTGGCCATGTCCCAGGGAATCCATGAGGAATGGGGGGGTTTGTCATCAATCTTGTGTTGTTGGGGGTCTTTTAGTGGGAAAAAGGGTGAAGTATGAAGTGCTTTAATTATCAGTGGGAGCCTGACATGCAAATGAGCTGCAAAAATAATTGCCAGCTCTAATCAGGGCGTTGATTACGAATCCTGGAGCTCCTGGAGGTGGAATTAGGAATTCCTGTGTTGTCCTTGTGGGGTGCAAGTGAGGGTGAGTCGGATGAGGCTGAGGGTGTTTCGGGGGTGTTTTCCCATGCCCCAGATTTGGGGGAGGATTTGGCCAAGGAAGGACCTCAGGAGAGACCAGTCCCATGGGATTGATACAGAGGGGAAGGATAAGGCAGGATTTGGCTTCCCAGTGCTGAGATCAAGGGCTTGGAGCAACCTGGGATAGTGGGAGGTGTCCCTTCCATTCCATTCCATTCCATTCCATTCCATTCCATTCCATTCCATACCATTCTATTCCAACCCATCCCATCCCATTCTCATTTTTATTTTTATGCTATTCTATTCCTTTTTTAAAAATTATTTTTATTCTTTTTTTAAATTTTATTTCCTTTAATTTATTTATTTTATATATTTTGTTTTGCTCCTGAGCAGCAACTTTTCCCCTGGAATTCCCCTCTTTACCTGCAGCTCTCGAACCATTTCCTTTGGCCACCAAAGTTCTCAGCCCTGGGGATCCCTAAAAACCTGATGTTTCTCCTCAAAGCAATGGGAGACTTTAGGAAAACTCCCAATACCTTTAATCCCTGTGCAATTCCATTTATTCTGAAGGAGAGACATGGCAGGAGTGAAAATCCAGGGAATGTGGAGACAGTTGTGGCTTAAATCCCTGGGAAAGGGTTTGGGCTCCTGAACATCCCCCAGACCAGCAGAAAACAAGGAAAAAAGGGATTTCAGAATGATAATTTACCCCCCCACAACTTCCCACTGGAATTCCCAGTCCCACCATCACCTTTGGGAACACAAAGGGCCCTGGAGTGGGAGGGGGAGGTGTCAAACCACTTGTGCTGCCCTGAGAGGTCCCAACCCCCGGGCAGCCCTTCTGGTTCCCGTTTTTAATTCCCCTTTCGGGGATTTCTCCGTGGATTGTCCCGTTCTCCACCCACAGGCCCCCGGGGAGGTCGTGAACACCCTTTGTGGCTACAGGACACTTGGCAAAGAGGTGAATTTGGGCTTCCCGAGGGATTTGCTGCTCCTTCTCCCCCAAATCCCCTAAAACAAACTGGTTGGAAGACTCTGGAGGTACCTCCTGTTGCTGCCGTTGGGTATAAATTCCCTTTCATGCTTTTCCCTGGAATTTTGGGCTCACAGAGCTTGTGGCATGTTCGGGTGTTCCCTTGCACGTTCCTGAATCCCTGCTGGCTTTGCTGGGACCTTGTGGATGAGTCCCTGGAATTGCTGGTCCTGAGCTGGGTTTGGGGTTTTGGGGGTGGGAGAGAAGCTGATTTGGGGTGACCATGGGGCTGGATCACGTTTTTGTCGCAAGAGCCAACCCAAGAATTCAGTTCCCAAACACTCCTTGTGCATCTCCTTTGGCTTTTAAGGAGGAGCAAGCACAAGGAACAACATTCCCCCAATCCCAACATCCCACCCAACCCCAGGATGGTTCTCTCCCCTGTTTCCGGCACCTGGAGCTGCTCAGCATCATCCATGTCTGGGGTTGTATCCCTTGGACATTCCTAAACCATCCCTGCTGGCTCTGCTGGGCCCTTTGTGGACCATCCCCTGGAATTGCTGCTCCTGGAATGGTTTTGGAGCTTTGGGGGTGGGAGAGCAACTGATTTTGGTGCTTCCAGGGATGACCATGGGGCAGGGTCACTGCTTTTTGGGAAGATCCAACCCAAGGAATCAATTCCCAAACCTTTGGCTTGCAAGAAGGGGCAGACACAAGGAACGACCTCCCCCAGTCCCAAGATCCCACCCAACCCCAGGATGGTCCTCTCCCCCTTTTCCAGCGCCTGGAGCTGCTCGGCATCATCCATGTCCGGGGCTGCATCCACGCCGTGGGGCTCTGGCTCAAGGACAACTTCGAGGCCACCCTGGGCATTGTTTGCTCCCTGCTGCTCCCCCAGGTACGTGCCAGGGCCCCTCATAGCCTCCCGGGCTTCTCCGCGGAGCTGGAGGAGGAAGATCATTCCCTTTTTAGTGATTTCCCCCCTCCGGTTCCATCCCAGATTTGTGATCTGGGTGGGAAAACTGTTAGGGAGAGTCCTTGGTGAAATGGGGAGTTGGTGACTGTGCTGGTGACTCAGAGCACTCCTGAAATGGGATTAGTGATCAAAGAAGGGGCTCTGAAAGCAAATCCCGAGTGCTGCAAACCCTCCTGTCTTTGTTGTCTCTGCAAACGGAGCAGAAAGAGCCACCAAAATGAGGCACAAAGACAAACTGAGCTGTGTTTGCCTCAGGAAACCCATTAGTGCTGCCTGAGGATCCAGGGAATGGAGCTTTCATCCCACCTAATTGACAGGGAGAGATCTCTGCCTGGCCAGAGGGGAGTCTCTCCCTTAGATCTTCCCAGGATTAGTCTGGACAAGTTTTGGTGCTGATTTGATGCTTTTTGGGATTCTTGTCGAGGCTCACGAGCAAAATCTTTCTCTTTGTTGCATTGGACGGGTTTGCTGCTGGGGGTGTTTGGTGATGCTTCCCAGACATGGGGTTTTATCCAAATGGGAATGGAATTCTTTCCTCTTTGGCCGTGTTCCTGCTGGAAACAAAACTCCAAAGCGGCTGGGAAAGCAGAGGCTGTTGGGGAAGTAAATTGGTTTTTCAGAGGTGGGTTTTACTCTCGAGCTCTCAGATGGTCCAGGTGAGAAACTGAGGGGGGAGGGGGCAGTTTGTGCCCAATCCTGCCTCTGATTCCCGACTTTTCTGAAGTGCTTCCTTGAAAACATGCAGCTGAGCCCTGGAATTCTGCTGTGCTGCACCGGGAAGTGCAAGGGGCACCAGAATGGGCTGGGAACGTCAAGAGCCCATTAAGGAACCTCCCGTTGGGTTCCACATCAACCTCCCAACAGGAATCTCTTGATTGGGAAGGACGAGGAGGAACACCAGGGCTGGCCACGAGGATTTCTGAGCCCTGATGGATCTCAAGTGCTCTGGAGTGATTTCTCTGTTGTGCTGTTAAAGGCTCTTCAGCTGAAGAGCCTCATCCGTCCCATCTGCTTGTGGGTTTAAATAGAAACCAGGGCAAGTTCTGGCAGGTTTGGGAAGGAACGGAGTTGTTTGCCAGGAGCTCCCAGTGCTGGAGCAGCTTCATCCCCAGCAGCTGCCAGGAGGAAGTGGGAATTGCTGATCCAAGGGGGAAAGAAAGTGTTGGCACCGTTGATATGAGGAGGGGGCAGTGCCTTGGGATTTGGGAAGAGGGAACTGCTGACCTGCCCCACCTCTGACCTTTGGGTGTTTGCCAGTTCCACATGGAATGGGGTGCAAAGCACCCTGTGGAAAACTTGCAGGATGCTCCAGGGAAGGTTGGGATTGTGATCCACGCCCTGAGTCCAGCTTTGGGTTTTTCCCAGTTTTCCTCAGGATCAAACTTCAGCCCTGTTTGACCTCAAGGGCTCAAAGGTTGGGGATCTGAGCTTGGCTGGTGTTCACCAGCCGAGATTTCTGCTGGGATTTGGGGGAATCAACCGGCTTTTGTCCAGGGAAAAGGACCCAAGAGAAGTTTTGGCTGGTGGGGAGCAGGAAACGATTGTTCTCTGTGTTGTCCTCCCACCAAGGAAGTTGGAACAACATGGAATGTGGACAGGATGTCCTTTCTTTCCTCTTGGGGGTGGGAAAGCACCAAATTTTGCCTTTCCATCATGCAGGAAGTTTTGGAATTTATCCATTTTCTCTGCTTTTCCAAAAATACGTGAGAGAGCCCAAGGGCTGACTGGCTTTGCTTCCTGGGCCTTGGGGGTGTTCAGGGAAATCCATAAATCCCCTGGATCCTGCTGGCTCTTGGACTGATGGAAGAGCTGAGCAATCCTGGCTCCAGTTCCTCAACAGCTCCTGGTTTTTCCCAACCACTCCAGTCCTGATGATAACCAGCTTTGCACAGCTCAGGGGAACAACCCTGATCCCATTCCCAAGCCTGGTACAATCCTGATCCCATTCCCAAGGCTGGTACAATTCTGATGCCATTCCCAAGCCTGGTACAACCCTGATCCCGTTCCCAAGCCTTGTACAATCCCGATCCCATTCCCAAGGCTGGTATAATTCTGATCCCATTCCCAAGCCTGGTACAATCCTGATCCCAATTCCAAGCCTGCTACAACCCTGATCCCACTCCCAGGCCCTCCAGGAATTCGGGATCTGAGGAACACCCTCGGGAGAGGGTCAGGGATCGGGTCACTCGCCCCAGTGCCCAGCTCAGCACGGGGTTTGGTGCCCAGAGACACCTCTGATGGCAGAGACAGAACAGGAACCTGCAGGGGAAGCTGAGAACACCCGGAGAAGCTTGTCCGTGCTCTCCAGGCACCTCAAAGCCAGGGATATTGGCTTTTTCCCTCTGGGAAGCACCACAGGGGTGCTGGAGCAGGAGGCTGGTCGGGCAGAGCCCCTTGGAGGGTCTTCTGCTCACCCAGGGCTGGGTTTGCTCCGTGGGGTCTCAGGGGAGTTCCCTGGAGATGAGGAGCAGCCCCTGGGCCAGAACCTTGGAGAAATCCATTTGCATCCCTGTAATAACAATGACTGGATACATCACTGCACAGCTTTCCCCCTCTCCCAGCCCATGGGGGTTTGTAATTCCACAATCCCTCCAAAATCCTGCATATCTCTGCCTTTCTTAGACAGCCCTTGACCAGTGGGGGGAAAACCCCCGGGAGGTGTTTCAGTTCCTTTGTCCCATTCCAACACACCCACTCAGTCATTCTCCTGCCTTTGCCTTTCATTCCCTTTTCCCTGAGTTTCATTCTCCAGGAACAATCCCCTCTCCTTGCCCTTCATCCCAGTCCAGCTCAGACAGAGGCCAAGCTCTCACAGATTTGGGATCACCCTCCAAAAAATAGGTGTTTTAATTTGGGCTCTGACAGTCGAATTCATGCTGGGAATTTGGGAGCAACCCCAGGTCTCTCAGCAGGGGCAGCAAAGCCCAGGAATTTTTCTCCTGGCTACATCCTTCCCTTCCCTGCCTCCAAGATTATCCAGCGAGTTTGTGGCACAGGAGGCAGGTCTGGGGTTCAGTTAAGGCAGAAAAACTTGTGCCTGGATCTTCCAGCACCTTTTGGATTGACCTCAGGATTGAGAGCCCTGGAATGGGTTGGGTTGGGAGGGATCTAAAAACCCACCCAGTGCCACCCCTGCCATGGGCAGGGACACCTCCCACCAGCCCAGGGTGCTCCAGCCTGGCCTTGGACACTCCCAGGGATGGAGCAGCCACAGCTTCTCTGGGAATCCCATCCCAGCCCCTCCCCACCCTCCCAGCCAACAATTCCTTCCCAATATCCCATCCATCCCTGCCCTCTGGCACTGGGAAGCCATTCCCTGTGTCCTGTCCCTCCATCCCTTGTCCCCAGTCCCTCTCCAGCTCTCCTGGAGCCCCTTTAGGCCCTGGAAGGGGCTCTCAGGTCTTCTCCAGGAATTCCATCCCACCTTCTCAGGGAAGAATCCCTTCCCAATATCCCACCTCAATCCATTAAAGTGAGTCTCCCTGGAGCCTTCTCTTCTCCGGGCTGGACATTCCCAGCTCTCCCAGCCTGTCCCCAGAGCAGAGCAGCTCCAGCCCTTGGATCACCTTCCTTAGTAAGGTAATAAGGCAGAAACAAAGAGCACAAAAATGCTCTGCAACCCTTTTGTTTCCTAAAAAAAGGGGGGTTTCCCATCCTAAAGAAGCAGAAAGGGGTGCAAGTCCAATTAAAAGGGGAAAAAATCCTTGGAATGTCCCTGCCAAGGGTTAAAATCCATCGATTCTGCAGCACAGAGGAAATTGTTGCTGCCTCTGTTCCACTTTGTTCTTCCATCCATCTCCAAAGCTGTGCCCTGGGAGCAGCCACGGAGTAATGGATCGTCAGAGCAGGGGTGGATGTTCCCTGCTCCGAGGATAAATCCACAAGATCAACTCTTTCATTCCATAAAAAATGCCAAACTGGAGGCATTTTTCAGGTCGGCTCCTTCGTCTCGTGTGTCTTTGTGGGAAGGGCTTTGACTCACCAATTCCCTTTTCCTTTGCAAGATTAATTTGGGATTTGTTTGCTATTTAATATCCCTGTTGCTCCAGGAGTGTCCTCAGGTGGCTGAAATGTGTTTAATGGAGTGGAAAAGGGGGATAAAAGGGATTTTTCCATCTGCAGCCCGTGACCTGGATGAGAGGCTGCTCCATAAATACCAATTTATGGAAGGGAAAGTCAATAAAAGAGAAAGGCTTTGCTTTTTACTTCATTAGCTCTGGGAGAGCTTGAAATGATTCAATATCTCTGGTCAGCAGGAAAACATCCGGGGGTTCCAGCCCTTCTTCCCTTGGATAATGATGGGAAATGAGCGTTGGGGCCTTTTCCTGCTTTACTTCCCAAACTTCCTGACTCCTTTATCCCACTGTGGAAGAGACCAGTGGTCAGTCATTCCCAGGGAGGAGGATTTGGGGTCACTCTGGGCCATCCCAGCCCTGCTGGGACAATTCCCAATGCAAAATTGCTCCATCCAAAGGAACAAATGGATTTGAGCAAGGCTGGAGCTCAGCCCCAAAGCTCCTCCTAACTAGTCTCAGGTGGGAGACAGAAATCCTTGGCTTGGGCCTGGAGAGTCATGGGATGGCCTGGACTGGATTCTTAAAGCCCATCCCATTCCATGCCCTGCCATGGCAGGGACACCTCCCACTATCCCAGATTGCTCCAGCCGGCCATGGACCCTCCAGAGATGGGGCAGCTCCTCCCTGTTCGTTGGAAGGGACCTTAAAAACCATCCAATTCCACCCCTGCCCTGGGCAGAGACTTCCCAGTGGATTATTTATTGACCTTTATGGATTTCCTGGATATCCAAAGGTTTTAAGATTTATTTCCCCCTAGAGGAGCCACCCCTCGGGGGGTTTATGCCCCAAACCCCCTCAGTTTTCCAAACCCTGTGGGTTTAAACCCCCCAAAAAATCCCAGGCAGGGGCAGAGCCGAGACCTGCCAAGGCCTCGGCGCTCTCCTGAATTCCAGGCAGGAAAACCAGCCAGTTTTGTAACTGGAATGACCCTCCAGCCACGCTTGGTGCTGAATTCCCCTCTCAGCTTTTGGATGGTTTTGGGCTCAGCTTTGCCACATTGTGTTACCACGTTCCTCCTGCAGAGCAGTAAAAGCAACGGCGGCGCTGAAATTCCCTTCCCTCTGGAAAACACTCCGTGCCGGAGTTATTGGATACATCCATATTCCTGACAGCTTTCTGTGTTCTCATTAAGGGAAAGAGGATATTTAGAGGGAAGCTGGGATGGGGCTGGATCATAACTCAGGCAGAGCGAGGGATGGATTGTTTGGCTGCTGCCGCAGGAATTGGGCTCGTTTATTCCCTCCAGGAAATTCCCGGTTCTGCCGGGAGAGCTCCGGGGGGAGCAGCTGGAGGGGCAATGCCCCCACACCTGGCTGGGTGTGCAGGATGGCCTTCATTTGCATGGAGTTACAAATAAACACAAATTACTGTTTGGGGAGGGAAAAAGGACGCGTTTGCTGCCAAATCTGTCATTCCAGAGGGTTCTTCCTGCTCGGGATTTTCAGCTGCCCGTGGGGACAAGTTGAGAGCAGTGACTGGGGGGGGAGCTTGACATGCATTGGGATGGTCCTTGGAAACTTCCCAAATCCTTGGAGGCTGTGCTGCTGACTGTGGATTAGCACAATCCCGTTATCCAGATCCCCGGTGTCTCCGGGCTCTCCGTGCAGAGACGGATCCATCCCACGGCAGCTGCGAAATGAGCCCCTTCCAGGGTATTTGGATACACAAGGACATTCCGAGATACTCCCAGACTCCAGTTTCTCCATCTGCAGTTGTCCTTCCCAGCAAAGGAGTCCCAATGGCCCGAATCCAGTGTTCCTGAATTTTCCGGATTTCTGGGAAAGCCCTGGGAGCCAAATCTCCCCCCACCTCCCTGTCCTTCCCTGTTATCAGGGATTACGGGAGCAGCAAACGGCGGGATACCCTGAGGGGCAGTGGCTGCAATTAGGGAGGTGATTAGGGAAAAATTAGGGAATGGGGGAAGTCCCAGCTGAGGGGTCAGTGTTGGGGGAGCATCTCCAAGGGCTTGGCATTCCCCTTCTCCTGACTTGTGGAATCTGCTCGGTCCTCTGGGGGACACTTTAAGCTCAGTGGGGACACTTTGGTCTCTCAGCTGGACTTGGACATCACACTGGGGTTGGTGTCCAACTAGTCCACATCCCTCTGTGAGGGAAGAGGGAAGTTTGGGCTGGATGTGGCCATCAATGAGGTTCTTGGGGGGGTGGGAGACCCCCCCCCCCCGTGCTGGCACTGCTGGAACACCAACAGTGCTGGAGACACTTTGGGTCCCGTGGGACAAGCAGGACAAAGAGGAGCTGGAGCATGTCCAGGGAAGGGAACAGAGCTGGGGAAGGGTCTGGAGCAGCACGAGCAGCTGGGGAGGGCTCAGCCCGGAGAAAAGGAGCCTCAGGGGGGACCTTCTGGCTCTGCAACTTCCTGACAGGAGGGGGAAGTTCGGGGGGAGTCGGGCTCTGCTCCCAGGGAACAGGGACAGGAGGGGAGGGAACGGCCTCAGGCTGGGCCAGGGCAGGGGCAGGTTGGATAGTGGGGAAATTCCTCCATGGAAAGGGCTGTCCAGCTGGTACAGGAGTGGAGCCTCCATAGCTGGAGGGATTTAACATCCCCATGGGTGTGGCACTGGGGGACATGGTCAGTGGTGGCTTTGGCAGGGAACTCGATGACCTCAGAAGGCTTTTCCAACCCAAACAAGTCCAGGGATCGATTCCATCACTCTGTGACTCACTGTCCCAACCTCCCCTGAAGAGAGAGATGGCTCCATGGGATGGAATTCCTCCACGGAAAGGGCTGTCCAGCCCTGGGCAGGAGTGGCGTCCCATCCCTGGGGAGATTTAACCTCCCTGTGGATGTGGCACTTGGGGCCATGGTCAGTGGTGGCCTTGGCAGTGTTGGGGGAACAGTTGGTGACCTTCCCCAGCCTAAGCGATGCTTTGGCTCCCTGGTTTTCCCGGGCATTGCCCTCTCCTGCCCTCGGGAAGCTCGGCTGGCACATCCCTGGCCGGGGATGCCCCTCAGGGAGGGGTTTGTGTGACCCCAGCGGCTCCAACTCCCCTCCTGCAGGTGGTGGGGCTGGTCATGGCCTGGCTCTACTGGCAGAAGCTCAACGACATCTACTCCAGGCTGGACTCCGTGGACTTCAGGATGCTGGAGCTGCGGGATTTCAGCTTCGGGGCCGTGGATCTGAGCGGCGCCGGGTGGTGCTGGTGCCTGCCCAGGGAAGGGGGGTACATCCCTGTCAACCCTGGGCACGAGGAGGAGGAGGAGCAGGACGAAGGCAACGCCTGTCCCAGCAAAGTGTGAGGGGCTGGAGGACTCGGAGGCGCCTCGGGAAGCTCCCGAGGGAGCGGCGGGTGCTGGATTTGGAATGATGGGATTTCTCTTCTCAGGTTCTGGAGGTGTTTGGGCAGAAAGGGGCACTGGGAGGTCCTCAGGGTGTGGCCACAGGAGCTCCCCAGGACCTTCTGCTCGGCCTCTGGGGGTGTCTCTGCAGCTCCTGGTTGGGTTTGGGGGTGGTTTTGTACAATAAATGTGAATTTTGCAGAGTTGTTTCCGCTCATCCCTCGGGCTCTGGGGAGGGGGGGGAGGGGGCACCTCAGAGGGGTCTTTAGTGTTGTATTATCCCCATTCCCGGGAAAATTGTGGCTCTCGGAGTGATCCCCACATGTGCCCAACTGCAGGAAGACAGAATTAAAGGAAAAACAGGAGCAGCTTTCTCTGCAGAGCCTTCCCAAAGGGCTTTTCCAGGAATTCAGTTCCAGGGAAGGACAACTCCCATCTCCTGGATCCCGGGGGCTGTTTGGGCAAGGCTGGCACAGGAGGAAAACTCCCCTTTCTGGAGGTTTTTCCATGAACTACAGCTCCAGTTTTTATTCCCAGGCAAGGAAAAGGAATTTGCAATGTTGGAATGTTGGAATTGAGGATGATTTTCTTTGCGGTGCCTCTGGAATGGAGGTGATTCCTCTACTGGAGACCAGGGAAGGAATTGCCTTCCCAATCCTTCTTTTTCAGCCCAGTCTGGGGCTCGACGTGACAATTCCCTCTGGGAAAGTGGGAATCCAAAAAGTGGGGGGTGTTACCCAGGCTGGGATGGGGAAGTTGGGAAGTCGGCTCGGAGGGGGAACCTTAAACTGGGGGATTTCATCCAGATCTGTGTTTTTCCACCCAAACCCCCTGGGATGCCAGGGCTGAGCCCCCTCCCCTCCCCTCCCCTCCCTCCACATCCCGATCCGAAGCTTCCCGTGCAGCCAAAGCCAAAAACTGGGAATGAACTTGGCCCAGGGACCTGTTTTCTCTCCAAATGTCCCCAAATCCCCGTGGGGGGACTGGGATTATCCCACCTGTCAGGAGAGGGAAACCGGCCCAGAAGTGAAAGGAAAAGGGGGAAAAGTCTGTTTTTCCAAAGAGGGGATTTATTCTGGTGTGTTTTAATTCCTGAGGACGTTTTGGAATTTGGTTTCGGGTCTGGAGCCGGAGC
>VXBX01008882.1:7783-88983 GCA_013400415.1 Scytalopus superciliaris
CGCGCCGCCGCTGAACATGGAGCCGCGTCCGCCGGGCAGCGAGAGCCCGCTGCCCCGGGGGCCGGGACCGGGACCCGCGCCGGAGCCGGACCGGGGGCCGGAGCCGGACCTGGAACCGGAGCTGGACCTCTGGGCACTTGATCCCGCGGGTGCTGTGCCGGGGCCGCCGCCCTGGTGCCCGGGGGAGGCGGAGGGCAGCCCGGGCCCCGCGGAGCACCCCCCGGAGGAGGAGCCGCGGCTCCGGCCCGTCTTCGACGCCCTGGACCGCGACGGCGACGGCTTCGTGCGGGTGGAGGAGTTCGTGCAGTTCGCCACGGCCTACGGGGCCGAGCAGGTGAGCGGCGGGCTCGGCACGGGGGCTGACCCCGGAGAGACCCCCCCCTGCCCGCAGGGGCAGCGCCGGGCCCGGAGCCGCCCAGGGAAGGGCACACGGCGCCCCCGGTGGCTCCCTCCCTGCCTCCTGCATCCAGGAGAAACTGGAGCTCCCGTTTTCCGGGTGCCAGTCCCCTGGGAACAGCATCCCGGCGGTGCCGCTGGGAGCTGCATCTCCGCCCTTTGTTCTCCATCACTAAGGCGGCCGGGTTTGCCTGGGCAGCGCTGAGATCCCGGGAGCTGAGGCTGCCAAGGGTCCCTTCCTGGCACCGCACTGACTGTGCATCACCTCCATAATACCTTATGGGTGGCGTCCCTGCTCACGGCGGGGCGTTGGAATTAGATGTTCTTTAAGGTCCCTTCCAACCCAAACTATGTCATGATTCTATGCTACCTCGTTTATCCCAGCTTTGACAACCTAAATGTGTTTTTTTCGCCCTCTTTCTGCTGCTTTGTACCCCGGTGAGCTTGTGTTTCCCTGCAGCAGATGAGTTGCAATGTAATTTGAAGCTGCCTGGTATGACCCAAAATGGAGCGAGCTCTGGTAGTGCACCAGGGGATGGAGATGGATTTGTTGGTGTTTTATACATTGGCCTGTGCTGACATCACCACCAGGAAAAAGGGAGTTATTTTTTTAAGGCATGTAGGTACTGCTGTGAAGTTTCTCTGTGCCTGCCCAGGTCAGCTCTCATCCTCCAGCCATAGTTGCTGCGTGTGTATTTAAGTGCCATGACAAAGCAAATCATGTGTGAAGGAGGGTTTTGCTGGGGAGGGGCTTTTTATCTCAGTCCTCATGCTAAAAACACCTCTTAAAAATAAATCAGAGGTATTTATTTCAGGAAATAGCCCTGTAAAGTGGAGATCAGCAACTTCTTTGTTGGTGAGGGCACTGTGTGTGCAGAGGGTCTCGCTGGCAGACTCATGGCCTGATTACAGGTATGTCGTGGCACTGGGGGGAGTCACAGCAGCACCTCAGCTGCTCCTGCCTCTGCCAGGAGAGATGGGATTTGTGCTGGCCAAAGCACCATCCTGCTGCATCTGGGCACTCTGTGCCACCACTGTGCCAACTGCTGTTCCAGCAGGGGAAGCAGAAGGTTCATGTGCGTTGCTCCATGGAGGCTCCTGGACCCTGCATGTGAACACTGGCACCTTCCCAGGGAACTGTTGGCCTCCGTGTGCGTCTCTGTGGAGAGCCCAAGGCCGTAGGGAATAAGGGCAGCAGACGGCGTGTGTGTAGCAGGGGATGTAGCTGGTGGCTCTGGCATTGTCGGTGCCAGGGGTGCGTGTGGCTCCACGCCTGGTGGGAATTGTGCCAGAGCTCCAAAGGTGCCACACTGAGCCTGTAATATGCTCTTAGATCATGGCCTGTGGAGTGACTGTGAGGTGTTAAGGTCATTCCTAAACTAAGCAGGATGTGCAGGGAGGTTTTATGCTGCTGGGAGCTCTGTCTGTACAGACCCAGCTGGAAAGGGCTGTCTGCAGGTTTCTGGCCTTGGCTGTCCCTTTGAAGCTTCTTGTTCCTTCCCACAGAGCACAACTACTGGTAATGCTGAAATATATTATTCTTTTTAAACACATTTCTCTTCAGCAAGAGACTGGCACAGCCAGCTCTTGGTGTGCAGAACAACCGAGTGCAGAACAACACAGCAAGTGCTGAGCACCTTGGGGAGGTTGATGTGGCAACAGCTGAGCCAACAGGCACTGGGCATCCCAGGAGGGCTTTGCAAAGGCTTGGCGAAACAGGAAGAATGATGTTTGTGGTGAACTGTGTGTGCAAGAGGATATGGTGTGAGTGTGCAGCTCAGGAAAGCACAAGGAGACACTGATGGAGAAGCAGGAAGAGTTGGTGATGGAGCCTGTAAGCTCTCAGCAGATCATAGAATATCCTGAGTCAGAAGTGACCCGCAAGGATCATTGAGTTCAACTCCTGGTCCTGCCCAGTACACCCCAACAATCCCACCATCCCCCTGAGAGCCTTGTCCAAACCCTCCTGGAGCTCTGGCAGCCTCGGGGCTGTGCCCACTGCCCTGGGGAGCCTGGGCAGTGCCCACCACCCTCTCGGGGAAGAACCCTTTCCTGAGATCCAACCTGAACTTGCCCTGATGTGCAGAGTAATGAAGGAAGGAGTTCTAGGGAAGTGTTTTAACCTATGTTGTTTGAAGCAGCTGTAACTTGGGCCCAAAAGATGTTTTTTAGAAAATGGAGATCCAGCTCAAGTGAAAGTTATAGGGGAGGAACATCATCAGTGGGTAAAACAGTGTTAAGGTGACTAAAAGGGTAAATAAAGGTTGTATTACAACTGGAACTGGGATGCTTGTAAGAGAGGGGCCAGGGTTTGATGGCTGGATGTATAACCACAAGAGTATCCCCAGGGATCAGCAGGGAGTTAATGAGGAGCAAATTCCTGTCCTCTTGCTGTCTCTCTCCTAAAAAGAGAAGGAAGAGGTCATACCTGCTTCCTTTTTTCTCCCCTCCCTCCTTCTGGATACTGCCCACAGGTTGGGTTCATGGAAGGTATATATGGGGGGATGGTGGTGGAAACAATGGCTAAATTGAAGCATAAGAAGTCATCACATCCAGCTGATTCTTGAGGGCTGGACAGGGCTGAAGTGTTACGGAGAGCATGTGTGTGTTTGTAACCACATGGATGAGGAGCCACAGAGCAGCAAGTGTTGTCTTTAGTGCTCAGTAAAACACCAGAGGCATTCATGGGCTACTGAGCCCAGCACTGTCAGGTTGTTTGGCTGGAACAATCATTAGCTAAATGTCAAAGGGAAGGGACCAGCTGGTATTTATTCCATAAACATGATGTGATTGTGAATTTCTGTTCAGATGATTTTTTTTTTTCTCTCCACAGGGAGAAGAACTGGGTTTGGACTGGTTTTTTGCTTAAGTAGCTTGGATTGTTGAGATCCATGGTTGTGGTCTTGGCAGGGAGGTGCTGGGTTGGGATAGAGGAGATCAAGGCATGGGAATCTAAAGGCAGTTTGGTTTTCTCTGAAATGATAACAGTTGGTAGGGGTTGAAGCTGTTGCCAGTACCTTCATCTTTGAAGGTGTGTGGAGAGGATGGTACTGGCATTGACACCCAAGATAGGGAAGCCTTGTGATGGTCCTCCACAGTCTCTAATGGGAGGATGTTTGTCAAACATGGAATATTTTGTCTTTTTAAAAACTCACATGGATCCATGATACACTCTTTGGACTTGCAAACAAGATCTGGGGTGGAAAGATCTTGAAGAAAACTTGACTTTTCTTGAGGACAACTTGATTTTTCATGCAAAATCCCTGGACTGCTTACTAAAAACATGTGAGGCAGTTTCTAATGGTGTATTTTTGGTCTCCTTTCTCTTCCCTTTATCACTGCATTTCCCTGGGAACTGATGTTCCCTGGAGTTCACTGTACCTGGCTGGTACAGAAGCATGGAATTAGTTTGGCTCAAACAGTGAGTAGGGACGTGGATGAACACTTGACATACCTTTTATGTCACCTTATAAAGCAGAAAGGATTGTGTCTTGCAGTTTTGTGGGTTACACAGAATTTAAGGCCATTGTGCAACTATTTTTATTTTACATTTTTATTTTAAAATTTAATTTTATTTGCCTTGCCTGCTGTACCATTGCATTGTATATGTGTGATTGAGGTGATGGAGCCCAAGCCTTTTCTCATTGAATTTATCACTACCTAGAAATGCAGGTTCAGAGGAGAATGAACGGATTGTTTGTAAGACTGAGGAGGAGCATCCTGCTGGCACCTTGGGTTGTCTTCCCTTTTTGTTTTGATCTAAAGGACAATTGGAGGAGGAAAAGTCCCTTGCACCACATGCTCTCGCTGCCTCGGCTCAATTAAGAGAACTCCCAGAGTTTGTCTAACCCACTTCCAAAGGCTTCAAACTCAGTGGCAGCTCTGCCCTCTGTGATCCCAGAGATCTTCAGCCTTTTTTTTCCTCTTGATCAGTTCAAGCTTTGTTTCAATGTGATTTATTTTGCTTTCTTTAACACTTACATCTCCCAAGTACTTGTCCTGCCACCAGCCTTTCTCAGTCCCACGTCAGTTAATCCTCAGCTGAGCTCTCCATATTCAGCTTTTAACTTTTCCTCTGAAGGTTTTTGGCAGGTTTATAGTACTTTTCTGACCTCCCACCACCTTCCCAGCTTTTGGAAGGAGGTGCCCAGCCTGGCACCATCTTAAGGGTGGCAGGGATTGCCCCAGACAGCAGCTGCAAAGAATCCTAGACTTGATTTTATTTTTAAATAGAACAATTTAAAGATCTGGCAATTACTTTCTGGAGTGAAGTCTGGATAGTGTCAAACTGCAGCTTTTTAATGGCAACCCCTCCACCGTGAATCCAGGCTTACTTTTCCTGCTCCTCTCTGATGGATCCCTTGGAAAGTGTGTGCAGATCTTGGATCAAATGCTTCTTACCTCCAGTGTCATCCTGCCTTGGAGTTGCTGACATTGCATCTGATTTTGGACACCCTCCCTATTCTCCTTAGTTTTCACCCAATTCCTTGTGCAATCTGATAGTTTGGATCTCTGTCATGAGGAAACCTCAATTTTTTATTTTTTTTTTTTAATATTTCAATGGTTCTTACACAGTTTGAATAGAGAAAATGCTGGGTTTATGAAGAGATTTCTGAAATTGTCTACCACAGTTTCACAGATGAGTGAAGTTTAAACTACCTCCAACTGTGTTGCTTCAGCTGTACCTTTTGGAGGTTTTGATCACTGTTTAAGTTCATAGAATGTCCTGGTGTGGAAGGATCATCGAGTCCAACTCCTGCTATGGAGATTGGGCTGGGATGGCCGAGGGGTGATGCTCTGACTGTACAGGAGGCTTGAACATGCCTGTGGACACCCATATGTGCTTTGGAAGGGCAACAAATCTGAAATACTCTGCTTGCTTTGACCAAGGGCCCAGTTTTTCCCCTTATAAATTCATGACAGTGAATTTGTGGGTTTTCAGGGTTGGGGCAGGAGCCCTGTCCTCACCCACACATGGGGCTGGGCTGAGCTCAGCCTCCCTCCTCCTTCTCCCTCTTCAAAGGGGTTTACATGTCTGTGCTGCAGGAGTTCAAGACATGAATTTTTCTCTCTCCCTTGGAGAGGAGAATGCTTCCAAGCCAACATATTTTGTGTAATTTTGAGCAAGGTGGCTGCTGCTTTGCAAATTTCATTTTCAGCTTGCTTTATTCACTTGTAAATATCCCAAAGAATCCAAGGAAGAGATGATTTCTCTGCTCCTGGATTTTTGCTGCTCCTGCTGAACTTTAAGCTCCTTCAAGGCATTTGTCCCTTTTGGGAATGGTAAGGAGTGTTGGGAGGGGGTCATTCCACAGGCACATCTCTGTGGTGATGTGTTTCATACATTTGTGGCTGTAATCAGATTAATGGCTAATCCCAGCGGGATCGAGTCTGGCAGGACTGTGAATACTCAAAGGCATGGTTTGTCTCTGTGGGCTGGGAGGAGGGTGGGGGTGGTAATTTTATCCCAGCGACCAGTTTATTAAATAAACCTTTTTATTCTGCCTTTTCCCCTTCAGATGGAGAAAGTAGCAAATGTGGAGCAGGGTGTTGATTCTTGGGAGAGGGACTTTGGATGTGACAGGACAAGGGGGGAATGGGTTCCCACTGCCAGAGGGCAGGGTTGGATGGGATACTGGGGAGAAATCCTTCCCTGTGAGGGTGATGAGGCCCTGGCACAGGTTGCCCAGAGAAGCTGTGGCTGCCCCATCCCTGGGAGTGTCCAAGGCCAGCTTGGACAGGGCTTGGAGCAACCTGGGCTGGTGGGAGGTGTCCCTGCCCATGGCACAGGGTGGGACTGGATGGGCTTTAAGGTCCCTTCCAAATCAAACCACTCTGTGATTTATTTTGATAAAGGCTAGTTGTGTTCCTCTGGAACTTGAGACCATTTCTACAAATAAAGAAATAGTCTTTACCCAGAAGAAGGGAAAAGCATCAGTTTCACTTTTGCAGAGTTGACAAATGTTGTGGGTAATTTTCAGTATTTGGGGTGTGGATGCAACATCCAGTGATCCCCAGCTGGGAGCCCAGTTTGTACTGGGTGAGCACTGCCACAGACTGAGTCAGCAGCCCCAGCAAGGGAAAACAACCATCATCTAAGGGTTTTCAGTGTTCAGTTGGAAGGAACCTTAAAGTTCATCTCATCCCACTCCCTGCCATGGGCAGGGATACCTCCCACTATCCCAGGTTGCTCCAAGCCCCGTCCAGTCTGGCCTTGGACACTCCCGGGGATGGGGCAGCCACAGCTTCTCTGGGCACCCTGTGCCAGGGCCTGCCCACCCTCACATGGAAGGATTCTCCCTAGTATCCCATCTAAATCTCTCCTCTTTCATTTTATGTCCATTCCCTCTTGTCCTGTCACTGCCTGTATAAAAGTTGCTCTCCCTCTTTTATAAGCCCGTTTTAAGTGCTGAGAGAAGATAGAGCATCACAAGATGCTTCCTCCCTTCTCAGGAGCAGCATATTTTCTTAGGCTGTGACTAATAAAAATTTTATTGGAGCCATCATAATTAAGTGACTGGAATATGATAGTGCACCACAGCACAGCGATTGGGCACTTTCAGAATCATTTTGACTTGCTCACAATGCCCTCTCCCAAAGTGTTCCCAAGCTTCTGATGCCATTATGTAACTCAATCCAGCCAGTAATTGATAATCATTACTATTGCCTACATAATTTCTCTCAATTTTATTCTTGTTTTGACTTTCGTTTCCTGCTAGTTGACAGATGAATGATCCACTTTGAACCCAGGGGCTACATTTTTTTTCTTCCCGGTTTTGGATTTTTGCAAAACAAATGCCTCCTCATCAGCCACAGCCTATGGCTCCTCTTGGACAGGGTGAGCTGCCTCTGCTGGGCCTGTCTCAGCTTCCCCTCTCCCATGGGACTGTTGGGTTTCCAAGACTAGAAAGTTGCTCGTGGTGGGATGGCACTGGACTGTGGCTTGTTTCTCCCCATTCCTCATGCCTTGCTCCATCCTTTCTTAATCCTGCTTGGGTTCCTGGTGCTGGTTCCTCCCTGTGAGCCCAAAGTGAGCAATTCCAGCCATTCCTTTTGCTTGTGTGTGTAAAGTCAGACACCCGTGAAAAATGTCAGTACAATGCTGCCAGACTGGTTCTGGTGAGCTGAGAGTCATGGAGTTCTTCAGGTTGGAAAGGACCTCTGAGATCAAATGCAACCCCTCCCCCAGCACTGCCAAGGCCACCACTAACCCATGTCCCCAAGTGCCACATCCACATGGCTTTTAAATCCCTCCAGGGATGGGGACTCCCCCTCTGCCCTGGGCAGCTGTGCCAGGGCCTGACCACCCTTCCCATGAAGGAATTTTCCCAATATCCAAACTAACCCTCCACTGGTGAAACCTGGGTTTGTTTCCCCTTGTCCTGTCCCTGTTCCCTGGGAGCAGAGCCCGACCCCCCCCAGCCCCCCCCTCCTGTCAGGGAGTTGCAGAGCCAGAAGGTCCCCCCTGAGCCTCCTTTTCTCCAGGCTGAGCCCCCCCAGCTCCCTCAGCCCCTCCTGCTGCTCCAGCCCCTTCCCCAGCTCCCTTCCCTTCCCTGCACACGCTCCAGCCTCTCAATGTCTTTCTTGTCATGAGGGGCCCAGAACTGCCCCCAGGACTGGAGGTGCCCCAGCAGTGCCAGCACAGGGAGGGTCACTGCCCTGGGCCTGTTTCTGCTCAGAAGGAGCTGAGCTTCTCCACTGGCATGTTTTCCCAGCACCCTGTGATCAAGGGACATGTGCCACTTTGGGATATGGCAGAAAAGGAGCTCCAGCTGCCTGAAGGTTAAAATGCCAAGTGACTCCCTGGTCTGAGGCAGTGGCTTGGCCAAAGGGTGCATTCCCAGAGATAGAATAGGATTAGAGGGTGATTTCAGGTCTTGCTGCTCTGCACCCATTCTGAGAGGTGCCTGTTGACAGAGAGAGTGAATTTGTCCTTGGGGACTTGTGCATTTTGTGCTTATAATGACCTTCCCACATGCCAAAAGCATTCCCACCTCCTCTCAGAGTATAATCCATGATCTGGGTGCTGCACTGAGCTGCCTGGAGCCACTCTTATGGAGGTTTTGGGGACATCTGCAGTACAACTGTTTGCTGAACCAGCCAAGCCAAGTCTGCAGGACAGTCATGCTTTCCTAGTTGTCCCATGTCCAGGAGAGCCCCCAGAGCTCCTCTCAGCCTTTGTTTTCCACTTTAAAATCATTATATCTTTCAGTCCCCTTGCCATATGTGGGATGGTGTTGAAGGCTTAACACTGTAGGTTCAGGCCTGAGACTTCGCAGTAGAGACAGGTCTGTATCTGAACAGTGGGAGGGACATCGTGGATTTCATAAGGCTGCTCTCAAAATCGCTGTTAATATATTTGCGTATATGTATATCACAGAACACTTTGGCTTGAAGAGACCTCAAAGCCCATCTCATTCCACCCCCTGCCATGGGCAGGGACACCTTCCACTAGCCCAGGTTGCTCCAAGCCCTGTCCAAGCTGGCCTTGGACACTCCCGGGAATGGGGCAGCCACAGCTTCTCTGGGCAATCTGTACCAGGGCCTGCCCACCCTCACAGGGAAGGATTTCCTCCCAATATCCCATCTAACACTGCCCTCTGGCAGTGGGAAGCCATTCCCCCTTGTTCTGTCCATGCATCCCTTGTCCCCACTCCCTCTCCAGCTCTCTTGGAGCCCCTTTAGGCTCTGGAAGGGGCTCTCAGGTCTCCCTGGAGCCTTCTCTTCTCCAGGTGAGCCCCCCCAGCTCTCCCAGCCTGTCCCAGAGCAGCGGGGCTCCAGCCCTTGGAGCATCCCTATGGCCTCCTCTGGACTCGCCCCAGCTGCATATCCTTATGTAGGAGGCCCTTGTGCTGCTTAGCAGGAAGATACCTATGGGCTGAACAGAAACTTGTTCTCCGTACAAGTAGGGGAGTCACAGTTAATATCAGTGGTACGGGACATGCACCCTGTTTTTGGATCCCAAAACATCCAAGCCCAAGGAATAGCCCTGAAGATGCCATGGGACAGTGGAAATGCTGGCTTGGGCTTTCTGCGTGGCTCAGAGTTGTGCAGAAATTGTCTCTTCTTCCTGAACTTTGGTTTGTGATGAAATTTCCTTTTTTTCGCAGAGTCTTTGCTAGACTTGGTGTGGGGCAGAATAAACTATTAATGGCTGTGTGAGTTGTGGGCATGGAGGAAGGGGGAGGAAAATGACCAAGGAGAGCAATGGGAACAACTTCCTCCCAAAGGGCCACTACTGTCAAGCTGGAGTGGATGGTGTTTGCTCATGGGGAAAGCAGGCTCAGAGGGAGGTTAAACAGAGCTCAAATCACAGAAAGTGGCGGTAGATCCTTCCATTGTGCACTGTTGGTGTGGTTGTGAGGCTGGACTGGGGTTTTCCTCTGTGGAGGTGAGGGTGATTGCAGGTCTGGGATGGGGCTCTGCTGCTGCTGGCACAACGCTTCCTCACGGCTGTGGACATCCTGGGCTTGGTTCAGGCACTTCATCCTTGGTTTTTGTCAAGGTCTTTCCCCGCTCTAGGCTGAAAACTGCTCTTAAAGCAGAGAGACACATGGAGGCCGCTGAGGAGAGGAGCTCCATGCTGCTGGTGCTCAGTTTCTCCCCTGGCTTCTTCCACTGTAACTGCAAAACCCCTTTTCACAGAAACACCAGTGTACCAAACTGCTGAATTGGCTTCCTCTTCCCATAGTCTGTGATTCTAATGAAGCTGAAGTATTTGGGGGACAGAGGTATTTGGATCAAATTTGAGTGATTGGTTACATGGCACAGTTCCTGTGTTGCCTGCGTGGCTCCTGGTGTGTCCCCAGCACTGCAGAGGCCACTGGGGCCCTTGAATGGGATGGTGACAGCTCTGGGAATGTCCTATTGTGCTGTCAGTCTTCCAAGGGTGTTTACAGCTTTGTTTGCAGGCTGAATGTCCCTTTGTTTGGGAATGTGGTGAGTAGCCCGGTAGTCTCCTGATTTATTTATTTTTAATAACACATTGTGGTTTTCCAGAAGAAAGAACTACTGCTCCCTCTGCTACAATATGCTGTGGTGAAATGCCCGTAGCATTACATGGAGTTTGAGTCACTGCTGCTGCTCCTCTTCCTGAGGAGGAGTGAAGCCAGAGGGAGAGGAGCTGATGCTGGAGCTGCGTCATCTGGCAAGACCCGATGGAGCCGACTGCTGATGACCCTGTGGAAAATCCATTTATGAGTCCAGTAGGAAACTGGACTGAAGCAAAATGTGCAGGAAGTACAAAAAGCTTGAACCAACAGTTTTTAAAGAAGCTGTCAGGGGCAGGAATCAAGTGGTGGGGCCTCACTTCAGTGGGCACAGGGCACAGAGCTGGACCGAGAGCTCCATGCTGCCCCACAGCTGCTCCAAGGTTCCACATTCCCAAACAAATACATCATGAAATGAGGGGCTGCTCAAGGGGCCCTTCTGCTTGGAGAAAGTACATCTGTACTGAAAGCAAAAGTCTCCTCATGGAAAAATAACATTCAGGCCTGCCTTGGCTTTAAAACTGATCAGGACATTGTGGCTTTCGCCACCATCTTGGGCTATGGAGGGATGAAAAGGTGTCTGTTGCCTCCCTTTTGCGTGGCCACATTCCTTGTTTTTTCCAGGAGAGTGGCTGTTTTTGCCCTACTCACTCTGTGTGTGTCTGTGTCTGTGTCTGTGTGTGTCTGTGAAGACATTATAGCTAGGGATAAAAATAAAATTTGGATATCCTTGTGGAATTTTTTTTCCTGTGCTTGCTAAATGGATGCAGCAACTTGCTAATCCTCTCCTGGCTACTCAGAACTGTGGAACTACTGTGCTGGCAGGAGCATGTGGGAGGATGCAAAGAGCAGATGCAGGGTTTGTGGGATCTACCCTGGAAGGTCCAGGGGGTATGCTGGAGGCCTTGGTGTGGAACAGGAGGGTGCTGAAGATCTTGGCTTTGAACAGAAGCATTCTGGGGACCTTGGTGTGCAACAGGGAATTTGCTCTTGGATTTGCGTTGCACCACTTTGGGCTTTGTGGAACATCCAGTTGCTTGTATGCCCAATGCTTACAGTCCCTGAAGCCCTGAGCTTCCCAAACTATGTGTGGCATCTCAGCCTCTTCTTGCTTCCTTCAAAATTCTACCTCTGAGCCTTTGAACCATTCAGGTCTCTTTCCCCCTCCCTGGCACGTCTGCTCTGTGTATGGCACACAGCCCTTTCTGAAGCTATGTGAAGGGGTGCCAAAAGTAGGGAAATAATTTGAAGCAGCTATGAAAAAGAAAGAAGTCTTTATGCTTTGCTGGTCTCTCATTCAGCTTGTTTGTGTTCCAATAAACTTAGTTTTGACAGTGGGGCAGGCTTAGCCTGGCTGAGGAAGGTGAGTTCATTCATTCATATGTAGCTGCTCATGTCTTCCGCACACCTGTGCTTCATCTCTGCAGCCCAGGAGGCTCCTTGTGCCCACCAAATTCCCAGCATTTGCAAGCTGAGAGGTGCAGCTCTGCTCCCAACATCGGAAGCTGCTAGAGCAAGTCCAGAGGAGGCCACAGAGATGCTCCAAGGGCTGGAGCCCCCCTGCTCTGGGACAGGCTGGGAGAGCTGGGGGTGTTCACCTGGAGAAGAGAAGGCTCTGGGGAGACCTGAGAACCCCTTCCAGTGCCTAAAGGGGCTCCAAGAGAGCTGGAGAGGGAGTGGGGACAAGGGATGCATGGACAGAACAAGGGGGAATGGCTTCCCACTGACAAAGGGCAGTGTTAGATGGGATATTGGGAAGGAATTCTTCCCTGTGAGGGTGGGCAGGCCCTGGCACAGGGTGCCCAGAGAAGCTGTGGCTGTCCCATCCCTGGGAGTGTCCAAGGCCAGCTTGGATAGGGCTTGGAGCAACCTGGGACAGTGGAAGGTGTCCCTGCCCAGGGCAGGGGGTGGAATGAGATGGGCTTTGAGATTCCTTCCAACCCAAAGCATTCCATTACTGTATGAATATGATCTTGTTGTAGATATTACAGCCTGTACATTGTATTTTGGAAAGGGAGAGTTGGTACAAGTGAGTCCTGAGCTAGTGAGAGGATTTATTCTTGGACATGGCATGGGGTTTTTGTGCTGCTTTCTAATCTGGAGAAGAGGACATGGGAGTGAACATTGCAGCCACGGGTTTATAAGCCCAGACAGTGAGTTCTGTAACCAAACAGCCCCATCACAGAAACACCTGGGTTTATTGCAGGGGACTTTATATGAAGTCAGAGCAGGCAAAATGTTCAGCATCTTGAAATGTCTAATCCTTGGTATGTGAACTCCTGGCATGTTTTATTGTGCTGCATTTTGTCTGTTCAGATCAGCTCTAAATCCTGCGTAAGCTCCTGGCCCAGGGTGGCTTCAGTGGTGGCACTTGGCTCTTCCCCCAGGGTGGTCCAGTCTACATCAAGGGTGTGTTTTATGTGAGGAATAACATGGTCCTAAATTTATTGATTTTAATCCAGCTTCCTGGCCCTAAGCTATGTTTGGAAGGGTGAGAACAGGTTTCCCTGTGCCATCAGGGGAACAAAAGCTAGAAACAAAGGCTTCAGTGGTTTGGAAGGTGGAGGAAGAACACTCTTCAGGTTTCATTAAACAAATAAATGTTTATAGTAGAGCATTGATGCTGAAGCCTTTGAGCACTTAGGTAGTGACAGGAAACCTGGAACGCTTGAGACAAACAATTAAATTTGGATTAAAACCATTCAGCGTAACTTATATTCTTGTTCCTGTTTCCAAACCATCCTTGAAGTTGTTTGTTTAAATATGTTTTTATGCTTCACTGACAACTGTTGAGGGATAATTTGGAAATGTCATTCTTGGCATTTGACAACACACTGAAATATGACAAATTGAGGCTCCTGAAGCCATTGGTGAATGTAGAGCTATTCCTGCCTCCCACCTTGGGGCTGGTGAGGTCAGTCCAAAAAGGTCCTGTACAGACCAGAGGAATTTCTGCCAGCAGGTAAAACACCCCAGACTGCTGGATGTGAGTGATGTGGGGTGGTGAAGATATGCAGTTCAGCTCCACGCTCTGCACTGAGGGCCTGGCTGGATGCACCGATTTGTCCTGGTTTCTTGTTGGGGTGGGCAGGAAGGATGTGGTCCTCAGCCTTTTTTGGCTGCCAGCTCTTTAAAACATATTCTGGCTTCTTTTTCTGCTTCCTGTTGAATTTTGAGTGTTTGAAGAAAAGTCTTTTCCTTTGGATGCTCCCAAAGCATGTGGCACTGTAACAGCAGCACTGGGGTGGGAGAGACCTGCACGTTGGGATCAGCTTTGGACTTGTTCTTAGCTCACAGTTCACTTGGAGATGTCTTCCTTCCCATTCCAAAAGGGGAAAATAGTAGTTTGGTGGGGAGGAAATTCTCTCCTGTTCATTCCATATTCACATCTCTCCCCTCTGTCATTTCCTGCCCCTGCAGAAGGAGCCCAGGAGAGGCTTCAGAGCAGCTCCAGGGCTTGTGGTTCGGGGCCAAAGTCAGGGGGACAAAACTGGGGGAGAAGCAAAACTCAAAATGCTGATGGTATGCTGAGCAGCTTTCCCTTGGATTAGCAGGAGAAGGAGGATTTTTTAGGCAAATGAATGTGTTAAATGGTGAGGATATGGTCTTCCTGGGCAGAAAGGGAAGGAAGGAGCTTGTTCCCCTTGAGGAACTTGCTCAGTTTGTTCGAAGCAAACAATTAAACTGCTGGGGCTTCTCCCCCTTGGTTGGTGGGTGATCCCTCTCCCCCGTCCTGTTCTTTAAACACTTGCAGGCTTATTCTTACAATAATTATTCCTTCCTAAATACAGGAAGCTTATTCCTAGTTTGCCTTAAGTAGTAAGTTTGATATTTCTTCTGTGGCAGGAAGGGATGAGAACAAACCAGGCTGAGTCTCTTTTTGTCTCCTTCTCAGCAAGATGTCTCAATCTTGGTTTCAAGGATCAGGCTGAGAGGAGAGGCCCTGCAGTGTTGGAGCCTCAGGATGAAGGGAGGCAAGGACAGAAGAGCTGTTGTCTGTGCAAGATTAGGGAGGGGTGTTGCAGAAAGAATCTTCACTGGGTGTTGCTTATGGTGGACCTTTAAATAAAGACTTGACCAGACATGATGTCCTCCTGGAGCTTTGGAAAAGGCTGGGAAGGCAAAGCTCTGGCAGCAACACCAGGTCAGCACTGCCACTTGTAAAATAAATAATGCTGCACTTTCACTGCTTACTCACAATTGACCATGGCCGCTCCCTGCAATGAGATCTGCCCCTTGGGGCTGTTTTAAGGGTTACTTAATTAGGTGTAATTGCAGCAGAATAGAAACCTACTTGAGGTTCTGAGTGCTTTCTGTAGTGCCAGGTCCTTCAGCAAATTATAAAGCCTGTTCCTATAAACATGGCTGGAGCCAGTGTAATCCCAACTTATCAGCCTTCCCCTCAGCCTGGCCCTTTATGATGATGAAGCCACAGAAGTGGAGTGCTGGGAAGGGTGTCCTGGCTTTGGGAACGGTGCAGCTGTGGTTCCCATCACGGCGACAGCATGGGAAATACGTTGCACGGAGCACCACGGAGTTGTGCACACACTGTCAGTGTGTTAATGCTCTCTCAGCAGCCGGCACAGGCGTGGCCTTACCCCAGACAATGCTGCATGAGCAGGGATCAGTCTGTTTCAGCTGATCCCACTGCAACCCATGGATTTAGGGACTGTTTATATGGGGCCAGCCACATTTGTGGCATGTTCTGCCGCTGCTCCAGTGTTTGGCTGCAGGAGGTTCAGCAGGCCCAGCATGTTTGCACATTTCCCAAAGATGAAAAAATGCTAATCTTGACTTACTTCTGTCATCAGCATTTAAAAGTATTATAAATTTTTCCCTGGAAGGATGGGTTTAGCCTTGAGAGACTCTTTCAGGTATAAATGAGCACATTGGCTCATCCTCTTTTGTTAAAACACAGAGGGTTGAGGTGCTACATCCCACCTTTGCATAACCACAGGAAGTTTTTATACTGTTCTCATTCAGATAAATTCACAGAATATGCTGAGTTGGAAGAGACCCACATGGATCACTGAGTCCAGCTCTTAACCCTGCACAGTTACACCAGTTTAGTACTTGTCTTTCTCTCCACTTGAGTTCAGGGATTGTGTGACTTTCAGTACTGTTTTCTCCACAAAAATAAAAGATGTTCAGAATAGTTTTGGACTTCTTGTAGACAGGAGAGGATAATCAGAGTTGCATGAGAGGTACATGGATTTTTGTGTCCTGTCTCAGCCAAGGACACTCAGAATTGGTCTTTACCTGGTTTCTAATGAGTTTCCTGTGCTTAAAGCTCCAAGAGCCACTGGATTTCAGGACATTTTTGATCCTCTGCTTTGCTTGACACTCCCCATGTTGTAAACTGGTGAAGAAGGTGTGTTGACACCTGGCAGGACATTGCTCCTGCTGTCCCCTCTGTTGTCCCTTGTGAAGACCCCTGGTACTGGGAGATGAGAGGCAGAGCAGATGCCTGCTGACAGCTCCTTGTAAACAGACTCTGCTACAATCCACAGGTTCAGGATGAGGAGAGATGGTTTAAGGAGCCTTTTTTTTTAAGGTCAAACAGAAAATAAAGGCTGTTTTGTGGCCTGTTTAACATAGTGTGGAGCCTTCCTTTCTTCCTTCCCTTCACCTTCCTTTCTTCCCCACCCTCCTTCCACTTTCCTTCCTCCATCTCCTCTTCGTTCTGGAGGGGAAAAAACAAGGGTAAAGTCCTTAAACATACTCATCTCCTGCAATATTCTGTTCAGGAGAGAAAAATTCCCTATTGATAAACAGTTTGGGAAGAAGTGGTGGTAAGAAGTGTGTGGGGCTGGTATGGGTGTGTAGGAGAGAGATGTGTAGGTGTCAGGGATCCAAGATGTCCTCATTGCATCCTTCCAAGGTGGAGCAATGCTCCTGTTGAGCCATGCTCAGGGGTGGTCCCTGCCTGGCCACCTGCTGCCACCTGCATGTCCATGTGGACAGCCTGGCTTTCCAAGTCCAGGCAGAGGGGCCAGGAACTGCAGCTGGCCAGGATGTACCTGTGAAACCACATGCTCTCCCTGTCCACCACAACCTTGTTGAAATGCTTGCCTGAGGTGAGGTCCCCAGTCTGCCCCAGCACTGGACAGCCACTTTAAAGCTCTGGTTTGAGAGCCTCAGTGCTCAGTTTTTAGGCTAAACCTTTGCCTTTCTGTAGAAATGAATTTTAACGAGTGAAATGTGAATGTGGTTTGAGCTGCTCAACAGTCCCCAACCAATGCTGGCCAATGACCTTGGGTCAGAGGATGGCCAAAAGTTCCATGGCGAAGGTCTTCTCTGGTAGTTAGTGGTTCTTCTGATGTTTTGGGCTAAAATCAAGGCCCAGCGAGCAATAAACGTGCTGTCTCACCCAGTCAGAATCTGCACTGGGCTTACTGGTTTTTGGACTTTTCCCTGGATGGCTTGGTCTGCCCCTGTTGGTTGCTCAAGTGGCCAAAGCACACCCAGCCGAGCACCACCTCAGCCAGGCTCTGGGTGAGTCTACAGCAGGTTGCTCCTCACCTGGACAGGTCTTCTGGTGTCTGTGTGACAGCTCTGTGGGCTCTGTAGGTCTCTGACATGTTTCTGGATTCTTGCACATAACCCATGGTTGGTCCTTTTATAAGTCGGTTGTTAGTCAGACCAGACCTTCACCCTGGCTCCCATTCCCATGACTTAACTTGGCATTTTCCCAGTTCCTCAGAAGACAGACCACAGACCAAACCCTTTCCAAGGAAAAGTGGAAGGAATTTCAAGGCTAAAGCATCGTTTTTTGCTCATGGCAGCACGTATGAGGCTGGAGGTGCAGGAGTTCTTGGTGGGATCTCAGCCTACTTGCAGTTGGGGATCTTTATCAGGAATATTTCAGTATTCATTCCTCCTCTTTGCCTCCTTTGAATTTGCTTGCAGAGTCTGTGTAGGTTCAAGCAGTACTGAGAGCTGGCTTCCCAGGGCAAGAAGTGGTTGTGACTGGGCTGGAAAGCACCATCCCTGAGATACCTGTAGGATTTGAGCTCCACCAGCTCTTCTTGTGGGGTGCCAGACTGCTGTGGCCAGTAAAAATCTTCCACCCTCATTCACCCTTCAAAAGAATGTTTTTTTGGAAGCTGGTTCAACCCTGATGTCTGCCAGAATGTGAAGGAAAACTACTGGCAGGCTCAGGGGTTACAGGGAGGGTGTTGTCTGGCCAGCACAGCCCGCACTTTCTTCAGAGGTCACACTTAAAACAAGCTCAGTGAATATTTTATGCTGCTGGATCCATCTGCTTTGTGGTGGAGACAGGGAGCATCCATAAGGATAAAGATAAAAAGGCATGGAGCTTCCTTTTCCTCCAGCCTGCTGAACAGAGCCACTCACAGCTGGGGAATCCCTCACCTCCCTGGGAAACTCACTGTGTGGCTGCCAAGCCTTTATGTGTTAATTTGGAGGTGTCACCTTTGGCTCTGTGGGGCTTGAGGTCAGTTACTGGGCTGATTTCACTACAAGGAAGCTTTTTTTGGGCTGTTAGGGACCAGTCTGACATTCCAGTGTGGTGCTGAGTACATGCTCTGAGGGTCTGTTGGAGATGGGGGTCTTGACAGCAAAATTGTTGGGTTATGGGAGCCGAAATGCTCTGGAGTGTGCAGATACAGAAGATGTAGTTGCTGCCAATGAGTAGTTCCTGTTGTGTTGTTGAGCTGCCAAGTGACCTTTTTCCTCCTACCCAGTGTGCTCTGTGTTCTTCACCAGGAGAATATCCTTGGTCCATGTTGTGCCTCATCCCTGGCACAGGGGTGACCAGAGCCCCCTTGGCACATCTCGCCACCAGTTCTGCTTCTGCAGGCTTGTGGCTGTGCTCAGCTCAAGGCAGCCTGACTTAAAGCAGTTTAAACCTCTCAATTTCCACCAGGATTTAAGTCAGCTACTTAAACCACGTCATCCTCTTTGACTCCCTAAATGCTCTGTATGTTAGCTGCTCACTCGTCCAGAAGAGATTTTAACCAGCCACAAATACACACAGTAAGAAAAATCCTTATTTTGAGTGTTTCTTGCTGGCCAACAGCAGGAACTTCCCTGTGACTGTGCCTCATACATGCCTGTGTTTAGCTTAGTGTTGCAGTTTGGTGGAGAGTTAACTTTTGGTTTTGTGCTAATAGGACTGTGATGTTGGCTGCTCTGCTCTTGTAGATTAGGCTTCAGCTGAAAACAAATCTGGGATTTCCCAACTGCTCAGATTTGCTAATCTAAAGCAGTTTGAGCCGTATTGCTGGTATTTTTCCCAACTATCCTGGTAAGGTAGTGGTTTTAACCTAAGTCATCAAAATGAGGAAATGAAGAAAACTGGCAGTTCCAACCCAGGAGTGAGACGCTGGAGCTGTCACTGGTGTGGGTGGCTCAGTGGTGTGACAGCTCAGCTGTGGACAAGACAGTGGCTTGGGTAGGGGTCTCAGAGTAATGCCAAGGACCTGCGGTTGGCATTGTTTAAGATGACAGAATGGTTTGGATTGAAGGGACCTTAAAACCCATCCCATACCCTGCCATGGGCAGGGACACCTTTCACTAGCCCAGGTTGCTCCAAAGCCCAGTCCAGCCTGGCCTTGGACACTCCCAGGGATGGGGCAGCCACAGCTTCTCTGCCCAACCTGTGCCAGGGCCTGCCCACCCTCACAGGGAACAGTTTCTTCCCAATATCACATCCAACCCTGTCCTCTGGCAATGGGAAACCATTCCCCATGACCTTGTAAAAAGTCCCTCTCTCTCTTTTTTATCAGCATATTTTAAGCAATGAAAGGCTGCAACATCTTGATGACTTGAACAGTGTATGAAGTTCTCACTTAATCTTCAAAAAGGAGAGGCAGGGGCTGGAAAAGGAACTGGAAACATGATTTAAGTGTCTGAGGAGCTGGAACAACTGACTTGCAAGGAAAGAATGGGCAAGCAGGACCCTTAAGGCATCAGAGTGTGGTCCACGGGGATCACACTTGCACCACATCACGACTTATGGTGGTAGAACTGGGAGGTGATTGATGACAAAGCAGAAAATAGGTGCAGAAGAGCTCAAAGCAGACACACCAGTACGGAGCAGAGAGGCAGATCCTGGAACTCTCAGCCCCAGAGGTGGTGGGGGCAGGTCTAGATGCTCATGGACAGTAAAGGATCTGGGCAAGGGTGTCCCCTCAGCATCCCCAGCTCCATCACTGTGGATGCTGGGAGATGCTGGGTAAGAAGAGGTGTCCAGGGGCTGGGGGGACTAAGCAGGTGCTGCAGATGTGCTTGTTTTCTGTGTTTTGAGCTCTTCTGAGTGTCAACAGCCACTCACATTCAGTATGGGGGTGATGTCTCGATTGGTTGTTAATAGTGATTTTAAGCCTGGCCGGCAAATATGGGCACATTTGGATCAGCACAGACACGTTGCCATCGTCTTGTGCTTCATCAGCACGTGGCTTTTTTTGTTTGCATCCATAATGTCCAGGTTGGGAAGTCTTCAGGGCTATTTCTCCTCATTTCCCCCTGCCCACAGCCCAGTTTAAATACCTAGATGGCTCTTTTTGCATAAACAAAGTGCTTCCCTGGCTGCCCTGTCTCTCTTGCATGAGCACTGGTGTGGGTGACGTGCCTTGCCAGGGGATTGGCAGGGGAATGTGAAGCCCTCCATGGTCCTGAGAAGCTGAAAACTACAGAAACGATAATTTAGAGTATGTCATGATAATCCCTTACAGGCTTATCAAGTCTGATTAAATGCCACTTGGATTTCTGTTATCTCTGTACACAGATAACAAATTAAGTGACAGCTTTTGAACTCAAAGCAGCTGCCAGATGCATTAAGTGGAACTGACACATTCCTAAGAGCTGTTTTTATTAGCCTGAAATATCTTCGTTTAACATACAAAAACCTGCTTCACCCAAGATGATGTGTGCCATGTGAGTTCAGCAGGTCTGTCATCTGGCTGCCAAACAAGTGCTCCAGAAAACTGCAGAAGACACTTGGGTTGTCTTCTCCCATTCACAGAATCACAGGTTAAGTTGGAAAACAGCTCTGAGACCACCCTGTGCCTGATGCCCACCTTGTCACCCAGTCCAGAGCACTGAGTGTCACACCCAGTCATTCCTTGGTCACCTCCAGGGTTGGGGACTCCACCACCTCCCTGGGCAGCCCCTTCCAGTGCCTGACTGCCCTTTCTGTGAACGAAGTCCTCCTGATGTCCAACTTCAGATGGAGTCAGCTGGCAGGTGGACAAGCCTGTGCCATGAGGGGCTTGAGTTTTCTCTCGTGGCAGGCCCCCAGAGGCACAGCCTCAAGTCCAGTGACAGAACTCAAGGAAAAGGCTGGAGCTGTGTCAGGGAAGGGTTAGGTTGGGTTTCAGGAAAAGGTTCTTCCCCCAGAGGGTGGTGGGCACTGAACAGGCTCCCCAGGGCAGTGGGCACAGCCCCAAGGCTGCCAGAGCTCCAGGAGGGTTTGGATGATGCTCTGAGGGACAGGGTGGGATTGTTGGGGTGTCTGTGCAGGGCCAGGAGCTGGACTGGATGATCCTTGTGGATCCCTTCCCACTCAGCATATTTATGATTCTAAGGTTTTATGGTCTCTGCCATCTGATTTCTTCTGTGATGGTGGAATTCTCACTGCTTCTGTGGGAAGGTGGCGCATCCAAAGTGGAGACATCTCCTGCCTCCCATGAATGCATTCGAAATCATGTGGACACACAGATGAACAGCTCTGAGCATGGTGTGGATCTGATTTTCCTGTAGAAACACATACCTGGATTTAAGAAAACCAAAAAGAAAGCAAACCAAGCTCCCTGTGCCGCTGTGTAAAGAGTGGGGCAGCTCTGAGCACCATGGTGGGCTGGGGGTTACATCTCCTTTTAGATGAGAGGGTTGGTGACTCACCATCCCTTTCCCTCAAGAACAAACCAAAACTTGAGTGAGTCAAAAGGTTGTTCTCATGAGAGCTGCACAAATCCAGCCCTGCATCCCTCCTGGAGTCTTCCTCCTGTGCATCAGCTCCAGAGGAGGAGAGGTGGATGTGTGTGGCAAGGCGAGAGCATTGTGCAATTCCTTCCCTCACCTCTTACACCTGGGTTCCTCCTGGGCTTGTTTCTCAGCTGAATGTGGCTCAAAAATAGATGAAGGTATGTCAAGAGCTCTTAAAATGCGGGATCAATGTCTGATTTTCTGAGCTTGAGAATCATCAGTCATGTAAATGGTTTTCTACTCATGGCAGCCTGGAAGAAAGCAACCAAATGCACCTTTTGGAATAGTTTGGACCGTGAGGAATGCCTGTGGTTTTGCCCTCAAACCATTGCGTGTTCTCTTTGAAGAGCCCAGACCATCCTCACCAGGTCTCACAAGTGCCCCTTGCTCCACATGTCTGCCTGCTCCAACACCCCCATCCCAATCCTCACCAGCTGACGTGGTTCCTTCCCCCTCAGGCATTGTCTAATTGGGAAAATGTTTCAATTATATGCCCTAAATTTGTATCGTGGAGCAGTTCATTATCACTGAATCCTCTTAATTGGGCCCTCCTACTAGGCAGTCTATTACTGAGTTCCCAATTAAGACAGGACCTCTTTAAAGACCATAAAAATAAACAAATCCCTGATAGGGTAGACTCATATTGCAAGAAACACTGCCCAAACTGATGTTACAAGGCTAAGCAATAGTTTCAACACCAACAGAGTACAAATTAACCCCTTTGTATTGGCTGCATATGTTCCCTTCAAGGAGAACAGGCACAGTTTGGAGTCAGTTGAAGAAATTCACTGTCATTAACTCAAATCTTTCTTGTAAAGAGGAAAAAGTAGGTTACAAGGTGTTTCTGCAGTGGAAGATGCTGTTTCCTCCAAGGATTCTGTGGGTGACACTGCTTTTCTTGTTGCAGGTAAAGGACCTAACAAAGTACCTGGATCCAAGTGGACTGGGAGTCATCAGCTTTGAGGATTTCCATCGGGGGATCAGAGCTATCAAAAATGGAGGTGAGTTTGCTGCTATGCAAAATTAACACCAAAGAGGTTAATTGAGCTCAGGAGCTCTTTGGTGAAAATATCTGGGTTTGTTTTTCTGGGAGTCACTGCTCTGTGTTGGTAGAGGGGAAGGGCGAGAGGGTGGGGGCATTTAACAAGAGTTGAAAAAGATGGTGTGGGAGTTGCGGCAGTTCCATGTTTTCCTGTTTATCAGGAGAGTTCCTTCCTAAAAAAAAGCAGAGGGAAAATCTCCTCTGCTTTGGTGTCTGTTTTCACCTCTGGTTTTGGGGGGTTTTCTGCTCTGACCAAGGAGCTGACACACTGCTGGCTGGCTGCTGCAGGGTATATATTTTCCAGACACTGAGCACTGATCTTGGAATGCTTTGGGTTGGAAGGGACCTTAAAGATCATCTCATACCGCCCCTGCCATGGGCAGGGACACCTTCCACTAGAGTGGAATTTACCATGAATTTATTAATTTATTAATGAATTTACCTTCACTCCAGCTATTTGGAGGATCAGAATGCTCAGACAGTTTCTAGCAAGAAAGCACCCTTAAACAAGAGCTTTGAACTTACTGACTGACATGGCTCCTGATGGGCTGGTTGCAAGTGCTTCCAGAACAATAGCTTGGTGAAATGTGAAGTATCTTTCTGACTGGTTAGCATTTGAACTTCTTTGCTGCAGAAAAGATGTTGTTTTTTCGGTTTAGGATTCAGCTCTGAGTGTTAGAGGGTCATTTTGGGGCAGATGTGTTAAGGGCAGGGTGTGAGAAATCTGGGAAGCTTCCTGCTGAGCAGCTGTAATTTTGAATGTGCAAATATGATTTATCATCCTTGCACAATACTTAGCTCTGTTTAGAAATGCTTATCTGAAACCCCAGCCTTACTTTTACACAGCAGTGAACATACCCCACACTGTCAGCCCAGCACACTGAGCTGCAAAGAGGGGAAGGATCCATCATTCCTATAAAAACTGTGCTCTTTCATGAGTAGAAATTCTACAGAGCAGGGTGTTGTGCTATTTTCTTTAAGTTGTCCATTCCTCCTCCTTCTCTGCAGTCCCACTCCCACATTGTTAACTTATTTACTGTGAGGGTAGTGAGGCCCTAGCACAGGCTGCCCCATCCCTGGAAGTGTCCAAGGGCAGGTTGGACAGGGCTTGGAGCAACCTGGTCTAAAAATTGAGATTAGCTCAGTTGGTCAGAGCATGGTGCTAATGACACCAAGGCTGTGGGTTTGATCCCTGTAAGGACCATTCTCTTAGAGTTGGACTCAGTGGTCCTAGTGGGTCTCTTCCAACTCAGAATATTCTGTGAAATTAAGTACTTCTGTGGAATTTCTGTGTCTCTGCCCATGAGTGGGCATGGAATGGGATGAACTTTAAGGTCCCTTGCCACCCAAACCCTGCCATGATTATTTGTTCTCAGGACTGTAGTGTTTTATGGCAGCTCTGAAGTTTTCATGCCTGGTGTAGCCTGACCCATTCCCAGCTCCCACAGGAGGAAACACAGCTGTCGTGGGTTCGACCTTGGCAAAATGCTCTGGGAGCAGCAACAGGGAGTCCTCACCACCGTACCACATGGAGAGAGGGAGGGCAAGAGAGCGAGGATGCCTCCCCCACTAGATTTATACTCGACGTCAGATGATATGAAATACCTCTTTGGTTGCTTAAGTCAGGTGATACTTGCCCCTCTAAATCTATGGAGAGCCCCATGGCCCAAAAAACTGGGGCCTGCTAAATTTGGTTTCAGGCCTAACTAAACTAAGGCCTTAATCTAAGCTTTTGGGGGTTTATCCAACCCATCACAACAGCATAGTATTAATTTCTAATAAATTTCCATTGGAGTAGAGCATGTTTGTGAAGCTCAGGCTCGTATTTCACCTCAATAATTAATCGCTTTGGTATTGTGTTGTGTTAATTGAATGGGAAAAGCAGATCCAGACAAATCTTTTAAGGTCTCTATTAAATTTGAAAGAGAATGATATGTATTTATTACAGTGGTTAGGAAAGGCTGAGCTCTCAAACATCACACATTAAATAGTTATAAAAGAACCTCAGGGCAGGGTATGATGGGAGGTTCTTTGAGTTCAGAGCTGAGCAGTTACTCACGTTGGAGTATCTCAAGGATTTGAGACAGTCAGTATTAGTCATCCCTTTGCACAGAAAGCAGAGGTCATGCTTGCTGCTGGGTGTCCCTTTTAACAGTTTGGTTAATTAGCTGGGCCTATTTATAGCCGGAGAGTACTGCTGGATTTCTTGGTGTTCTGTATTCTTTGGTCAGTCATGGAAGTGAGAGCTGATGTGAGCTTGTACCTTTCAGTGTCTGTCTTAATGTCTCCCTCTCCCCTGGAGACTCCCTGTGGGAGAGTGACTGTGATTTGACTTGAGCTTTTACATTCCAGCCTGACAAACTGAAGGTGCAGTTACAAAACCAGCTGAATTTGCTTTGTTGCTTGCATTTCTCACAACTGCTTTCGTGTTCAGTTGGCCTTTGTGCCCAGGGAGGATGCTAAACTCAGTCCTATCCCTGTGCCTGATGTTTGAGGCACTGAGAGGTGCTGATCCTTGACTCCTGGCACTTGCCTCTGCCTTCAGTGTGGAGTAAACACCACTCAGACAAAGCCCCAGTGTCACCTCTCCACTGCCATTACCCGGTTCTGATCTCTTTGCTGCTATGATCTGTCTGGACTGGTAATGCTGTGATGATGTGAAAGTTCGGGTTGGCTCTCTGCCAACAGCCAAACCTCACAAGAAAGATTCCCCCCTCCCTCTCCCGAAACGGCAAAAAAGCAGCAAGAGAAAATTGAAGGAATATATATATATATATTTACATATATTAAATTTATATACTAGGCACAACGAGACAGGGACCCCCAAACCACCCCAGTAAGGGACAAGGGGAAGGGAAAGGGGAGAGGAAGACAAAAAGGGAAATGAGACAAACAAATATATACAATCTAAATTCAGAAATTAACTCAGTAAGTAACAAATGCAATAGTAAACTCACTGCTTTTCTTAGAAAAGCAGATTCTTAACCTTCACCACTGGCCCAGGCAAACAGCCCTCAGAGCAGGCCTCGCTGAACACAGATAAGCCAGGCCTAAACACCGAGAGCTCGTCAGCGTGCGAGCCCGAGAAGGAAAAGAAGCAAAAGAGAGAGAGAACACCTCCTCCTTCGGCTTATATACACCTGATTACGTAAAGAGATGGGATGGAATACTTCCTAGATTTTGACCCTGGTTACCAAGGAAGGCCTACAAAAAACAACCCATCACATGCTGGCCATGAGGAGAGAAGAGCAAAGTGACTTGCCTGCTACAGAAGCTGGATTTGAGGTTTTAATGAGAGTTTTTAGCCAGTTGTGGCTGCCTTATCTTCTGCCCTTGCCAAAGTGAAGACTGAATAGGAAAATGTGGTACTCACATGTGTATTTGTGCCTGCAGTGTGTATATGTGGTGGCCATTGGAGTGCTTTCAGAGGGTCTCCCTGCTGTGGAAAGTGGTGAACCTGTGGCTCTGGGTTCTCCAGGCTCAGCTCTTGGGTCCAGTCCCAAGAAGGGACTGTGGGGACAGAGATGCTGCTGTGACAGACAGGTTCAGTTTCTCATAACCTACTGTGTCCCAGCCCTTCCTGCTTGTTGGTGACTGCTGGGACCCCCTTGTCCTCCTCTGTTCCATGAAATGTGTGGTTTGCCTACTTTTAAAGTTTGTGGGAATGGTTCTTGGATGGCTGACCAGTCCTGCAATGTGTGAGCAGAATTTTACAGCTTTGCCTTGTAAAACCTGAGAAACTGATAATGTAGTGGAGTCAATAATGAAGAGAGTATGTTGTAGAACATGCTTAAAAGGGGCAGATAAGGCATGTTATGCCTGGAGAATCCATAGCCAGAGGAAGACCTGGCACATCTGGCTGCAATCGGGGAGATCTGGTGGAATATCCTCCCAGTCTGCAGGGAAAAGAAACAGGAAGGGAACCAGTGTAACTGCTGGAGTTCTCTTTAGGAGCTCCAGCTCACAGGGAGTAATAGGTATGAGGGATTGTATTCCAGCCACTTGGAAAACTCAGACCCAGAGTAAGGTGTCTGTTTGTATGATAAGGAGCTGACCTGGGCAGGGGAAGTGAGAGGGTGTCTGTAATATGAGGCCAAAGTGCCTGAACCAAAGAGCATCTCTGGTCAGCAGGTGTTGGATGCAGGAACAGCTGGATGGGAATTGGGTGGCAAACATGAGGGATGGGCCGTGACAGCCACAGCTGGATGCAAACACACAGCAAGGGCTGGGCTCACAAACAGATTCCTTTCCTTGTCAGGGTATTCAAAACTCTTAAAGCTTCAGACACCTCTTTTTTCAACAAGGGCCTCTGAGCATCTGGTAGGACATACTGAGTATCTCCTCTTTGCTCTCACTCTGACTCAGGAGGGTGGTGAATGAGTTGTGTAATTCACACGCATGCTGGGAGCTGAAACAACTGTAACATCTGTCTTCCAGAGAAAAACCCACTGGGAATGGCCTCTGGGAGGTACTCCTTGCACATGGGGAATTGCTGTTGGTGTCAGTCAGTTTAAATAACCGCTGTTCCAGGCAGGGAAAGGTGCATTCCTGGAGCTCATAGCCTCATCCATCCCTTCTGCCTTGCCTTCTGATTCCGAAACAAAGGGGCCGCTGTGCAGCAAGGGCAGACAGTGCATCCACTGAGGACTGGAGAAGTCCATGAGCTCAGGGGGGTGCCTGAGGATGGAAATAGTCACCTCTTGTTTTTTTGTGGGTTTTTTTGTTTCAAATGCGTCAACTAAAAGCTCTTTGGATTTGGGAAGATGGAAAATCCAGCTCCAGAGTCAGCACCTAAACCTGGAAGCTATAACAGAGTTCCTGTTTGCAGATCTCTGGCAGGAGTGAGAGGGGGCAAGGCTGGGCAGTGCCAGTTTTGGGGGAGCTGGATCAGGAATCAGCCACTGTGCCAAAGAAATGAGCTGCTGCTCAGGGGAGATTCCTGGGGGAGCTGAATAAGGGGCTTTTAGCAGGAGGAGCATGTTCAGCTCCCCAAAGGCATTTGATGGGCTTCCAGATGGCTGGCTGAAGGGAAAAGCATGGATCTGGGAAGCTGGGGAGCTCAGGACTGTGGCTGCTGCATGAAGCCTATGCCAGAGCTCCATGCTCTCCCTAACTGGAACTGGCAGCAGTGTGAGCTCCAGCTGGGATGAGTCTTTGTGGGGCAGCAGCACTCGGGGACATCCTTGGGAGTATCTCAGTGGATGTATCCAGGGTTTCTCCAGCTGACATTCCATGTCCCGAATTGGTTGGTGAGCTCTGGGTAGCTGAGTATCAGTTTGGGAATTTCCTGAAAGAAGAGTACAAATCTAGCCCCTTTCCAAATGAAGGATGTGCGTGTTGTATCTTAAGGGTTTAAAGTCAAGAGAGGGAATTGCACATCACCTTAGGTCCAAGGAGTTATCCTGGTGCTATCCCATGTGCAGGTTGTGCTCCTCAGTGACATTCCCTGCTCCCATGGCTGCTGGCTAATCTGGCATCTCAGAGATGCCTCTGGATCTGGCTGTGGTCAGGTGCCACTTCTAAGCCCACTCGGTGCCTGTATGAGGCTCGTGGACAGCACGTGGTGGCTTGGGGTTAGTTTGGGGAGAGCCAGGATGGCTCCTGCCCCCGTGACACGGATCAGCGCCGGCTCTGCGGAGCATTTCCAGGTCTTGGATATCTAGTAACATAACGCACTGTTTCGTTTGTGAGGAGGCTTCTTCCCCCCTTCTGTAGGATCTGCATTGCAGATGGCTTTTGCTACGCCAGAGGAAAGCTTCCCTTGCCTAGGGATAATTCTAGGAGCCAAAGCTTGTATTGCCAATCCCGTAGTTATTTCTGGGGCTGTTTTTGTGAATCCTCAGTGGTCTCTGTTCCTCTCTGATGCTGGAATTATGGTTGTATTTGCAACAGGCTGCTGCTGACACCTGAGCACACTCTCTCAGTGGGAGTGTCCAGGCCCAATTTATTATTCCAGGCATTTGCTTTTTAAAAGGAAAGCCTTCCCCGAGGCTTTGCAGATGGAAGCAGAGCTTGTGTGCACATTTGACTAAACTCGGTGAGTATCTGGCACCGGTTTGAGCACTTCCTACGTTCCCATCAGATCTGCTGATCCTTGTATTCATGCAGCAGTGCTGCAGTGAAGACCTTCCTGCTGCTCCTGCCTGTTCCTAACCCTGGCTAAACCATCACTGCTCAGGGACACAGCTCCTTTGATGGCTGAAGGTAGGACAGATGCCTCTTTGTGTACAGCTGGTGTGCAGGGAACAGGGCTGCCATGAATGGGAAATCAAGATTGATTCATGAGCAAGAATGAAATCCAAATTGCTCTGATTATGTCTTCTGCATTTTTTTTTTTGCCTTGCATCTTGCTCTACTCTGGCAGATCCATATGTGTCTGCTATACATACTGCAGATTGGGATAAGGAGTTTATGAAGATGAGTGTTAATTCTGCTCCTGAAAGGAGTGAAGACTTAAATGTAGCTTTAAAATCTATATGTATAAACATGAAAAAAAACTGATTTCCTGCTGTTCTTTGTAGATCAGAGTTCTGCTCATCCTTGTGGTGCAGGGGATGCTCAAAGAACCATGACTGTGCTTGTCAAGTTTGGGGTCCACGTGCTTGTCTGTGCCCTCTTCTGCCAGGGAGAGGAGCAGCCAAACCTTTCTTGGATGTACCGAATTTGGTTTCTTTGCCTTGAAATAGTAGTATTTAAAGGCTTATATTGGAAATTACTGGGCCTGTCCATGAAAGTGTGTGAGGGTTGTTTAGCCTGGAGAAAAGGAGGCTCAGGGGGGACCTTCTCGCTCTCTGCAACTCCCTGACAGAAGTGGAGAGTTGGAGGGGGATTGGGCTTTGCTCCCAGGGAACAGGGATGGGATGAGAGGAAACAGCCTCAAGTTGTGTCAGGGGAGTATCAGGATAGATATCAGACAGAATTTCCTCCTGGAAAGGGTGGTGAGTCATTGGAAGGGACTGCCCAGGGAGGTGGTGGAGTCCCCAACCCTGGAGGTGTCCAAGGAATGACTGGACATGGCACTCAGTGCTCTGGACTGGATGACAAGGTAGGCATCAGGCATAGGATGGGCTCCATGGTCTCAGAGCTGTTTTCCAACCTAATCTGCCTAATCCAACCTAATCCAACCCAAGTGCCTTCTCCATTTTTCTGGAGAACTAAGCAGGTGTGAATCCAGCCCAACTGGAGGCTGTTCCAGGTGAGGGGAGGACACAGCAGACAGCCTAAGGGCATGGGGCACTGGGGTGGTTGTTGCCTTCCTTCTGTGTCCTTGGAGAAGAAAAGTCCCTCTTCTGCTCCCAGGAGCCCCCAAATGCTGCACAGTGTGTGCAAAACTTTCTTGCCAGCCTTTTAGCTGTGTGGATCAGGAAGGTAAATTCTAGCCACAGACCCCTTTCCCATGGCAGTGGGAGCAGGGAGATTTGGATGAGCAGGGATAACTTTTTGTTCCTTTTGGAAGTGGGAGCAGTTGCTGGGAGTGAGGAGCTGCTCTTCAGCAGTGAGATCTGTAGATCCACAGCTCACATCACCCTCCAGCTCTTTTAAGTCACTATTTCTGCTATAATATAGACATAGAATTGTTTTGATTGGAAAAGAACTTCAAGATCATAGAATCCAGCCATTAATGAACTCAATTTAATTATTGTTACATTCTGAAGAAAGCACTCAGATGCTGATGGGGTGGCACTGCTGGCTCACCATAGCAATTTTTAGTTTGCATCATTTCTCTTTTAATTGACATTAAGCCTTGTTTTTATTCATTATGAATTTGGCAACTGGGTGAGGGGTTCCACAGGGGGAGCTGCCCTGCTCCATGTGCGCCATGGCTGAGCAGGGAGTGTGTCTTCCCAAAAGCAGCCTGGCAGATGACACACTGCATTGACCTACTTTTGGGAGAGGCGCAGAAGTGTTGGAAGAGCTGTGTCCGTAGGCTCCAGCTCTGGGATGAGAACAGCAAGGAATTACTCAAACGTGCTGCCATAAAACTGCTGCGAAGGCTCAGCAGCCCCAGGGGGCCGGGGACTGGGAGATTGGCATGGGAATCCCTCCTCTTTACATAATTCCTTCTCCATGAATGTTTAGGAGCACATGCCAGAGACATCTTGCAGTGTCCAGTCATCATCATGGAGTGTAACGGGTCCAAAATACACACTCAGTCTGAGGGAATTTTGGTTTATAACACTGCAAAGCTGCCCCTCGCTCACCAGGGCAAGCTGGAATTAAATTTGGGATCAAACCTGCAAGTTATCACTGTTGGTTCACCATTCCTTGGGAGGAAAAGCATTACTGTGTGGCCAGATCTCCTGGAAATCACAGCAAATTATGGAGCAGAGGGACTTCCACGTGTCCTGAAATAAAGGGAAACTCTGATGGCTTTTAGACCCTCAGACTATAACTTAATCCTGATAAAGGCAAGCAGGGGTGAGTTTGAAAGGCTTAAGTTTGATGCCCAAAAGAAAGCAAATTTGTCTGGGAAGGGGGCAGAAAACCCAATACTGGGACTACCTGTTTTCCAGGGAATATGGTCACTATGAAAACAGGGAGCAGTGTTTTATTAGAGCCTGGGAGTGGTTCTCAGTGCACTCTTCTATGGAGGTGATGACTAAAGAGAAAACAAAGGCAATCACTGTTAAATAATAAAGATTTCTCATTATCTATCTGCTGCCTCAGTGTTTGTCCATCACAGGTTTCACTTTCTGAGCTGGGAGGGAGCTGTTTTCTTCCACATCTGTTGCTGTGAATACTTCTTGGAGCCGGGCTTGCCTGCAGTTTAGGGAGTGTGTGGGAGAAGGCTGGGCTGGGCCACACATGGATGTAGAGGGTGGTTTCGGTCCTGCCTGTTTGGATTTCTCAGGTTTGGATGTTGGCTCTGGAAGGGGGGGATTATTAATGCTCCACCCAGGAAGGTGGGAATGTCTTCTTCCTCCTTGCCAGGAACACCTGGCTGGGGATGTGGAGGATTGGCTGCACCACCTTAGGAAAGTCCGGTGTCCTGCCTCTGCACCATCAGGGAAGGCAGAGCTGTCAGTCCATTTCTCCTTAGGAATCCAGTCAATCCGGAGCTATTAAGGAAGGGATAATGACTCACCTACAACTCTGGCTCCTCTGAGAGCCCAGCTGGGCTCTGTCACAGCCTGGGGGCCAGAGACTCTGCAGTGAGTATACCCTGTGACACCTTGACAAACTGATGTGGTTAAAGCACGTTCCTTTGGAGTGTTTTCTGATCCTGCTCTTGGACAGGAGAGGCTGTATGTGATGTAGGTTTCCTGGGAAATGAGTCCTAATTGTGGAGCCACTCTGCTGGACCAAGTCAACAGCAGGCAGGATGGCTTTGGTGGGCATCCCCACTTCGGGGTAAAACAGTTTTCCCGATTCCCTGGTGTTCTTGCTGACCACAGCTCACTTCATCTCCACCCTCGTGTGCATGTAGCCAGCCGTGTCCCCTCCTGGGCTGGTTTGTGTGTCACTCAATGTCTTTCTCCTTGATTATCATCTGTTCCAAGCCTACATAGACTGACTACTCCTGTAAATCTCTAACCACTGGACAGCTTATTTCTCCTTAGGTTAGAAAGGACTCCTGCTCATGAGGCAATAGGAAGTTTTTTTTAATGGAGTTAATTGTTACAGAGAGCTCAGCAAAGATTATGTACCAACTTCTAATAAAATCACTCCTGTTGAGGCCATAGGGCCTGGACAACAGCATGGACCATGTTTCCATGCTTGGACTTGATGATCTGAGAGGTCTTTTCCGATCTTAACAGTTCTGTTTGTAACCTCTCAGCTCCTCAGTTCCCTTCTCAGAGCTTTCGTGCTCTGAATTGAAGTCATGCTCCTCCCAGTCCTCCTTCCACCTGCAGGGGAGTGGCCAGGCACAAATAGCAGCTGTTGAAAGGGTTAGACCCCAGTATTATAGGACCCCGCTCCATGACTTTATTTTCCTTTGGGTGGTGTTTCTCTTACAGAAGCAGTTGGAGCAAAAGCACTTTAAAAATTGCAGCTTCTCTTTCCTTCAGTGCCACATTGGACATGGTTTGGCTCTGGTTCAAAGGGATTTTCTGGCAATGCTGGGAGTTATGAGGAGAAACAGGGAAGGGAGTTCAATTCAGGAGCATTTTCCTCTTAATGTGCATAGCTTTTGAAGGATTTTAGGGGACAGGGTCCCAAACTGCTCTACTATGGCCAGAGCAGGAAGGCAAACTGGCTGCTCAGTGCTCCCAGTAATAGGACATTTTGGACCAGTACAATCATAATTTCCAAGAGATGGCTCAGAACTGGGAAATCCACATTGGGAAGAGTTCTTCCTGTAGGTGTAGTTTAGCATCTCTTCTTTTATGTATTTTCTTTCCCTGATTTCCCCCAAACCCAGGTTGGGTTCTGGTCAGGAACTAGTGGGCAAGTCTGAGATCAGAGGCTTTATAAATAACTGTATTCAGTTTTAATTGCTGATTTTGCAGCTCCAGAGCTTTTGCTGAAGATGGTGTCTGGACAGCCACTGCCCAGCCTCCAGCTCACCTGGCCATCGCATCCTGCCAAGAGGCAGGTTCTGATCCAAACCACTACCCAGGGCTTGGTGACAGCTTTGGAAAGGCTTTGCTTTAATAGGCGAGCTTGTGGTGTGGTTAGTGAGGGGAAGAAATGGCAAGTGAGACCAGAATGACAGTGCTAATGTCTGTGTGTTGATTTGCAAGTGCTGTAGGTGCTGAAGGGGCTTCTTTTAAAACTCGTATCCAGACTGTGAGTCTGGAAGCTGCCTGGATCCAAACAGATTTCTCTGATAATGATATTTAGCCATGCCTGATGGACATTGTGAGTATTTCTCAGGCACAAAGCTCTGAGCTGAGAAGGTTTGAACTGGTTTTGACTATTATCCCAATTTCTCCATGTGGGAGCTTTGAGCTGGAACTGGAAGGCTGAAACGCTTTGCTGTGGGATGGGGCCACCCAGCCATTCCCAGCTGATATTAGCAGCCTCAATGGACTGAGAAACTACCTGGTGTTATTCAGAATGTCAAGAGCTCTGGTCCATTTTTGCTCCTGAGCCAGGGTTCTCTTTAATTGTATTTGCTTGATGGGACCATCTTCCCTAGAAGACGCCACTCGTCTTCTGTGAGCTCCTGCCTGGTGGCTGAGTGTGGAGCATCTTGAATAGTTTCTTCCTTCAGGGTACTCAAATCCCTGACAAGAAACCAGCTGCTGAATGTCCTAGAGTTTTGTCTGCATTGAGTGTGGTCTGGGAAGCTGAGTTTGGATGTTCTGGAGTTTCTGTAGTTCTCTGAGCTCTTTCAAGACTCTTTCTCAGCCTCTTCACAGAACAGAGAATTTAGGGTCATGGTTTAGTGGTGGCCTTGGCAGTGCTGGCATAATGTTTGGACTCAGTGACCTTAGAGAGCTTTTCCAAGCATAATGATTCTGTGATAAAGCTGTTGGCTGCAAAATCCAGCTTTGTTTCCAGAAGTGTAGAGTTTTGGAAGTAGAAGCTAGAGTGAAGGAGTTGGAGGACATAGGAGGTCTCCTCAGTTTGTGCTATTTTGGAGGCTCTGTCTCTCAGCCCTTTCCATTGGTACATCATAATGTGGCTCTGAGCCATTTGCTGGTGGCCACAACCTGCTCCTCATTTTCCACACCTCCAGCAGTGAGCTTTTTCCTGGCTGCCACAAGTCTGGAAGTATTCAAGCTGGTGTTGGTGACAGCCATACACTGGAAAGGCTGCTCCAGTTGCCGAGAATTAAAAAGAAAGACCCACATGTTAAAGTCAGCCCCAAATTCCATGTGCTAGTGATGGGTTTCTGTCTCTGATCCGTTGCCGCAGTGGAGGCAGCAATGCCCACCTGGTCCCTGAGATGAAGTGAAGGCAGCTGGATTTATCCAAAGTGCTTGGATATCATAAAGTTAATTCTTTTCCAGATGTCTTTAGATGGTGTGTCTAAACGAGGCTTGAGGGCCTGCACTGTAGGAAGGGGATCAAAAGGAATCTGTGATAAGTCCCAATCCATGAGCAATGATATTCAGGGAATGAGGCACTGCTAAAGCGCATTAGCCGAGGGGCTCTGCTGAGGGTTGTGTAAGCAACCTTAATTCTGTCACTGCCTCCTTGGGAGCCTGTGCTGCCACTCACTCAGTCCCTCCTGTCATTTTGGGCTGGAAAATGATAGTTTTTGGTAAGTGCTCCTGATCTGTTAGCCCATCTGTGGGGCAGGTTGAGCTATAAGAAAAGCAGAGAGTAGAAAGCTGCTCCTTCTAGCTTCTTTGTGTGATCATCAGATTGTAAAAGTACTTCTGGATCACTTTGGGGAATAGGTAGACTGGTGCTGCCTTTATCCCACCGGGATAACACCACAAGCTTTGGTGAAAGCTCAAGATTTTGGTGAAAGCTCAAGACCCTGAACTACATCTGGGAATACTGGACAGTGGCTTCCCCTGTGTCTCTGCTCTGGATACAAGATCCTCCTAAATTCCTGTAACTTTTAAGTCATTGGCTGTGTGTCTGTTACCCCCTGGTTTTCCAGGGTTTTCCAGCTGCAAGAATTCCAGAATGCTTTTCCAGCAGCATTCCCAGTAAGCTAGCTTGGTTTCTCTCAACTGTCCTCCATTAAGCCAACTATAATTTCATCGTGCCTAGTTTGGGGTCTGTTTTGTTTTGTGCCATTTACGCAGGTTCCAAGCCTTGTTCCCACGCTGAGTAATTCAGGTCTGCTAGCTCACATAATCCATACTGTTTGAATCACTGGAGCCTGTGGCTCTTGGGGCTGGCAGCAATATGTGTAGTGTGTGTTGGCAGATGACTTAAATTCTCCTGAAAGGCTGTTTTTCTAGGTCATTCCTATATGAAGCCGATAAAACTGGCTCTGTCTGACCCATGTGTCACTACTGTACCCACAGCTCTTCACTCAAGGTGCCTTTTCACTGCAGTCCTGCCTTCTGAAAGCAGTTTTTAGAATCTATTTCAGGAGCCTGTTGTATCCCAGGGCTGCTGTTCCTGAGGGTTTCTTGGAGAGCACAGGTGACTCCTTCACTCCAGAGCCTTCCAAAGCACAACAGAAGGTGTCTCTGGTCACTGCCAGAGCTCAGCAGTCATCCACCCCCACAGAGAGCCCAGGACCTGCTCTGTTGCTCCCCAGCTCTGTGTGTGCCGTACATCCCGGAGAGGTATCTGTGCAGCTGGATGTGTCCCTGCTGTGGACACTGCTGCTCCTCGGAGCTGACTGGTGGCTCTGGAGGCTTCGTGGATAGGCCAAGGTTGTCCTTGGCTTGCAGTTTGTGTAAGAGATGAGAGGGAATAGTTCAGCTGCTGCTGGTGGCCCACAGCCATCCTCTGCTCTGTTAGTGGGATAGTGGGGAGAAAAGATGAGTGAGACCCTCCAGCTGTCACCACATCCACCTGGGGACAGAGCTCTTCACATGGGAAGTGCCACTTGAGCACCAAAGCTCTCAGAGTTTTTGGCTCTAGGGACTTTTTGGCTCTTTTGGCCAGGAATTTGAAAGCTTAATGCAGCCTATTGTGCTCGAAGACTCACAGGCAGGCTCTCTATGGCAACTCTCCCTATACACAAAGCACCATATGGCTTTTTCAAAGGGGGAGGGAGTGAATCCAGCAGAAAAGTCAACCTTTGTTTGTGGTGGTGTTTGTCTTTACTCTCTGATGAGGAGCTGGGGAGGTGGAAACACAGACTGCTGGTTCCTGAGCATGGCTTCTGCTGGCCGTGCCACCAGCAAGGGTGCAGGTGGTCTCTGAGCTGGTCTTTCCTGGATTTTACAGTGGAATTTGCTGTAAAAATGAACCCAGCCCACACAGAGACTGCCCCCCTCATTTGGCTGGGCACTCTGCACACAGATGGAACCGCCAGGCTCCTGTTCATCCCCATCATGTTCATTCCCACAAAGGGCTGGGAAAGGCTCCAGGAGCCCCCTGAGTTTGGGCAAGAGCTGGGCAAGGAGTCAGGTGATGGCAGGAGCTGTTTGTGTGCCCTGCCCATATTTTATAGTGCTGATTCTGAAGCAAAGCCTTTGCTTGACTGAAAATCCTCTGTTTTCAAGCCTATTTGGGAGGAAGGAAGAGAATAAATATCTCTATCTGTGTCTGTGGAAGAGTGGGAAGTGTTTACGTGTCTGCTTGGAGGGGGAGGAAAAGAAATTATTCAGAATAAGCAGAAGGGAGAAGCCTGTGTCTTTGGGATGCTCTGTGGTACCCAGGGCTGCCATGGGGGGCCATCAGGATCATTGGAGATGACCTGACAGGGTGGACACTGGGCAGGCTGGCTTGTTTGCCCCTCATGCCTGGCAGGGGTGTGAGATCAGGCAGCTGGAAGCCTTGGCAGTGCCCAGCTCCCACCTGTGTGGCTGGAACCATGCCACTGTTGGCTCGGGCTCAGATGTGCTGCAGATGAAGGATTTGGGCTATGCCAGGGTGTACTTGGGGGCTGCTGAGGGACATGCCACAGGGCAGAGCCACAGGCCTGCACCCTGCATCCCAGTGAGCTGATCCGGATCTTGGGATGCTTCTGTGCCCATCACAGCCACCTCTCTGGAGGTGGGCACTGCCTGAATGTGAGGTTGGCAGGAGATGTGACTGGCTCTCCCCTCTGGGTGCTGGGACATGGGTTGCCTTTAGGAACACCGTTTGATTTTGTCCCTAGATGTGGGCAAAGGCTCCTCTTGGTGCAATCAACTGAGGTGCTCCTATGGGTTTGCACCAAGGTGGTCACTGTTCCCATCCTCTTGGTCCTCCCTGATGCCAGCAAGGAGGCTCAAATCTCAGGGTAACTAATGGGAAAACTCACGATTGTAGGCTCAGACTCATCGTGGAGCTGTGCAGGTGGGCACAGGGGGATGTTTGAGGACAGGGATAATACCATCTTCAGATCATGGAATCATTAAGTCTAGAAAAGACCTCCAAGGTCATCAAGATCCTTCTGTGCTACCCCATTAGTTAGGGCAGGATGTGGCCTTGCCCTGAGGAAGGTGCTCAGGCTGCAGCATTTCCATATGTGTCCCATGGTCTTGCTCTGGTTTACAGGAGCAGGAGCCCCAGCAGCTGGAAACATAGTGCCAACAGTGGGAGAGCAGCAGATACTGGAGTCATAAATAGTGACCAAGAGCACCTTCCATCTGCTGCAGCCCTGACACTGTGCTTGCTGTGGAGCACAGAGTTGGATGGTGGCTGCTGGAAAAGCAGTTTGGCTTATTCCTGGGACTGACTCACCCCTGAGAGCCCCAGACCCAGGTGAGAGTGGGGCTCATTTCTTGATGCCACATTTCAGCTTCTCTGACCCCTATGGAATACCTTGGGTTGGTGGCTCTGGTATCTCCTGGGTCCCTGACTCAGCATTTATTGGTCAGCTGAGAGAGGCACCAGGGATGATGTTTGGATGGAAGGGGTGCTGCTGCAGGCCTGACTCCTTTCTCGGTCCTGTGCCCTAGTCGGAGAATCCCAGCATGGGTTGGGTTGGAAGGGCACACAAAGCCCATCTCATTCCACCCCCTGCCGTGGGCAGGGACACCTTCCACTAGCCCAGGTTGCTCCAAGGCCCGTCCAACCTGGCCTTGGACACTCACAGGGCTGGGGCAGTCACAGCTTCTCTGGGCACCCTGTGCCAGGGCCTGCCCACCCTCACAGGGAAGAATTCCTTCCCAATATCCCATCTAACCCTGTCCTCTGTCAGTGGGAAGCTATTCTCCCTAGTCCTATCCCCCCAGGCCTTTGTCCAAAGTCCCTCTCCAGGCCTCCTCAGAGCTTCTGTTCTCCATGTGAACACCCCCAGTGCCTTGAACAACTCCTAATCCCTTGACTTTGTATTGGACATATGAAATTACTACAATGATTCCTTACTGTAAAATGGCCTTTTTTGATATCAGGAGATGGACCAGAAGTAGGGACTCTGTGCCCCTCTGAGGGAGGCTGGCACAGTCCTGTCTGGGCAGCTGCAGCATCCTGTGCTTTGTGTGCTTCTTTGGTGTGACTCAAGCCTTGGAGGTGTTTGCCTTGGCTGGGCTGCCATCCTTCTGGGAAGCCACCAGCCTGAAGGACACAGAAAGCAGCCCCCCGTCTTTCCCCAAATCCATCTGTGTGCTGATCTTCCCAAGGAGCACTGACAGAACACTCCCCTGTGCCTGGCCAAGTGTATCGACAGCAGGCAAACCTACTGCTGCAACGATCACAGCTCCAAGGCATGTGGGTTTGAGCCTGCTATTTATTTTGGGACTGCAGCAGCATCTGATCCTGATTTGGTGTTTCCAGCCTGGGATCTAGGTCATGTGCCGGATCAGGCATTAGCTGTTGCTTGAGGAAGCACAGGGAATTCATGCTCCCTTCCTCGCTGGAAGGGCTCGGATGCTCTGCTTCAGATGGCTGCTTGGGGGTGGGAGGAGGAGTGTATTTTAAAGATACCTCCTTGCAAACCTCCTGTTTTGCTGTGGGCCTGTGCGGATGCTCCTGATGTGTGTGGCCACGGGAGGAGCAGCAGCTGAGAAAGGCTCGGAGCTGCCTGCTCTCCCTGCCGTTCCCATGGTACTTGGCTGTCACACATACATCTAATGTATTCCCTGCCCACAGGAGGATTAGAGCCTTCTGGGAGAAGAACAAGAGGATGCAGGAAATGGAGATAGGGAAGAAGGCAGGAAAAGAAATGGAGAGCATGGAGGGGTAGGGATGAATCCAGGTGCTGGCCCCTTGAAGCAGCAAGGGGCCTCATAGGACATACTCCAGGGAGAAGTCAAACCTGTGGCCTTCCACCGAAGGTGGTGGTGGGATGCCTGGAACCAGAGATCCTTCCTGAAGGCTGAAGGCACCGGTGCATGCAGATGGAAGTTCCTGTCCCACTGCTCTCATGTCTCCCAAGGCCATCCTTGGCTTGAGGGTGCAGATTTCTTCTTGGTGATTCCAGTTCTGTTTCTTTCCCTCTGCAGACCCTGACAGCCAGCTGTATGATATGGGATATACCCCTGAGGAGGAGACCCCGGCCTGTCCTGATGAGTTTGATGACTTCGTTACGTTTGAGGCAAGTATGAGCTCTGTTAACTCCTACAAGTGTTGGGGTGGGACTGGAGCACGGAGGGTTTGCTGTGGAGAGGGGTGTTTGCTGTGATAGTGCCCAGGGATGTTTAACATGTAAAGACAAATCCTTTAATCTGTGGGTGACAGGCCCAAAAAATTTGCACCAAGCATTTGGTGACATTTACATTAAAATTGAAGCAAAAACTCTCAAGCTAAGAGAGCAGAACCCAGTACTTTGAGTGAAAAGAGAGTACCTTGGTGACATGGGAAGGTGACCTGCTTGTCTTCTGCTGGAGTTTCTGAGGTTGGAGAACCTGAGCTTGGCTTTGAGATGTAGCAGCCAGGACCCTGCCTGAGAGACATGGCAGGATTGTGTTGGCACTTGGTGCTGTTTGGCCAGTAAAAGGCAGAACAGAGGACAAAAATCTAGGTTTCCCCTCTGCTCTTGGGCTTGATCAAGGAGGCTTCTCTGATATGTATCATGTTCCTTTTGTTCCCTCCTGTGTTCCTCAGTGCACAAGCATGTTGCAGTGATGTTCTGTGCCTGCTGTTCCCAGCTGGAAATGAGGGACCTATTGTCTCTGTCTGTGGTCTTTTGGGCTTGGCTTGGTTGGCTTCCTCCATTCTTGTTCTGTGCCTTCCAACCTGAATCTGAAGGTGCTGCAGGTGCCTTTGGAGCAAAGGGCTGGCTGGCTCCTTGTCCCACATGGGAACTGAATCCCTCCCTTTCCTTTTCCTTTTCCAAACTGCCATCTTCAGGTTTGTGACTCTTGTGTCTTGGTAGCCTGGATGATTTTGAGGTTGTCCTATTCAGGAGCAGGACTTGGACTTCAGTGATCCTTTTGGTCCTTTCTCACTTGGGATATTCTGTGGTTCTGGGACCACACAAATCATTGCTGGAAGAGGCTCCCAACCTCCTTTATATTTCCATGCAAATATATATATATATACATACNTGCTTTGTATAGTCTGTAATACATCATTTTGGCCTTGTAATTTCTTGATAAAGGGCTCAAGTTTTTCTTTGAAGTTTCCTAATGATAAACTGGGTGTTGGACAGTTGGTCATAGAATCATGGACCAGTTTGGATTGGAACTTAAAGTTCATCCAGTTCCACTCCCTGCCATGGACAAGGACACCTTCCACTATCCCAAGTTCCTCCAAGCCCCATCCAACCTGGCCTTGGACACTTCCAGAGATGGGGCAGCCACAGCTTCTCTGGGCAAAATTAGGTTGTTTTTCCTTTTTGAAAGATAGTTACAAAACCCAGTAATAGCTGGGGGGAAGTGGGACAGGAAGGCAGTCAGGGAGATGGGTTTCCATTTTCTTTATCTGGTACAAGGTCACAAATGTGCTTTTTAACACTGGACTGAGCAGTGTGGAGGCTGTGACAGGCAAAGGCTTTCACTTTTTGCTCCTCAGACCTGCATCAAAGGACCATCTTTGCTGAGATTCCAAGTGGGAATGTTTTCTGAGGGCTAATTTAACACAGATGAGCTCTGTCAGTGCTGCAAGCTATTCTGGGCAGGAATACCAACAAGCCAGGCATGTGCCTCACTGGGATGAAATGTTTCTGCTGCCTGGCCAGTGTTTCCTTGAAACGACAAGGTGACCCAAAGGAAAAAGGTGATGAGTCCTGAAATCTCCTTTTCCAAAATGTCTAAATAGATTCTTACAGTGAAATCAAGGTAATCGTCTAAAGAACAGCTCTGTCGGTGTCTACATTTAGTATGCCAGGGAAGAATTATCATTGTTGTCTTGGATACATGATTCGAAATCATTTCCAGCCTGCCAGGATTTTGTAGGAGGTTCAGCAAATGAAAATATGATCGAGAAATGCCCGCTCAGCCCTGAGAGTGTAAAAATAAATTGGAGTCTTGGGGTGAGGGGTTTTTTATTCTCCTTTTTCTGAGCTGGGAGCTCTCAAGATGCATTTTATCCCACATGTCCTGCAGTGCTGTACCTTGGGAAGCTGGTTCAGGGAAGGGGGAATGTGAGAAGCCATCATACAAAGCATCCTACTGGCAGCAGCAAAGGAGTGTTTATGACTGGAGGTCTGGGAAAAGAGCTGGAAGGGGGCTCCAGCAGGACCTTCTTCCTTAAGTGCAGCAGAATATCACTAAGGCAGAAAACAGAATAAACAGCCTTTCCCAATATATATTCCATCTTGCTTGGATTCAGCTGGAAGAGATGAAGGGAAAAAAGCACCTTTCAAACTGAAGACATCACTTTTCTTCTGAGGAGACCTCCCACACCTCCACAAAGCAGTTTGTACTATCAGATGTCCCTGTTTCAGACCTGGGAAGATGCTGCACAGTGAACACTCAGCTCTGATGTTGCTATTGGGACCACCAGGCATTTAAACAGGAGAGCTCTTTCTCAGCCCCCAAAACACAGCTGTGGGCCATGGAGGGAAGGACAGAGCTGGGTTTTCTCCTCTCATGTCACAGCAGAGAATATTTGAAAGATGAGTTGAAGGATAGGTGCTGAGGGTGGTTGTGGTTACTGGATCTGAGTGTTGGATCTGGTTCCTCTTAAACAGCCCAGAGTTCCAGTGGCTGGACTGCTTGGCTCTTGCAAGTGCTGGGGTCTCAACAGAGAGCTTTTCTCCTAAGTGTTTGTTTAAACAAGTGTAAACAAGTGCTTCAAGCAGCTTCCATGAAAATGCCCTCTCTTTGTTAATAAGTTTGCTCTTCGTGGTGACTCATCCCCTCTTCTGGTGGCTGTCATCAGGGACAGCTCAGCATCCATGGAAAACCCTAAGAACCCAGAACTGGCGTCTTTCAGCCACTTTTTGCTCTACAGAGAGAACCACCAACACTTGTTTCCTCCAGTAAGAGTGTGGAAGCCTCTTGAAGGGGACAGGGTGTGACCTTGGGATCTTGTAATGTTGGATACTCCCACAGTTCAGCTGCTGGTGTGGCTTCTGGCTCTTGTTGCACCGTTTCAGGTCTGTCCAGCAGACAGGTCTGTCTATCAGACCGTTTTCCAAGAGGATTTCTGATCATGTGGCTCCAGTGAGACAGCAGCTCCTCCCATCACGGGGCTGCTTGTGGTTCAAGCTAGGCTTGCAGGGTGCTCATCCCAATCCCTGTGGCTCTGCTGCCACCTCTGCAAGAAGAACCTTCTCCCCAGTACATCCACCAGGAGCAGAGAGAGCATCTCCTGGCTGGGGTTACCTGCCTGCAGCCCCTGCAGTGTGTTCTTCTCTATTCCAGTTGTAAGCATGGTGGGTGCAGGGCAGCTCACTGCTCTTGCTGCTGCTGGGAAATGTCACCAAAAAGGCATGACAGCCATTTTTGCTTTGGAAAAGCTGTGTGAAGGGAGCTTGGAGTTGGTCCATCCAGACACCTGAGCCCCATTTTCCCCCAGGCTGGGCTGCTGACTAACTGGAAGGTGGGAGTTCTCCTGAACTCCCTTGCAAGCTTCTGTGAAGCCTATGACTCAGTGCTGAGGTACAGGACTCATTTTCAATGCTCTGTGGAAGGTGAAGGTGTTGGAATTTGGAGTTGGCTTTCTTAGAATCATGGAATCATTAAGATTCAAGATTATGAAGTCCAACCATCAACCCAGCAGCTCAGTGATACCTGCTGTGCCTTTCTCTGGATGAAGGCTCTGTGCCCCTCTGCCCTGCTCCTGGGGCAGATGGGCTTGCTTGAGAAATACACAGTGGAAAGGCTGACTGTCACAAAAGGAAAACAAGCCTCAAAAATTATGCTGGAGTGGGCATAGGTATGTATAACCTTAGGTGGGCTGGAGTAGAAGCAGAACCAGTGCAAGGCTGTGCTCCTTAAAGGCTGCCTGGGATCACCATAAATAGCACCATACATAGCACAAATAGTGATTTTTAGCTATGAGAACTCATGTTTTGGGCCAGCAAGTCAGAAAAGGGTCTTACTGAGAACTACAGACATAAATCCTGTGCATGTGTGGCTCTGTGCAGTGCTGTGTGCGGGGCTGTTGCCATCTGCTGGGCAGCCATTGTGATTCCTCCTCGAAGCAGCCAGGAAAACACATCCTGCATGGCCACAAGAGGGGAATTTGGCTTTCCCTGAAAGCATTCACCCCTCCCCAGGCACATCCCCTTTGGCTACACATCCAGCAGCAAGTCCTACAGCATGGTGGGAGAGCATCTGGGGAGTAAAATGTGAGTTGGTGAGGTCCTACATCTAGTTGTATTTTGGGAGCAGAAGATAGTCCTGACTTTCAGACTGCCTGTCTACAGGCACAGCTGGCAGAACTCTTAAGTCAGAGTGTTCTGTGAAATTCTGTGAGACACTGAGCAGCAGCTTAAAGGTTAACACACCATCTCTGTGGAACTGTGGCCTCTCTCAAAGCTGAAATTTCTTCCCATGTGGAGCAATTGAATTTAATGCTCCTTTGAGGGCAAAAATTTGAGTGAAACAACTGGAACCCATGTTGCTGGGTTTCTCTAGCTGCTGAGGGCTTCTGCAAAGGGGAGCAGAGATCTGTAGGCTCCAGCTGTGTGTTGTAACACAGATGCTGTTGTGAGAGCACGTGGTGACCACAGCTCAGGTGGGTGGGAGCTATTCCCAGAGGCATCAGCTGTCATTCCTCATGGATTGTGTTTTGCAAGGAGCCGACATGGGGTGGTTGTATAAGTCTGCTGTAGGTTTGCTGTGGCCCTGCCTGATAGTCCAGGGACAAACTCCTGGGAAAGCTATTTGCGTTCCCTGAGACAGAGCTGGTGAGCACAGAGCATTTGGAGTGTGTTTGCTGCCTTGGGAGGCACCTTCTTTGCAATCCTCAGCTTTTCACTTGAGGTTTCTTCTTCGCTGCCTCTCCACACCACTGTTACCATGGGATGTGTGTTCTGGTAGAGGTGAACCAGCCTGAAAAGATGGAACTAAGTTTGTAACCTCCTCTAAGATGCCCAAGGGGATCAAAGCACCAGGACAGACCTGGGTTCAGCTCTCCAGCTCTGCCAGAGACTCTGGGGGCAGTTTCCTGGCTATCCCAGCACAGGTATGCAGGCCCCAAAGTGATCCCCAAAGGATGGGGAGATGGAAATTAGAGCTCAGGTTTTCTGTATTGGTCCCATTCTCCCCTTCTGGACTGGCATCAACAGGCTTCTGGTCACAGGGCTGACCCAGAAGCGCTGTTGTGTCTGAATGAAAGGTCACAAATCCCTCCCCATGCTGGCTGCTGGAACTGGCGATAGTTTTGTCCTGAACAGCTGGAGCACTCTGAATCTTGTAGGTGACCAGAATGGCAGGGCTGTGGAGTGTGACAGATGCAGTTCGGTATCTGTTCATCTACCTGTCCCTTGGGGAAGCACATGGAGCCCTGAGCAATGTCCCCACTGTCCCCAAAGACTTTCTGCTCTCCTGCATGGAGAGACAAAGGGAGCTGCTTATCCCGTTCACACGTGGAGCACTGTCACAGCAAGTGACCACTCTGTGTTAGCCTTGGCTTCATAGGCTCATGGAATGCTTTGGGTTGGAAGGAATCTCAAAGCCCATCTCATTCCACGCCCTGCCATGGGCAGGGACACCTTCCACTAGTCCAGGTTGCTCCAGGCCCTGTCCAGCCTGGCCTTGGACACTCCCAGGGACGGGGCAGCCACCGCTTCTCTGAGCAATCTGTACCAGGGCCTTTCTAACCTCACAGGGAAGGATTTCCTCCCAATATCCCATCTAACATTACCCTCTGGCAGTGGGAAACCATTCCCCCTTGTCCTGTCCCTCCACCCCTTGTCCCCAGTCCCTCTCCAGCTCTCCTGGAGCCCCTTTAGGCACTGGAAGGGGCTCTCAGGTCTCCCTGGAGCCTTCACTTCTCCAGGTGAACACCCCCATCTCTTCCAGCCTGGCTCCAGAGCAGGGGGGCTCCAGCCCTTGGAGCATCTCTGTGGCCTCCTCTGAATTGTCTCCAGCAGGTTCATGTCCTTTTAATGTTGGTGCCCCACAGCTGGAGGCAGCTCTGCAGGTAGGGTCTTACCTGCTGCCCACAGTGTTGATTAGACAGAAAAAAACCCATAATCAAACCACTAAAACTGCTGGACTGAACTCCCAAATCAGTCTATGATAAGAACTTGGTAAGTAAAAACTTGAAAACACCAAGAAATTTCATTTCTTGTACAAACTCAGTATACTGCATAGGGGGAAGGATGGCAGTGTAAATCAGGCACAAATGTTCCTGAAGGCAGGATCTGAGTGCAGGGTGAGGTGAGAAATGTCTTTGCTGGTCAGAAAAGATCCTGTTTGAAATGTTTGCCTTGTACAAAATAGACTGGAAGGAGTTCGGAAAATACAGACCTTGAAGCCTTATCTTGAACTCTGAGCAGAGCGTGTGGGATTGGGAAATGTGGGAGTTGGGCCATAGGACTCCAGGAAGGATCAGGAGACAAGAGGGGGCAATGCTGGAAGCAAAAGTGTCTCAATAAGAGTTTGGGAAGTAAAATGGGTGATTATTAGGGTTTCTTAAAAGCTTTTGTGTAGGAGTATCTGATTTTTGGTTCTCACAAGGGTTCTAGAACTTCCCCAGAGAAAAGGAACAAAAGGGCTGTGACCTGCTCCACTGAGCAACAGATTCAGGTAGAGCTCAGAGGACAGCTCAGGTTAAAGCATAACTCCCTCTGCCTTGCTTGTGAGCAGGAATCCACACTGGTGCTGGACTCAGCACAGAAGGTCAGCTGGTTATCAAGGTGCAAGACACTTGTGGTCAGTGCTGCTTGAGTAGTTGGTTCTGCTCCGAGCTCTGCATCTCAGGAAGGATGTGGATAAGAGGACAAGGACAACCGGGAGAAAATGTGATTTGGGAAGGTAATGGAAGGAAGGAAGTTTGTTTATCTGGGACAGGCAGGACTGAAGGAGCCTGAGGCTTGAAGTATGTGAAGTTCCTGCAGAGAGGGAAAAGAAAAAAGACAAAACCCTCTGAACTTGTGGGTTTGAACAATGCATTGCACACCCTGTGCTGCTGAGACCTTTGTCTCCGTATGCTGAGAACTGCCATGAGGAAGGGAGTATCCCATGGATCAGCTCACCACGGAGAAGGGAGGATCCCATGGATCACCCATGGTGCGGGCTCTGGCTGGGTTCCTCTTTGCAGGGAGCAGCTGCTGAGTTGAGAGCTCGGGCAGCACTGGAGTGTTTATAAACTCAGCTGGCACCCAGGGCCGAGGCATCAGGTCAGTATTGTCATGGCCTGCCACAGATCGCCCTCTGAGTCACCCACAGGTGATCTAGGGGTGCTTATCAGCAGGAAAGTGCTTTTGATTTTCCCCTGGTAAACAAGCTAAGCTTTATTTACCCCTCTGTTTGTGGCTATAAGGAAGGAATTTGTCATTCAGTGCTTAAATATTCACCAGAAGTACCAGGAAGGCTGAGATAAGCCTCTATAGGTCATCTTCACATTTAACCTTTTTATTTGTGGATGATTTCATGGGAAGGGGAAGCGTGAGCACCCTGGAGCAAGACTGGCCGGGCATGGAGCTTCAGAGACATGCTTTTATTTTGGAATTCACGTAAGTGGGAGGCTGGGAGGCTGCGGTCACACGGCGGGGAAGTGAGGCTGAGCTCCTGGCCCTTATCGGGCAGCTCGGGAACAAAAGGTGCTCTGTTGGGACCAGCACTGGCTCCCTGACGGATCCTGGACTTTGCTTCCCTCCTGCGTCCCAGGAGCTGTGAGTGCTCCCGGAGCTGGGAACCACTTGGGTGAGGAGGGGATGTGTCCACAGGTGGGTTTTCGGTGCTAACACGAAATGAGAGGGAATGGATTTCTAGAGGAAGACAGTCCTGTGGCGCCAGAGGCCGTGCTCAGCCCTGGAGGTGCTGGGAAGAGGCAGGTTGGGAATCCACCTTATGACAAGGAAGAATGTCTTTACTTAAAAGAGGAGAGATTTAGATGGGATGCTAGGAGGAAATCCTTCCCTGTGAGGGTGGGCAGGCCCTGGCACAGGTTGGGCAGAGAAGCTGTGGCTGCCCCAGCCCTGGGAGTGTCCAAGGCCAGCCTGGACGGGGCTTGGAGCAACCTGGGCTAGTGGAAGGTGTCCCTGCCCATGGCAGGGGGTGGAATGAGATGAGCCTTAAGGGCCCTTCCAACTCAAAGCCTTCCATGATTCTGTGATTCCATGATGTAACTTGGCAGTCCTCTCTGCCTGAGTTCTCTCAGGGGAGTCAGACCAGGAGGGATGGTGCCTGCAGGCTTTGGGGCTGCTGAGGACATTGTGCAAGATGTGGTGTTTTGTGAGTTGTGTTTTGGTTTGGGAATTTTTTGGGGGTGGGAGGGTGTTCTGTTTGCGGTTCTCTCGCTCAGCCCTCAGGGGTATAACTGAGTGTAACAGCTTCAAACCCCAAATTCAGAGGCTGAGTTGTGACAGTAGCCTTTGCCCAAGGCTGAGCACAGGGTCCCTGGCTTCCCTGAAAAGCTGACATTGCCTGAATATGTGGGAAGAGGCAAATATTTTGGGCCAGTGGTCAGTGCCCTGATGTGCGGTGACATGGTGGGACATTAGCTTTTTGAAGGCTGAGTTGTCCTGGGGTGTTTCAGGGCTTTGGGGGTGGCTGCATTAATGTAGGCTCAGGTGGCACTATAAACACAATTATACCTGGCAGGACACTGTTCTCAGCCCGGCACTGGCACCACTGTCCTGGCCACAGGGTGTCTTTGGAGAGTGATTTTTGTAGCTGGCTTCTCTCCCCCTCTCCTGTGTGCTATCAGTGCTGGAGTTCTTCAGAAACAGGCTCACACTGCCGGGAAAAGAGAGTTGTTTATCCTTTTCCTTGTCACTCACCTTTCCTCCCAACCTTGTGAGTGTTTGTGGCCAAGGACAGCGGAGCTTCAGGATGCCAGGAAAGCTCCAGGGACCAGCCCCATGGAAAATGCCTGCAAGGACACTCTCTGGGGGCCAGACTTGGCCCTCCTCTCCAAGGCAGTGCCTTACCAGAGTTTGGGCTGAAGCTTCTGTCCATCACAGATCAAAGCTGAGCCTGGCCCTGCCTGGACCTTGCAGGTGGCTCCCAAGAGCCTTGTTTCCTTTCCTCATACTCCAGCAACCTTTTTTAAATCCCTATAGGGTTTATAGTACTTTACAACATCTAGTCAAATAGTCTTTACTCCCATGTTGGGAACAGATGAGCTGCTGCTGGAGAAGGCTCCTAAAGCACTTCATCATCTCACCTGTTTCATCGGGGCACATTATGTCATCCCAACACTGAATTCATTAGTTATTTCCTTTTAGAAGCAGAAATGCTCACCTGGGCTTCCACATCCCTGGAGTTTTGCTTTGAACAAGCAGAGATGCTTCCAGGTGGCCCATGTCCTCCTCAGCCAGGTGTGGTCCTGAGGAAAATACCTGGTGGAGGAGCTGGATTTGGAGTTGGGAACCGCAGTTAAACCCTGATCCTACTTCAGTTCAGGGGCTGAATCCCAGTTGCAAGGTCTGAGGTTTGCCTGAAGCATCTGAGGGTATGTTTTATTTGATAAAAACTTAAAAGGCACTGATACTGGTGACACCAACCCCATTCTGAACATGGTCGGTACATCCCTGACATATCCCACGGGGTGCTTGTAGGCCAGCCTGGCTGCCCCAAACCCACAATGTCTTTAAGTGTATGTGGGAGTTCTTTAAGCTGGAAAACATGTTTACTTTCTGCCTGCTCCCAGAAAGGCAGATTTGGCTAAAGGAGAGACAGGGTTTTAAAGGGTCAGTGCACAACCAACCGCTTGTGAGGCTGTAAATAAGAACTTTCTGCATCCACATCTTTGCCCAGGGACAGAGACTTGGCTTGGCTTTGCTCTGTCAGGCATTTGGCAATACCTATCCGCTCCCCCCTGCCCCAGTTTGCCTATCTCCTCCTGGCATCTCTTCTTGAGGTTTAGTTACTTATTCTCTCATGAAATGAAAGGCAAAGTTCTCCACGCTCATGCTCAGGGGAAGGACTTTGTTTAAAGTGTCATGTGCTACTTAACTCATTGATCACACAGGTTTAATTTTAATAGGACTCTTGTATTTGAAATCTCATCTAGGCTGGTATCACAACGAAAAAAATAGTTTTTAAGTAATAAATTGATGCACATCTTTGGTGGGACTGAAGGATGGTTGATGTGCTGTCCTGGTGGTTACTTCTACCCCTAAAGGGTTGCTCCCTCATCCAGCCTCTCCATACTGGTATTTCGCATGGTTAAGGTATTCTGGAACAATTTGATAAATCATAGAATCATGGAATGGTTTGGGTTGGAAGAGACCTTAAAGATCATCTTGTTCTGACCCCTAACTAAGGGCACTGTCCAGCTCCTGGTTAAGCCTCATGTTATGAGGGTCAGCAGTAACACAGCAGGGCAGGTTTAATCAAATTACTTGTGAATTGGGGTGTTTTCATGTTTTTTTTGCTTCTTTCAATAGTTGTCTTTACTTTGTGCTCATTATAATACTTCAATGTATACTAAATTCAAACTTTTCCAGTGAGAAGGAGGGTTTGTATTTACAAAGAAAAAAGAAAGAAACAAACCATTACAGCAGCATTTATTCTGTAGTCTGCAAGCAAAATTATTTCCAGTTTGACATTAAGTCTTTTTTCAAACAGGGAAAAGGAAGGAGGCTCTGCAGGGAGGTGTGGCTGCTGTCCCCTCTTGGGCCCTCTTTCTTCGAGCCATCCAGGCAGGCCAAGCCTCTGCTTCCAAATCTGCCTCAAGCATTAATGATGTCTCTAGGAAGTGCAGCATAAATTCAGTAAAGCACTTAAGCAAGTCCCAGCTTTAGGTATATAAGTTGTTTTTGTGGATTGATGCTTTTTGAATGTGTGGGGATTCTAGAAGCTTTTGTTTTCCTCCCAAACGCTGGTGAAAGTCACCTTCTGCCCCTGTCTTCTCCTCAGACTGTCTTTAGACCCCAGTTCTGTGCAGGTCTATGTCATGTTTAACTTCCGGTTGGTGTCCTAGAGAGGTGCTGATGTCCATAAGTCAGGTGGAAGTCAAGCTTCCAAGAGGAGCTCCTGGCTGTCTCCATCCACAAAGAGTGTGGTGAGGTAAAAGCTCGGGAAACAAAGCAAGGTCATTTTACTGCTCCCCGGTGTCCATGTGGAATAGGAACTGCTGTTGAGCAGCTCTCTCTCCATCCCTTTGAAGTTTTCTATCCCCTTTTTGGCCCTGGAAGTGTCCAAGACCAGGTTGGATGGGACTTAGAGTAACATAGTCTGGTGGAAGGTGTCCCTGCCCTTGGAGGCGATGGGACTGGATGGGCTTTAAGGTCCCTTCCAATCCAAAGCCTTCCATGATTTTATGAATTTTATGAGGGCTTTGAGAAACACTGTTTTCTCAAAAATCTGTGGAAAAGGCCATGAAAGCTGCTCTGTGGAACTCTCTGGCAGTGGAAAAGAGGTTTGCTTCAGTTGTGCCTGTGTTCAAACTGCTGCTGCTCTGCCCTGCTGCCATGCTGGGGGGCATCCCATCACAGAGGGATCCTCTCAGGTGAACTTCACATGGAGCAAAAGGCTTTCCATGAGTAGCTCATTCTGTGTAGGTCAGGCAGGAGGGCTCCCATCACCCAACACCTCCGGTGACAGGAGATCAGCTGGAGCTCAGCACCAGCACTGACAGATCCCATATTATTATTATCCACTGACAGAGCCGAAAATAATTTGATTTGTTCTGAGGCATGCTGGGGAAATCCCCAAATTCTGGGAGAGGATCTGGCACTGTGATGACTTTCAGAGGAGATTTCTCCTGGTGCTCCCATGGTTCTCCTCCAAACATGGGGATGGAGAACTTCTGGGCTCAGAGGGGATCATCCCTGCACATATGTATGAGCAGGCAGGGCTGAAGGTGAACACCTGCCTGAGGGGCAGAATAGGGAGGAAACCCCAGTTCTCCATCTCCATATCACGGTCTCTTAAAAGCCAAATCCTGCTGCTTTCCTAGAGCCTTCTCAGGTGATGGATTTGAGATGCCGTTCCAGCTGAAATGTGGAGATTTGAGTCCCTGCAAACAAGACACTGTAATGAAGATTTATAAACCAGCTTGTTTGCTGTTGAGGGATGGAAGGTGTTACCAGACAGGACCAAAAAAAAGTGCTTTAAGGGCTAACTGGTAGTTTCGAATGGTGGTTTTTGTAGGGAATTCAGATTAATAACTTGTCCTCTTGGAATGGAGTTGGAGAAAGCAGCAGGGATTGGAACTGCTGAGTCAGCAGTGGGTAATCCCTCCTGCCCTAGCCAAATCCATACTGGCTCACAACAAAACCTCCCTTCAACTGTTATTTAGTCTATATTTCTGTGATCTGCTTTCCAAACACTGCAAAGGCTGGGGTGTACCCCAGGGTGTTGACAGAGCAGCACCTGAACATGGGGTGGATTTAAGAGATTGGAGTTCTGTGCCCAGAAATGTAACAGCCGAAATTTGCTGCCTCACACATGTTTTGTCTTGCTCTGCTGTGAATCCACGTAGCTGTGGGATCTTATTTTTTGCCTCTTGTGCTTTCTACCAGGCAAATGAGGTGACTGACAGTGCTTACATGGGCTCGGAGAGCACGTACAGCGAGTGCGAAACCTTCACAGATGAAGACACCAGCACACTGGTCCACCACGAGATGCATGATGAGGTGGAGACAGACAGTGCCATTGACTCCACTGTGCACTCAGAATTCACGGATCCCATCGAGGAGCCAGAGCATGGGTGAGTGAGAACAGCAAGGAGCAAAACCTACCATGCGGGACAGGAAACTGGGAGCAGACAAGGATCGAGGGAGACACAGCCTGAGGATGTAAAATCAAGTGGGCTGAGTCTGTCTTGCTGAAACTTGGTTTGTTCTTTGTGTTTGGAACTTTATGCAAGACCAAAATAGCTCTTCTTGAAGAATAATGATGATAATTAGGCTGTACCATGTGTAGGCTGTTTTGGAGCTTGGCCTGGCAATCTCTTTGAGTTTATCGTTGCTTGCCTTGGGAGATCTTCTGTACCTTCATTAGCATCTTTAACCTGTAAAATAACCTCCCAGGTGATCCAAACACCTGAAAGACTTGCAGGTTTTAATCTATCACTTAAGCCAAAAACACAACATATAATTTTCAAGTCAGAAGGGGAACTCATGCTATTTTTGTTTTCCCTAAAAATGTGTGTGCCCTTTGATGTGCAACCACCTCTTGTAAAAACTAGTTTGAGACTTGTGCCTGAAGCACAGAAACATGAGCTGAGAGCTCCTTCCCTGGGTCTGAACCGCTGCTGGCAAAACTGCTCCTGGGCCCACCTCATTATTGAAGGAAGAGTGGAGTTTGGGGTAAAACTGGGATGCTGGCAGGAGGGAAGGAATAACTCCTTTAGAATCATGGAATCATGGAATGGTTTGGGTTCGAGGGACCTTAAAGCTCATCTCATCCCACCCTCTGCCATGGACAGGGACACTTTCCACTAGACCAGGTTGCTCCAAGCCCCATCCAAACCTTCAACACTTCCAGGGATGGGGCAGCCACAGCTGCTCCAGGCAGCCTGTGCTGGTGCCAACATGCTTGGTGACACAAGAGCACCAAAACCTCTGGAATAATTTTTGCTTAATGTCTGCTAACGCACAGAATTAGATTTGGCCAAAAACACATCACACAAGCTGGGTGCTCTGGGGAGTCCTTACAGCTCCCGTTGCTTTTTGGAAGCCCAAAAATCCATCTGGGAACTTCAGAGATGCAGCAAGCAGTGCTGCTGTGGCCTCAGCACCGGGGCTGAAAGGGTGCTGTGGATTAGAGCAGAAATGAGATTATCCAGCCTGGCTCTTCTCACCCCAGCGCGTCCAGCTCAGGGACAGTTAATTTGGGACGCAATCGGCCGCGGCGCTGCCGCAGCGTGCGGGGACCCACAGGGGCCATGGCAGCCTGTGTGCGCCCCCGGCCCCCGGCGAGGGCCACCTGCCTCAGATTCACCTGCATGTAGGTACAAAATGCTTTGCTTGACAATTGTTATTTTTAGGTTAAGTTGTTCTTGAGGCTTCCCAAGTCTGGGGTCCCTAGCACAGGAAGGATATAGGCCTGCTGGAATGAGTCCAGAGGAGGCCACAGAGATGCTCCAAGGGCTGGAGCCCCCCTGCTCTGGAGCCAGGCTGGGAGAGCTGGGGGTGTTCACCTGGAGAAGGGAAGGCTCCGGGGAGACCTGAGAGCCCCTTGCAGTACCTAAAGGGGCTCCAGGAGAGCTGGAGAGGGACTTGGGACACGGGATGGAGGGACATGAAAAGGGGGAATGGCTTCCCACTGCCAGATGACAGGTTAGATGGGATATTGGGAGGAAATCCTTCCCTGTGAGGGTGGGCAGGCCCTGGCACAGGTTGGGCAGAGAAGCTGTGGCTGCCCCGTTCCTGGGAGTGTCCAAGGCCAGTTTGGATGGGGCTTGGAGCAACCTGGTCTAGTGGAAGGTGTCCCTGCCCATGGCAGGGGGTTGGAACAAGAAGCACTTTAAGGGCCGTTCCAACCCAACACATTCTGAGATTCTGGGATTCACTGCTATTCCCAGAGTGGGTTTGGGAATGTTGGGTGTCCTTTGGGTGCTATGTCCAAGCGGTGCCTGTTGCCAGGTGTGTTAAATGTGCATAAATTCCAAGTAGTCAAAAAATAAGGAAAAGCTGCATTTGACTTAAAAACTTGAAAGGTTTAAGATGGGAACCTCTGGAAGTCTGTTCCTGAGGTGTTGAAGGCTGGTTTTGGTGTGTTCAAACCCTACACCGGAGCACACCTCAAGTGCCCAGAGCTCTTGGAGGGACAGCCAATGAATCCAATCCGACCAGTGCAGCTGGTGGGCTGAATCAAAGTTTCAACATCACATCTCAGGAGCTCTTAAAGCTCACCATACCTTAGATGGTTTGAGCTTAAGTGGTTATTTAGGCTTTGTGTAGTAAAGATTAATTGGACTCTGGATCTTGAAGCTACTGGAGCCCCCAGAGGTGAAGAGGAAATACTATTTATTGCTCAAAGCATCCCAGGCTGAGGGTTTCCAGGTGCTTGACCAGAGCTGCTTCTGTACAGTGCTTGTCAAACTACAGGCCCAAATTTAGAGATGTGGGATTGGGTTTTGCTTCTGAGTTAACATTTCCACCCCCTGCCTTCTATTCCTGGGGAGATTTCTGCTGGTTTTGGCCATAGTCTGACTCACCACAGCGATGGATGGATTCTGGTGGATCCCACTGTGGAATAACAAAGACACAAGGCAGATGTGCAGATGCCCACAAGCTGGAGTGGATTTATTTGTGGTTTAAAAGAGATCTGAAGGGTTGACATGTTTTTATTAGTGGGATAAGGGCAAATCCTTCAGATGGTACAGGTTTTTATCATAAATGGCTTACCCATAATCTTTTTTATTTGCTGGTTTAGCCCAGCAGTCTGGCCACACTCCCATTTCCCTTTCCTAGCAAGTGGATGGAGATGGGGGGTTTGCCTGAAACACCAGTTTTTATAATAGTGCAACATTTTATTATTTTTAGCATTGAATTTTGGAAAGGAGAGCAGTGCTAGTCCCCCCAAAACTCATTCCTGTGGCTCAGAGCCACATGGACGCTTTCACAGCCTGGTCCTTACAAACACCCCCTGCCTTTTTCCCAGCTTAATTTTAAAACCTCCACAGTCCTGGGCAGGAAAGTCCTTTGGGGATGTGCACGTCCTGCTGTGGCGACTTGACTTGGTGAGGAGGCCCTGGCACAACTTGGGCAGAGAAGTTGTGGCTGCCCCATCCCTGGAAGTGTCCAAGGCCAGGTTGGATGAGGCTTGGAGCAACTTGGGATAGTGGAAGGTGTCCCTGCCCATGGCAGGGGGTGGAACAGATTGGGCTTTAAGGTCCCTTCCAACCCAAACCATTCCATGTTTCTGTAGCTCCATACTCTGTACATGCAAAGATGCTTTCAGGGATGATAACCTTGTGCTGACTATGTTCCCTCAGAAGCAAGGGACATTCCAGGACCTGTGCTGGGTGTGTTTAGAATTTATACTGAAGCTTAACATGCTGCAGCCTTCTGGATCTGGGGGTAAAAACACATGGAAGAGCATTCCCCATTCCAAGATTGTCACATACAGCATTGTTGCAGCAGGAGTGGAGAAAGGGCTTTGTTTTGGGGGGTCTGTTCCTGCTGGGTTTGGCAGCTGCCTAAACCTCCCCTGACACCAATCCCACCACGGGTTACAGAGTTAAATCCCAGGCTGGGCCCTTGAGAGGATTAGGCAGCAACAAGCAGGAGTGATCCTGACACACAGGCTGCCCATGGAACTCAGAGCATAGTTAGGATGTATTTGGGACATGCCCGGCTTCTTCTCTGTCATGCCTTTGGCTGGACAGGGGCTTGTGATCAACCCTGCCAGCCGGAGTGCTCCCACATCCCACATTGCAGCTGGCTAGGGAATGTGCATGGGAATAATTTGGTTTATTGGGAGAAAAAAAATCACTGCAAACTTCCCAGTTGTGCCTAGGCTGCCCGTTCAGTGCTCAAGGCACAGGGTGAAGGTCTCTTATTTCTCTGGTGGAATGAGGGACATGGCTTGGAAAGGGCATGTCCTGGGTGTAAGCGGAAAGGTGACTGTGGGACCCACCCTCTAACATGTTCCCCTCTGTTCCCGCAGATCTCACCCACATGACCTGCCCCTGGGCTCGGACCTCAGCCATTCCATCGTCACAGTCATTAGTGGAGAGGAGCACTTTGAGGATTATGGAGAAGGGAATGAAGCAGATTTGTTCTCAGACAGCTTGTGTAATGGGGAAAGCAGCTTTAGCAGCTCCTCGTTCCTCTCTCCCAGGTAACTCAGCCCTGGCACTGTTTAACCAGATTCAGTTGCTCAGTGCCTTCACTCTGCTTTGTGGGAGAGGGGTTTCCTTGGGCTTTGCAAGACAGAGGTCCTGGAAAACTTTGGATACAACAGGATAATCAACTTGGAAATGAAAGAGGAATTCCCTTCCCCAAGTGTTTTTTTTCTCTGATTAATGCCCATCCTTCCATCCAGAGGCACTGAAGCCCAGGAGCAGGTGGAAGAGCAGTCTGTATTTCCATGCATCATGTTTCCGGTCCTATTAGGGATGTGGCTCCTCACAGAATCTTCCAGGAGAGAAAATCGGCATGCAGCTTTACTCCTGGTGATGCTGGACGACTTTTCTTTTTTTTTATACTTGTACTTTGGGCTTTGATCCAATGCTTGGTTGCATTTGCACAAGCTGTGGCAGCATTCCTTTCCTAAGGATATGTGGAGCAATAAGCAGGCTGTAGTTTTTTCTCCCTACTTTAGGGTCTGAAACCATTTTCTAGCCCCTGCAGGATGGACTGAGGAGGTTGTATGATGGTACAAACCCCATCAATACTTACTTTCTAAGGAAAGTAAGTAAAAGCTGAAATATCATCCAGTGCTGCAGCCCACAAGTCCCTGTGATGACAGATAACACTGGAAGTGTGTTTTTCCATTGGACGCATAGGGTAGGAGTGATCTCTGCCAGCCACACATTTGTGCTGAAATCAAGAACATACTTTTTCCCTTTCAGATGATATATTTGTGTCTTTCTGCAGCAGTGTAAACTTCTCATAACTTTGTTTTTGCTGTTTACCTGTTTTCTCCCAACTTCCCAAAGGCCTTCAGAGAGTTTGGGCAATTCTGGGTGTAGGGAATTGCTGGTATCAAACCTCCCCCCCGCACTGTGCTGCAGGTCAGGGTTCATTTCTTTTTGGTGGTTGAAGGTATTAACTGCAATAGGAGAGTTGCTGTAAAGAATTCCAAATTCATTCCTTCAGGAAACCATGCTGAGATACACTGCAGAGGGAAGGGCACAGTCTCTCATCCATACTTGTCCAGGAATGCTGAGGAGAACCAGACGTACTGGTGCTGTGACATACGAAGAATTCTCTCATTTAAAAACCAGCCTTGATGTTCATTTTATCTTGAGAATGGTCTTCCAGCCTCATCAAGAAGGCTCCTGGCCAGAAAATACCCAGCTAAAGGAGCTTTACAATCAGTTAAACTTGGTTAACATCAGTCCAGAGGTCCCAGTCTGCCTGCACTCCCCAGTGTTCTAAATTTGCTGTCAGGCTGTCGCTCCTCTGCTCTGTCTCTTTGGATCTAACCCAAATCTCATCCCATCTTCCCTGTGCTGGGAGGGGCTCTCTCGGCACATGGTCCATGGTGGTTTTTGCTGGAGACTTGCTGGTGGGGCTAGCTGGGGAGACAGGCTGGAGATAAACGCTGCAAAACCTCCAGAGTAAGGTATGTGGGTCTGTTTTCCCTTGTGCCTCTCAGGTCTGACCTCACCTTGGATTATCGTTGTGTGTGTGAAGGTCCTTGGTTGATCATTCCCTGAGACTGCACTAGTCTTCTTGACTTTAGATAAGGAGTGACAAGGCAAAGGGGAATAGCTTCCCACTGCCAGAGGGCAGGCTGAGATGGGATATTGGGAAGGAATCCTTCTCTGTGAGGATGGGGAGGCCCTGACACAGGTTTCCCAGAGAAGCTGTGGCTGCCCCATCCCTGGAAGTGTCCAAGGCCAGGTTGGATGGGGCTTGGAAGCACTTGGGCTAGTGGAAGGTGTCCCTGCCCATGGCAGGGAGATTGGAACTAGATGATCTTTAAGGGCCCTTCCCACTCAAACCATTCCAAGATTATGAGCAGCCCCACTCTGTTCAATGCAGTGAAACCTGAAAGAACCACAAGATGTCACTGCTTCGGGCTGAACTTTTTGGTTTTTGCTGTATTTTGAATATAAGGAATAACATCACTTGTAAGGGACGACATCTCCAACACCCTTTCCAAGGTGCAGGAGTCTCTAAGCAGGAATAACAATAACAAATTTCCTGCCACATCTCCCGATTGTCACCAGAGGATTAACACAAACTCCAAGAGCCTTCAGGGAACACTGTGGGATATTGAATTTCCCTGCTTAGTCCTTACATGTGAGTGTTTGTGATGCATCCTCTTGGGTTGCCACCTCTTCCCTGGCACATCCTTCCAGTAGGAAAAGTCTTTTGGCAACACTTGATGGGAAATGAAGGGAAAAGCTCCTCACATGTGTTGTCAGGGAGCACTGATGACCTGTGGAAGGCGAACATTGCTCCAGGAGATGGAGGGAGGCAGCAGGAAGGCCCTGTGTTGTAGAACCATAGCATATGCTGAGTTGTAAGGGTTTGCGCGGGATCACTGAGTCCATGGAGCCTGGCTGTGTGCCACAAGGGTAGGTGGGGACATCCCAGCACACAGTGGGGCTGAGCTCTCACCCGCTCAACAGGCACGGAACCAGCACAGCCAGAGGCCAGGGATATTTTTACGCACTCCAGGAGCTGCCAGTCTGGCCTGGGCGTTCTCCTCCACACTTCTGTTCTCATTTGGATTAATACTGGTTAGATTTGGGTTCCCACCTAGGCCAGGGTGCACCAGCCTGGGAAGTAAACTCACCCACCAGAAAAGGGCACATCCCTTCTTCAGGTGCCACTCAGCTGCTGTCACCTCTTCCCTGCACAAAGCCTGAGCAACTGGCCTGTGTCCTGCTGGGAATGGATTATCCCAGGTCCAAACCTACCGTGGAGGGTAGGGGGAATGGTTTTCAATGTAATTTTTTTTCCAGTAATGGGAAGAGATGAGTAATTTGGCATTGACTGGTGAACAGTTGTCTGTCTAAGGGGGCTTGGAAATACTGTACAATCAGCACAGACTCAAGGCCTGACGCTGGGGATGACCCTGACACCCCACTGCCCCCAAAGTGTGGCTGAGCCAGGGGGCCCCTGAGGTATCCCACATTCTCAGCATCCCCTGGGCCAGGACTTGCTGGTGTGTATCTGTATCCTGGGATTCACTGTCTCTTTCGGATGCTTGTTGGTTTTAAGCTTGCTTGTGTTTGCTCACACCTTTACCTGTCTTTCTTACTGAACTGCTTTGGATTTTCACTATTAACCTTTCTTTGATTCAAGTCTGTGGCTTCCAGAAGCATATTTTCCTACAGAAAAGATTGGTGGAGTCTTATTTGGCCCCAAATTAACACAAACCCTTTGCTGTTCAGAATTCCTCTGTCCTACCCAAGGCATGTCAGGTAGGGAAGTGACTTCCAGCTTCCCAAGTTGGTAATGTCCTGCAGACCCCTGTGTCCCTTTCCCAAATGGCATTCCCATGGCAGCACTGCTGCTTGCTTTCTCTGGCTTCACTTTATAGGAGAGAGAGGTTGAACAGCAACTGTGCATTTAATCTTAGCTTAAAAGTTCCTTGCAGTGAAAATCTGACTCCATGCATTACTAACAGTGGGTCCACATCAGCACAGCTGCTCTATTTTTAGAGCTTCCCATTGGAAAATGGGACACTGACCAAAGAATCCCTGCCCTGGGGAGCCTGTTCAGTACCCAACCACCTTTTCCTGATATCCAGCCTAAATCCTCTGTCTCACAGCGCCCAGCTGCACTTAATGAGGCAAACTAGGACCAGTGCTGGACCCTCCTGGACAGATTGCCTGGAAAATCATGTTGGAAAGTAAACTTTTCAGTGGTGTAGGTTTGTGGGAAGCACTTGGCTCACCTGCCCTGGGCTCTTGGGGATCCCCCACAGGAGCTGACTGGCACAAGGGTTTGGAAACACAGGCCAAACTTGGCTGCTGGGACTCTCTGGGAGGAGGATGATACGTGTTACTAATTATGAATTATAAATCAGCTATATATTATTAGAAGAAATTTTAATTTATCTATATATTGCTAAAAGCAACCCCATATTGACTGCGATTTGGCTTCTAAAATCAAGGTGGGAGTCGACCCAATCTGCCCTGAAGTTTTTAATGACAAATCTCACATCTCCCACCAAAAGCTCCCCTGCCCCCTGTACCCTGAGCTTATGGAAGCCCCAGCTGAAGCTGCTGCTTATGGTTCTGTCCTGTTGAAATGATCCTTGTGATTTCTCTAGCACCAATCCGCTCGCTGCGAAACTGCACAGCATTCTCGCAGATGAAGCTTTTGAGTTTTACTGTAGCCAGTGCCACAAACAAATCAACCGCCTCGAGGATCTTTCTGCTCGCCTGAATGATCTTGAAATGAATAGGTAATTGTGGCCCTTTCAATGTTGGGAATGATGTTCTGGGAGGGAAGACTCTCCTTGTCTTGCCCAGCTTTCCCTTTGCTGCTGTTGGTCGATTCCTGTGAAAGGGGATGAGTTTCACCCAGCAAGGTGGGACTCCACAGGTGGGAAAGGTGATGATAATCTTAAGGAGGGGGAGCAGAAGATGCTTTTAATCTAAACCACGGGGGCTGGGAGACAAGGAGAGTGTCTCCTTCTCTGGGCAGCCCCTTTGCATGTCCTTGTGAGTGGGGGGGGCTTCTCCCAGCACTGGAAGCCATGAGCTGGTCATGTACAGTATTTCTGTTACCAAGGAAAGACTAGCAGTAGTGTGGAAGCACAGCTGAGCTGCTGATTGGGCCTGGAAGGGCAGGGACAGCCCATCCTCCCACTGCGGCAGTATTCTGAAGGAATCAGTCTGCTCCATGTAGCTTGGGAGCAGTCAAATCTTGTCTCACCCAGCTCTCCCCACTACCTGCGCCACCACAGACTGGGGAGACATGACAGACACCAGGACCTTTGTGTAGGAACCTTATGAGTTTTGGAATGTCCTTCTGGAGGCCTACCAACCAGCAGCTGGACATGCTGGTTTGAGAAGTGGGAAGGGATTTCTGCTTGTTGGTTTATTTATTCAGACCTGTTTAAGCCAACTGGGTGGAAGGATGGTGGCATTAACGGTAATCATTCTTCCCATGGGTGGTGGGCCTCTTCAGACTTGATTTTTCATCATGCGCTTGGTCTCCGTCTGTCCTCTACATGGAGAGGGGGACCTGGGAGGTCTCCTGGAGTATATAGCCATGGCAAGAAAAGTGGAAAACAAAATAGAAGCTTAAATTCTTTTTAATGAAAAGAGAATGTCTTTTTTTTTTTCTTTTTTTTTTTTTTTGTAAATAGTTTTCTTTGTTGTTGGAGGCCTGGAGGGTCAGTGATTGGTCTCAGGTTATGCTGTTATTATGTAGGACACTGGTTTTTCCTGGATGCACCAGTAGCCCCACTCCATTTCGGTTTTCTTCCATCAACTTTACCTGCAAGACTGAGCTCACACCTCAGAGCCTCCTGTGATGGGTGGGATTTACAGTGGAGGCTTCCCTGTCCCATGGTCATGGGAATTCCATAGGTTTTGATTTGACATGTGAGGAGGTGCAGTTCCTCCATCTGTGCACAGGGTTTCCTGAGCACAAATTTACTGGAAATATATTCCAAGGGCCCTGATGGAAGGGGTAATGCCCACCTCTCTGTGGTGAGGATGAGAGGGATCCTGTGCAGTGTGTGGGACAGGACAGGACTTGTTGTTCCTCCCAGCATCACAAGTGACATGGAGCCCTCAGAACAGGGGAGAAGTCCCAGACTGCAGATGACCAGAGCAAGTAGGAACTGGACTAAAATCTGGGACTAGCCTGAAGACACCTGCACCAGGGGATTCTGGCAGCTGGGATGAAGCCCAAAGCATCCCATAACAACCTCATTCTTAAAAACTGTGGGCTTACAGACAGTGTTTTATCCTTGGAATAAACTGGGGAGCCAGCTCCCAGCACTGGGACACTGCTTCCTGAGCCTACAGCATAGGAAAGCAGGGAAGAATCCTCAAGGACCTTGGGATGAAGGAGTTTGTGACTGTGTTTGGTGTTTTCTTTCAGTGCCCTTGCAGCAGAGCTGGTGTCTCATCCCTCAGCAGGTGCTGGCATCACTTTCTGATGAGGTTTTGCAGAGGAAAATATTTTCTCCCCCAGTGCTGGGGACATTCCTTACAATTCCTGGCAAACATCAGGGCCTGACCTCCCCTTGGGTGGGCACTGAGCAGCCTTGAAGCCCAGCCAGGAGCAGCTCTTGTGCTCCCTGGAAATCTGAGATTTGAGGATACACTTTGACATGAGGGCTGGTCACCCTAACAACACCCCCCAGTCGGACTTTGGGGATTTTTTACAAACAAAATTGTCCCGAGCTATTTTTAATTCTTCCTTGGAAGAACTAATATTGCAGCTCCAGGCAGGAATGAACTCCCAAATTATTTTATTTATTATTTTTTTCCCTCAACTGAGCTAAACACCAGGGAATGCAGTCACTGTTTCTCTGCTGCCATCATCGAGTGAGGATTTGGTACCAGTGGTGTGGCCCAGTGGCATCTGTTTGGCATCTGTTTGACACCAGCCTGCGTTTGGTGGAAGATGAGGAGTGAGATGCCCACCAGTATCAATCATGACCAGAAGACTGGAAGGAGCATCTTAGCAAGGATCTCTTTCCGGAAAAGGCTATTTTTTTCTCATCAGGGAGGGCCTACAGCCCATCTCAGGGGGCTGGGACAGGGTCACACAGACTTTGGCTGCTCTAATGTGGTCACGCTGAGCATTAGCTAAGTCCTGACCGCTGTGGTATGGTGGTGGCAGCTGGCTTGGACACAGATCCAGGAGAGTGATCTCCGTCAGGTATCCCTGCAAAGGAGAGCTCATCCCCCTCCCCGGCCACTCTAACAGCCTGAAATCCAGACAGGGACACCATCAACAGCTCCTGAAACCTCTGAGTTCCAAGTAGGAAGCAATTCTCTGGCGATCCAGAGCCAAACAGGCTCCCTTCCTTGTGGGACAGGCAGAAGGATGGATGTGCCCCTTGGAGGCAGGAGCTGGTCCCTGTCCACCATCCATGGGGCAAGAGCTCCTGGGGGTTGCCAGGGAATGCCTGGCGTGCTGTGGGGTGCAGGAGACATGGCTCACTCTGCCTTCAGCGCCAGGCTGAAGCTCCCCACCCTCCCACTATTATTAGCACTTTCTGTGGGGATCAGTTTTCAAGCAGGGATCAGTGGGAGATGAGAGTGTTGTGGGAGGCAGTGAGGTCTTCTCCAGCGTTATTCCATGGGGTTTGTTATCTCTGTGGTGTTAAATCCATGCCTGCCCTTTACAAGGGGAGGTTGGGAGGGTGCATGTCATGGGCACTCCCTGCCAGAGCAAAGGATGTGCCCCAGAGTCCATGCAGTTTCCTGTTTCCCTTGCTCTCCACTGTCAGCTTTTCTAACTCTTTCCTGTTTTTTCTTCATTTTGCAGCCCAAATAAAAGACTCTCCAGCAAGAAGGTGGCAAGGTAAGCCCATACTCTATTCCTGCTTGCTTAATCCATATAAGCTGCCAGCTCCACAGAAGGAGGACTCAAAATAAGCTTGAAGTGCTTTATTTCTGGATTTATTCCGTAACCCTGCGGAAAAGTGGGTTTAATTCTGATAATTTTTTTTTCTTTAATGTGCGTTTCTCCCTCATGCACACAGCTGGCGGCTGCTGGCAACCTGGTTTCTACCAGGACAAAACTGGGGTGCTTTTCTTCCCCTGCCATCCTTCAGTACCATACCAGGGGCATGTGGAGCAGGGAAGGGTCTCTAGAAGGACATGCCCCCTTGGGCTGTTCCCTTCCCCACTGTCACCATGGCGAGTCTCCACAGTAAGTCAGTCCCCCCACTTGTAGGGATTTCTCCACCACCAAAATAATCCAGCCACCTTAAATAGCTTTTGGTCCTGTTTTACTTTGCTCAGTATCACCCTCAGCACCTGATTTTGTGGCAATAGCCCCCACCCTGCTTGGTCAGAGGCTCTGGGGCATCCTGGGGGGTTGCAGGTAACCCTGGTTTAATCGTTTAACCCTGGTTTAAACCCAGGTGTAATGCTGTGCTGATTCTATCCTGCACAACCACGTGGTGTGATGTCAGTCACCTTTTCCTTGTGGGCATTTTGATCCCTGAGTGCACATAGGATAAATTGAGGCAGTTTGCTCTGAATCTCTGGAGCAGAGGGCCCATCCATCCTCTCAGTGACACCTGGTGCTCTCCTTTCCTTTCCCAGCTTCCCCATCTCTCCTGTTGCTGCTGTGCTGTCATGATTTTAAAGATAAACTGATTCTTACCTCTGCCATCCTGCCTCTGCTCAGGAGGGAGATTTCCCTCTGCACTTATTGGCTTTCTCTTTGCTTGTTTCCAAGCAGGACTGGGACACTGTGGAGGAACAGGCAGCTCAGTTTGGGAATACTCATACCCTGTGCCGTAGCACTCACTGTGCTGACCCTACGCCTCTCCCTCCCACTGTGCTCTCACACCTTTCCCTTCTCCATTTTTCCTGCAGTCAGCAATCTCCCCTGGCATGATTTCCCCTCCTGGAAAGGAAGCAGGTCCTTGATATTACATATGCTACTTCCAGTCATCTTACTTTCTAGATCTTTGTTAAAAACACTGGCAGGAAAGAGGGTTGAAGGGAGCAGCCTGTCAGCAGGTTTCCTGGTTTAGGACTAGTTTTTGACCCGTGGCAGAGATAATTTAGAGAGGATCTGAGTTAAAGTTTTGGGAGTGGAGATTCACTGCCTTTTGGGGGACTGAGCCCTCCTGACCCTTTGCAAGATGCCATTCTGAGGCTGGGACTTGTGGGCTTGGGTAAATACTGGTTAATTCAAGAGCAGTCAGGTTTAGTTTGTGATATGGAGAGATAACAGGCCACTGCCAAGGCAGATCCTTAAGCACAGCCCAAAGCAAAGCCTTTGTTGCAGCTACTGTAATCACTGAATAATCCCAAAACAGGTGCCTTTGGAAATTTGATTTTATTTTGGTAAGGGCTCTTCCCTCATTTTTGTTATCTGGGTTCTGCTTCTGCCAAGAAATCTCAGCTGCTTAAGCCCTGTTGTGCTTGGCACAATTTAAATGACAAATGTGCCCAAGACTTTAAAATCTAAATATATACTGAGGGTGAGGATGCAAAATCAGGCTGGGCCTTGGCTGTGGTCTCTTGGTAAATACCAGTTATGCTTGTGAGCATTGACATGAGCATATTGTGCAGTGGGATGAATTTGAGAGCCAATGTTACAAATTCCTAGGAAAAACTGAGGTTCAACAGAAACCTCTGTGGTTTTCTCATCCATCTCCTGCTGAAAGCAGTGGGACAGCAAAGTTTTTTCCTATTGGTAGCTCCTGCTTGGGGTTCCAGAGCTGGAACACACCATCCTCCCCATGGCAGTGGCTCATCCCTGTGCCATGTGGTGCCACGGGGGTGGTGCCCAATCCAGCCCCTCCCCAGGGTGTCCTTTAGCTCCTCACAAAGCTGGGGACATGGGTGTTGCAAGGCCTTGCTAATGATTAGCTTACCCTGGGCTGTCCCAGCTGGGCTGGGGCGTTTCACAACAATTTCGGGGGGGTTTTACCTCCGTCCCTCCCCTTACACCCCCTGCCCCCACTGTGTCCCTACCTTATCAGTGTCAGAGGGAGTACTCCGGCCTTTGCTGGTGAATCCACAGCCCAAGGCCATTCATAGAGAAAGAAAGTGGAAAGAGGGAACTCTTATCTCTTCCCATTCCAAAGAGCAAGAGCAATGATCCTGGTATGAAGTCCCAGGATCTGTGTCCACGTCTGTGCTCCGTGTTGTCCCTGTTATCCGGACTCTCCAAGGTGCTGGACTTCTTGGGAGAACTGGGTGGTGAGGGGGATGGCTGCTCTGCCCAGGACCTGCCCACGCCCTCCTCTGCTGGCCATGCAGCAGCACAAGGAGCAGAGCTGCTAAATCCCTTGGGCCAAGGCGGTGGTGGCTGCAGAGGGTGGGAGGTGGCTGTCCCCTGATGTCCCTGTGGCCTGCGATGTTGCCGCTGATGCCGGTGCTGCTCTGGGTCGGGGTGGTTTGTCTCTGTTTTAGGCAGCTGCACCAGACGAGCTCTCTGGCCGTGGGGGTGATGGAGGAGTCCTACCGGGATAACCTGGAGTGTACAGAAGAGGACATCACGGACAAGGTGAGAGGCTTCCTGTCCTGCCTGTGCTGTTGGGATAAAGCTGATTTTGTGCTGGTCCTGCTGGGTTTTTCTGAGATGTTAAGAGGAAAGGATTATAGGACAAGATGGGAGCAGGGCAGGAGCACAGGGAAGCTGTCTGTGCTGTCCTGGAGGATTCAGTGCATTCAGTGCTCCCAGATCCACAGGCAGGATCAGGCTGAAGATCCTCTGGGTAGGTGGATGCAGGTGGCACATTGAGGGGATGGAGGATGAGAGCACTGCAGGGATTGCAGAGCTCCTGTGCTGGATCAGGAGATGACACTGGAGCCTTCTCCAGGGGTGGTGACTGTCCCAGCATGTCAGGAGGAGGGAGGGCTGTTCAAAGGCAGCATTTTCACTTCTCCTTCACATAAGAAGCGGTTCTCAAATTCTGCTTTTCTGAGTCAATTCACCCAATGTGAAACATGAACTTCCTTTCCTTGGCACACTCTGTCTGTGGAGTCAGGAAAAGCTGATTTTGTGCTGGTCCTGCTGGGTTTTACTGGGATGTTACAATAAAAAAGTTACAGGGCAAGATGGGAGCCTAGCAAAGCTTTTGTTTGAGCACCCCCAGCTAAAAATAGGGAAAACAAGCCATGGGAAAGAAGAATTAAAGACAGGTGAGTTGAGGCTTGTGTAAAGGTCTGCTGCAGTCCTGAAACTCCTTGGACATGGCTTTTTATTTCTGGAATATGAATAGAGAGCTTCATGGGAAGAGAAATACATGTGTGTGTGTGTGGCTGCACTTGAAAATAATTGTAATGCATAGTAGACCTTTTAAAATAATTAAAAATCAATGTTTTTCCAAACCTAAAAGTTGAAAAAAACACTTGCATTCCTTAAGGCATCTGACTTGAGAAACTATGGATGTACTGCTGGAGAAGGCCTTGGTATCTGCATGGTTTTTTAATACTCACATGTTTCTTGCCCTTCTCCCAGAGCTGTTGTTCGGGTTTTGCAGATGTGCTTCTATTTGCCTGTCCCCCATGATTGTTTTATATGGGTATAAATGGGATTTGAATTAATAAAATGCAGTTGGAATAAAGCCCATACAGGTACTCCCCTCTGATCTTTCTCTACTGGCTGGCATTGACCCCTCCTATGTGACTTTATTTGTCTGTAAATCTAGGAGTTCAGTCTTGTTCTGGGCAGGGGGGGGTTATCCAGCCTCAGGGCTGCACACGCATATAGCAGAGCTCTGGAGATCCCTCTAGACTCCATTAAGGATGTCATCAGGAAAGGGCTAAAGAAAGACTGAAGTGTTTGGCTATGTACTGGTACATGGAAGACATCAAAACCAGGGTGGAAAAGGATGTTTTATAAGGATGCTTTAAATCTGCCCCATTCCAGTGGCAACCCTCTGTTTTTAAGGATGGTGGTGTGGGAGCTGCTCCGGGTTTACGGATGCCCATCCCAGCGGGTTCGGGGCCGGGCGGCTGAGCCTCCCTGTCCCTCCTCACAGGTGGTGTTCCTGGAGAAGCGGGTGACGGAGCTGGAGAAGGACACGGCTGCCAATGGGGAGCAGCACAGCCGCCTCCGGCAGGAGAACCTGCAGCTGGTGCACAGGTGAGAGCCCAGCCGAGCATGTCCAGGGAGCCTCTTCCCATCCATGTGCTGCAGCATCCCACCCAAAATCCAGAGCGCAGCCCTGACCAGCAGCTAGGAAGAAAATTGACTCTATCCAGGCTGAAAGCAAGACACAGTGCCTTTTAGATTTTATGTATATTTTAATATATATTTATATACATATCTATAGGTATTATATATATTTTATATATATATTAAATAGATTTTTGTATTTTGTANTATCTCTGGAGCCCCAGGGCTTGGCTCCTTGGCTCCAGGACACCCCAGAACACCACAGGGAAGTCATTCTGCTTGGAAGGCTTCCCATTCCAGAAGGACACACACACTTCATCCTCACCCTCGACAGACTCTTTCTGGCCGTTATTTCACCCAGTAGCTCTGCATGGGAGGTACAGCCACATCCCTGTGACCCATCTGCACCCTCCCCCTGGCCAGCCCTGATCCTGCTGCTGCCAGATCCTGGCAGGCCTGCAGCCCTTTGGATCCCACATGATGTAATGTGTCCGTACTAATCTGCCAGGCCCCTCTCTCCCAGGCTGTATTTACCCCAGGCAGATAAACCCACCAGAAGTTTATCTAGAGGGCTCTAAGGCTGTTAAGTAACAGCCATGTCAGGGATCTGAGTGATCCAAACAAAGGTTTCCCTAAGCCCTGATAAACTTTGAAGTGAAGGAAATGTTTTCACTTGAGCAGCTTGGCCCAGAAGTGTCAATTGGCTTTGAGTGGAGTAAAGTGCTGAGTGTGCTCTGTGGTGGGGAGGAGTTGGTTCATCTGGGAAAAGCCTTCACCTGGGCAAAGCCATTGCATAAATTCCAGCTCCCTGCCCCATTCCTGGAAGTGTCTAGTGCCAGGGTGGATGGGACTTGGAGGCACTTGGGATAGTGGGAGGTGTCCCTGCCCATGGCAGGGGGTGGGACCGGTTGTCTTTAAGGGCCCCTCCAACCCAAACTGCTCTGGGATTCTGCGTTGTTGCAGTTATGTTGGCACACAGGGAAGGGTGACCTGCAGATCCTGTATTTTTTGTTGGGGACATGAAAGAGTGAAAAAAGCAGGAGTGGGGCTGTCATTGTCATTTCTTTGGGCAATGAGATCAGAAACAGCTGAAGGAAGGCTTCTCTACCATGGCCACTACAGGTGGAACCACAGCCCTAGGATTTACAGTTGAACTCAATGATCTGGAAGGTCTTTTCCAGCCTCAATGATTTCATGATTTTCTAATTAAGTAGCTTGTTTTGGGTGACCCACAGGCTGTAGGGTATAAAATCATGACTCTGCTTCCACCCTCACTTCCCCCTTTAAAGGATTTTGATGCAGCGTGGAGACTTAAAAAACTAGTCAGAGACAACACCAGCAGGTACCATCTGGCTTGTGTTTTATTTACCTGGTTTTGTCAGCAGTTGGGTCCTTGAGGGTTTCCTGTATTGTCCCACTGCGTCTGCTGGGATGGAGTGAAGCTATTTGAGGTTGTGATTGGTGTATGTTCCCTGAAATCTTACTCTGTGTTACAATCTGCTTCTCCCAGCTCATCTGTGAGGTGGGAAAGGGCTGGTAAAAGGCTGGTTCCTCCTTTGGGATGACAATGGGCCTAAGGAAAGCGTAATCCTCTCTTTCTTGTCTTTTCAGAGCAAATGCTCTCGAGGAACAGCTGAAGGAGCAGGAGCTGAGGGCTGACCAGACCCTCCTGGAGGAGATCAAGAAGCAGAGGGAGCTGCTCAGCAAAATGGAGAGGGAGAAGAGCATTGAGATTGAGAACCTGCAGGCCAGGTAGGGCTAGGCAGGGCTTGGTGGGGGCAGGTCCCCTGGACCCCCATGTATGCCCTGGAATCCACATACAGGCCTCTGGGGTGACAAAATGAGGTGGACAGTGAGTTTAAGTTGGTTCAAGGTGTAACTGAAGTCATTACAAACCCTGAATTTTGTCTGGTTTTACCTTTGTTCCAAAACCAAGCTTCTCCATNCCTGCCCATGGCAGGGGGTGGGACCGGTTGTCTTTAAGGGCCCCTCCAACCCAAACTGCTCTGGGATTCTGCGTTGTTGCAGTTATGTTGGCACACAGGGAAGGGTGACCTGCAGATCCTGTATTTTTTGTTGGGGACATGAAAGAGTGAAAAAAGCAGGAGTGGGGCTGTCATTGTCATTTCTTTGGGCAATGAGATCAGAAACAGCTGAAGGAAGGCTTCTCTACCATGGCCACTACAGGTGGAACCACAGCCCTAGGATTTACAGTTGAACTCAATGATCTGGAAGGTCTTTTCCAGCCTCAATGATTTCATGATTTTCTAATTAAGTAGCTTGTTTTGGGTGACCCACAGGCTGTAGGGTATAAAATCATGACTCTGCTTCCACCCTCACTTCCCCCTTTAAAGGATTTTGATGCAGCGTGGAGACTTAAAAAACTAGTCAGAGACAACACCAGCAGGTACCATCTGGCTTGTGTTTTATTTACCTGGTTTTGTCAGCAGTTGGGTCCTTGAGGGTTTCCTGTATTGTCCCACTGCGTCTGCTGGGATGGAGTGAAGCTATTTGAGGTTGTGATTGGTGTATGTTCCCTGAAATCTTACTCTGTGTTACAATCTGCTTCTCCCAGCTCATCTGTGAGGTGGGAAAGGGCTGGTAAAAGGCTGGTTCCTCCTTTGGGATGACAATGGGCCTAAGGAAAGCGTAATCCTCTCTTTCTTGTCTTTTCAGAGCAAATGCTCTCGAGGAACAGCTGAAGGAGCAGGAGCTGAGGGCTGACCAGACCCTCCTGGAGGAGATCAAGAAGCAGAGGGAGCTGCTCAGCAAAATGGAGAGGGAGAAGAGCATTGAGATTGAGAACCTGCAGGCCAGGTAGGGCTAGGCAGGGCTTGGTGGGGGCAGGTCCCCTGGACCCCCATGTATGCCCTGGAATCCACATACAGGCCTCTGGGGTGACAAAATGAGGTGGACAGTGAGTTTAAGTTGGTTCAAGGTGTAACTGAAGTCATTACAAACCCTGAATTTTGTCTGGTTTTACCTTTGTTCCAAAACCAAGCTTCTCCATGGACCTGATCTTGGATTCTTCATTTGAATTTCCCTGATGCAGTATAAATTTAGCTCCTGTCCTCTATCCATGTGCCTGCTCACAGTGTGTGTGAGGAGGGTGATTGTTAGTGCTTCTTCCCATAAATGACCTCGGGAGGTATGTTTGGTACCCAGATATTTTCCACCTTGATGGCAACAGGCAAATATTTGGAAAAGAATTGTCCCAACAGGCAGAGTGTCCTGGCCAGGATGCTTTATGCTGCCTGTTGGATTCCAAAGGAAGGAGTGTGGGAGAAGTTTCAGTTATTTAACAGGGGGTTTTCAGCTTTTACAGAATGTTTTGCTGTTCAGCCCCTGCAGTCAGTGAAAGATGAAGACAGTGGGGGTTTTTAACCAGTTACCATGACATGGATGTTATTTCTCTGGAACTGTGAACCCAAAACTCTGTCTCAACCCCTGCTCTGAGGTCTCTGATGCTGAGGCTTGTCCAGGGACTTATAAAACCCTTGAAATAAGAAATAGCATTGGACCTGATGGAGAAGGGCACGACACAGGCCAACAGACTTGTCAGGATCATGTAGGTGTCCCTAACTTTCTCCTTAGAGCAGAAATAATGGAGTTCTCGGGGTTTGTAGAGAACAGATCTTGGGTTAATATTCCTAGTGGTGTTTTATCCAGGTCTCCCACCCGTGGGATGTTGGGGTGAGTGTCTCACATGTGTTCCCATGGCAGGCTGCAGCAGCTGGATGATGAGAACAGCGAGCTGAGGTCCTGTGTGCCCTGTCTGAGAGCCAACATCGAGAGACTGGAGGAGGTGAGGCCCAGGGGCTGCCCAGGCCAGGCTGGGTGTCTGGGTTTGGGGTGAAATTCCCATTTCCATGACTGTGAGATCCATTTAATGTCACAAACAAAACAGGGGCTTCCACCTTCCCATCCCTGCAGACCCCACTATCCTGGACCACTATCCTTGCAGACTCCCACTGTTTGTTTTAGAAGCTGTGAGTAAAATCCCTAACAAATATCTCTGTGGCAGTGGCTGCTGAGGAGGGGACTCATGCCCTCTTGTGGAAGCTTGTCCCCATCCCTGTCCCCATCCCTGTCGCTCCAGTCCACTGCAGGGGAGGAGAAGGAGCTTCATCTCCACATCCCTGGGCTTTGCAAGTTGAACCTTCAAAGATCTGTGATATCTCCCAGACCTTCCTCCCTCCCACCCTGCTCAGGATCCAAGGCCATGCGGATGCTGGTGGGACTGGGATGGGAGGCTTCTTGAGGCATCACAGTCCACTGGATGGACAAGATCCTAATTTTGGAGATAACATGGGTTACAGATGTGATGTCTGTACAGAGGCTGCATTTTGTTTCTGCCAAGCTTGTGGCAGAATTAAGGCTAAAATTGAAGTGAAATCAAACCTCTCTGCCCAGCTGAAGGGCCTGGATTATTTTATTCGTGTTTAATCCCATGGGAGAGTACTGCAGCTCCATGCCTCCTGACCTGACCACCTTGAAGTGGTCTTCATCTGCAAGGACCTTGTGAGCACAGTTGAGGGTGGGAGCAGGAGAACCTCTGCGGCTCTGAGGATAAATTCCCTGCCTTGGTGTGTTTCAGTCATGGGAAGTTGGTCTTGTTCTGTAATCTCCCTGCAGAGCTGCTCTTCTCATTGGTTAATGGGATTAAGGTGGAGCAAGAGGTGCAATCACTGCCCCCCTCTGCCAAGGAGAAGCCCAGCTGATACGCTGCTGCTTGTCCAGTGCCCAAAATCAGGATTTTGTTGTCAGTGTTGCTTTTCCTGCTGGCATGGTGCGTTTGGTGCTCTGTCCCATGGAGCAGGACATCCCATACCCAGTAACTGGAGCTCCTCACTGGAGCTGCTCCTCACCCCTTCATGCCATGGGCCATCTATTACCAGCATTGGATGGGGTCCTGGGGTATTTTTTGATTTCTGAAAGCCAAAACCTTTTCCACGGAGCTGGAAACTGTGAGATCAGGGAGAGGGTAAGCTGGTCGCAGGCAGAAGGTGCTGTTGTTCAGGACTGTTGGCATCTTTACCTGCATCCTAAACGTTCAACCAAGGCTTTGAGAATAAGAAGGGGACAGAGCTGGGCTGTGCATTTTACATCCTGGCTTGAACTGGTCCTGTTCCTTCTTGGATCAGCCCTCAATTCAAACCTTTCATATGTGAAACTGAGAATGAGCATCCCTACAGAGGTAAAGATCTTAGATGCATGGGTTTTCTGAAATTGAGACCTAAGGAACCTTATGATTTAATGTCTCCTCTTGGCCTGGAGCCCCTGTGCTGGCCCCAGTCCCTCCCAGCCTGTCCCACGCCAGCATCACACTTCCCAGAAACTGGTACAAGTGGGGATATTCATGTGGTTTTGTTCTGGACTCATCTCTTACTGCCTTTCTCTAAGTGCTATTTTGATGTGTGGTTGCCAAAACCCTCAGGCCCTGGAGCCCTCATCAAATGAAATCCCAGCAGGCAGAAGATCCTTGTGTGCCAGGAGAGGATCCTTCCCTGCGGAGCTCAGCGTGCACCGCATCCTTGAGCAAGTGGGAAGAGCCTGGCAGCACCAAGTGGAGCCAAACCTGTCACTGGTGCTTTTTGTGTCATTACAGGAGAAGCAGAAGCTGCTGGATGAGATTGAAGACCTCACTGTGCAGCTCACTGAGGAGCAGGAGAAAAAGAGGAAGATGGGGGACAAGCTGAGTCAGGAGAGGCACCAGTTCCAGAAGGAGAAGGAGTCAACACAGGAGGTGAGTAGAGTCTGCACCTGCCACAGCCCTGCCCTGCTCGTCCCCAGAATTAGGGCTACATGGGAAGCTGATCTTGGCAGCCCCTCCAAAATAGGGGTAACAGGAGCACTTGGTGCTGCTGGGGCAGACGAAGGTAGTTGAGCAGCTGAACTACATTGCACTGGTCACTTATGCCTGTATTTAAATTCATCCAAGTGTGTCTGTATCTGCAAGGGGGGCTGTGCCACCCTCGCCCATTCCTTTCCTGCCTGGAAGGAGTGGTGACACAAGAACAGTGAAAATGGCACATGGAGCCAGCAGGCAGCAGAAGAGGGAGTATAGGGCTGCTGGGATGAGAGCTACCACATCCTGAATGCCTGGAAGCAACACCACAGCCCCCCAGTCCTTCCATCATTTGTTGTTGGTAATTTCAGCTGGAGGCTCAAGCAGGGTTTGGTGGCAGAAAAAGAGCTTGGGGCCTCAAAATGGAAATTACTGTCACTGTGGTGACACTGAGAGCACTGGGGTGAGCTGGGGACTCAGTGCTGGGGCAGGAGGGATATGTCAGAGGTGGTGCCTGCATTGCTGGCAGATTTGTTCTGCTGCAGACCCAAAACCAGCATCTCTAGGACTCCAACAAGGTCATTCCAGGGCTGTGCTTATGTCTTTAAGTAGCTCCCCATCTCCTTGCTGGACGCATGAGGGAAGAAGGGGAAAACATGTGCCCCCCACCAAAAGGGAATCACAGAATCATGGAATGGTTTGGGTTGGAAAGGTCTTTAAAACTCATCTTGCTCTACCCTCTGCCATGGGCAGACACCTTCCACTATCCCAGATTGCTCCAAACGCCATCCAACCTGGCCTTGGATACATTCAGGAGTGAGGCAGCCACTGCTCTGGGCAATAATCCTGCTGCAGTCGTGGATGGGTCTGCTCCCAGTGGGTGTCCATCACACCAGCCATGACCAGAGGGTGCTGCTGGTATTTCAGGGTCTGTGACACTCAGTTGTCCCCTTCCCTTGCTGTGCAGCTCATCGAGGACCTCAGGAAGCAGCTCGAGCACCTGCAGCTCTTCAAGCTGGAGGCAGAGCAGCGGCGAGGCCGGAGCAGCAGCATGGGGCTGCAGGAATACAACAACAGGACACGGGAGACGGAGCTGGAGCAAGAGATCAAGCAGCTCAAGCAGGTCGGGAGTGCTGGGCTGGGAGGGAAGCAATTCCCTGGCACCAAGGAAGATTCATCAGAGGGGCTTGGGGGCTCCCTTCTGAGGGATGGACTGGATCCCGGAGCCCACTGCTTTCTTGCTCTCCTGTCCTGGGACAGGAAGGTTAGGTCCTTCTTCTCAGGGATGGCATGTACACTTGGGAGCCCTTCTCTCTGCTGCATCCCCTGCATCTTCCCATCTTGTGCTTCCAGAGGTTCTCTATGCTGAGGTAGAATCAGGAGACCCTGTGCTGTTCCCAGAGCTGTGTGATCTGTGTTAGGATGAAAGCTCCTGCCTTTCCAGGCTGGATGAGTGATGATGCTATCAGCTGCTTCAGCAGTGTCTGTTTTTTCTGTGTGAACAGGATAACAGGAGCCTGAAAGAGCAGAATGATGAACTGAATGGGCAGATCATTAACTTGAGCATCCAGGGAGCCAAGAACCTCTTCTCAGCCTCCTTCTCAGAATCCCTGGCAGCAGAGATCAGCTCTGTCTCCAGAGATGAGGTATGTGCCATGAGGAGCTGCTGACCCCAAACTGCACCTTCCTGGGCTGGCTGGGGCATTCCCTGTGCCCTCAGCCTGGGAGGGCCTGGGAGAGCTGATGTGCCTTATCTGTGGTCCAGCTCACTCCCAAAACTCCCCTGAAAGCTAGCAAGAGCAAAGAAATCCCCACACAACTATTTGTAGAACTGCAGGACTTACCCTGCCTCCCAGCCTTCATTCCTGGGAACAGAGAAGCTACTCCCTGCCAATTTGCTGATACTGGCAGCTCTGCTTTGCCTACCCCATGACAGCCTTCCCCTTCCCAGGACAGACCAGCCACCACAGGATGTGCCTGTCTGTCTGGAGCTGTCTTAAATTCCCTGGGAGCCGAGATATCCACCCTGGAGATCCCAGCTTCTCTGGACATGTTCTTCCTGTACCCCAAACACTGGTGGCCAAGCCTTCATAAGCATTGGAATTAAAGCTTTGAGACCCCAAGAACTGGGAAAACACACCAAGATATTTTGGGGTTCCAATGGAGATGTGATGCTGCTCCCTACTGTGTCCAGGGTCCCAGCTGGCTGAGAGCTTGAGGAGGGACAGAAGTGAGCAGAACCAGTTTTCCCTGTCCACTTAATGGTCAGGAATTTCCCCAGCCAGAATGAAGAAGAGGGGAAACATCCATGGGTGCACAGAGCCACGGGAAGGCCTGGGCAGTATCAGGCAGTGACCTCTCCCACCTTCTTCCTTTGCAGCTCATGGAAGCAATCCAAAAGCAAGAGGAGATCAACTTCCGCCTGCAGGATTACATCGACAGGATCATTGTGGCCATCATGGAGACAAACCCCTCCATCCTGGAAGTCAAGTAAGGGTGGCCAAGAGCCACTGGCTGCGTGCTCGTCATGTGAGTTTGGTGCTCTGAGAGGATGAAGAGGGACTCCAGACTTCTTTACTCTTGATGAAGGCACAAGGAAGCATCAGGTCAGAGGGTGAATGAGCCACGGACCAGGGAAAACGAAAACCAGCAGCCAGGCTTTGTTGTCTGACTCCATTATTTTGAAGCCCTTCTGGTTTTTGGAGGGGTGAAAGGGAACCTGGAGAAGGAACACAAGCAACAGACACCTGGAGGAAGTACCTGCGACGCTGGGAACTGTCCCGACAGGCGTCGGACCCTCTGGCACACGGGGCATGAGCAGGAGCTTGCCACGTGTGGGCTGTGAGGAGAGGGATTCTCCAAACTGCGGGATAACGGGATGGAGATGGAAGCAGCAGTGCTGGCTTTCCCTTGCTGCCCTGTCCTGCTGTGCCAAAGTGTCCCTGACACACTCACTCGCTGGGGCAGAGCTGGCAACGAGGGAAGCGTGTCTTGGACTTGCAGAGAGGGTTGGGGTTTGGCTTTGTTTTGTTTTGTTTTGTTTTTAATTAACTTAATGTAAATGTTCTCACCTAACTGGCACAGGCCATCCTTGCCCTGCTGCTCCTGCTGGGCCTGGGGTGTGTGTGGAGCCCTCATTGCTGGCAGGAGCCGCCCTGGGAGTGGCTGCTTTGGGGACAGGGCGTGAGTGCACTTTGTCACCTGTCTCCTTATTTATTTTTTCTGTCCATGGCTCAGTCCCGTTGGGAGACCTTGGACTCCCAGCTCCAATCCCTGCTCCCCACTCCCGGGATCTGGGGGTGCCTGTGAAGCTGGGGCAGCTCTGGGGGGAGCAACCCCTCATCCTCTGCCAGGGACAGACAGATGGGTGCTGTCTGTCCATCCCACTGGGATGGGGAAGGCTGCAGTTCTTCACCCCACAGCAGAGGCTGGGCTTGGCCACCTCTCCTTGTCCTTGTGGAGACACGCAGCACTTTCGGATCTGCAGGAGAGGCTTGAGCTCACCGTGTCGCCTCCCAAACTCCCTGGTCCAGGGACAGTGGCCTGTGCCATTCCCACACGGAGCAGGGCTCTGCTGGTGATAGCTGCAGTCCTGGAGGGAGAGCCTGCTCCGGCTGCCTTTCCCCACTGTTTGCCTGGACTGGGGTGCAGGATGGAGCAGCAGCGCTCATTTGTCATCCCTGGCATCAGCCCGGCCTGGAATCTTGGTGCCGTTGGGGAGAGGAGATGGACAACACCACAGCAGCTCCCTGGTTAACAAAAGCCATGTTTACATCAGACAGCTCTGGGCTTGCTGGCACAAGCAGCCGTGGTGTGGCGTGACCCCGGGAGCAGCCACTCAACCCTCTCTGGCTCCCGGGAGCAGACAGCCAGTGGAATCACAGGGATCAGGCTTCATCCAGTGGTTCTTTTTCTTGCGTGTCAGGCTTTAGGAATGCCAGAGTGGCCTAGAAGCAGAAGCCACAGTGATCCTGGGGGTGTTCCTGCTCCTCCCCAAACCCCTTCCAGCACCTCTTGGCTGGCAGAGCCCCCTCAGGATGGCCCTGCCCGGGGGACGTGGCCGCTGCCACAGCCTTACCCCGGGGAACCTGCCGAGCTACAGCCACGGCACCCGTGGGTGCTCAACCCCCACGGGCCCAGGCGAGGTGCAGCAGGATCGGGGTGAGCTCCCCAGAACCCACTCCCTCCCTCCCTGCCCCCAGTCTGTGGGAAGAAGCCACGTAATGTACATTTCCAGAGAAGCTTTGGGTGTAAATCAGTGTATACTTGGAGAGGGAAAATTTTTCTATCTTGTAGAGTAGGTATTTTTATAGAATGAAGGTTGATCCATTTTTTTAATACTTTAAAAGAAGAGAGAAATGTATCTGTGTATACACAAAAGCATATATATATATGTGTATAAATATATAAATATCAGAGATCTGCCTTTCTCGACTTGGGATCCTGGATCCCCAGGTCTCAAACAATCATTTCTTTTTTCCTGTCGCTCTCACAGAGGTACTGTAACTGTAAATAAGCACCAGGAAAAAGTTTTAAGCAAACAAAAAGCACTGACTTGCACATTCACCATGCTTTAAAAGCCCTATGGAGAGAGGAAAAAAAAAACAAAAACTGTACATCCCCAAACTGTTCCTCTTTCCCCACTGGTATGTGAAGGAAGTCCCCCCAAAAAAAAGGCAAAAACAGTATTGTCTTAAATGATGTATTGATTCTTGTCAGATTAAAAGCTGTTACTACTCCTGCCCAGAGGCTTTTTGTCCACAAGGTTGGATTGAAGCATCCCGAGTGTCCGAGTGCTGGATCTCCAGTGGGACTGAATGGAGTGGAAATGTTCCTGCACCAAGGAGTGCCCTGATTTTGGGAAGATGAGGATGGGGGAGGCTGAACCTGGCTGGCTCCAAGGGGGTCAAGGGCAGAGGGAGCCAAAATCTCCCCCCAAGCCCAGTCGTGTGTGGGAATGGGGGCATTCTGCTGCCCAGGGATTGGGCAGGCTGAGACATGGGGGCTGCTCCAGGCAAGGACATGGAGCTTTCCCTTCCTTTTGTGCTGGGAGGAACCCCTTGAAGCACTTGTCTGTTCTGAACTGCTCCAAAAATCCCTTAAACACTCTCTCCCACCCTGTTAAGCTGCTCCACACCCCCCTAAGCCCTCCCCGCCCCTATAAGCCACCCCAAAGGGTCTGAACATGCGAAATTCCCTCTCAGCTCCTGCAGTGTCTCTGGATCTCTCCAGACTCTTCCTCTGAACTCCTTTGAGCAGCCCTGAAGCTGCTCTGAAGGGCCTCTGTGCTGGGGGCTGGCTCTGACACACCCTGAGCACTCTGAAACCCCCAGCAGTTTCAAACTGCTCCACAATGCTCTGAGCAGCACCGAGGCTCCAAAACATCCCTGAGCTGCCCTAAAACAACACAGAGCTGCTCCAAAACACCTCAAAGCTGCTCCAAAGTGTCCCTGAGCTGCTTTAAAATACTCCTGAGCTGCCCTAAAGCATCCCTCAGCACCTCTAAAACATCCCTCAGCTGCTCTAAAACATTCCTGAGCTACTCTAATCTAAGCCCTAAAACATTCCTGAGCATCTCTGAAGCACCTCTGTACCACTCCAAACTGCTCTACACCCTCCAAGTAGCTCTAGTGTGCACCAAAGATTTCCCTAAACAACTCTAAAACATCCTTAAAAAAATTCCTCTGAAATCTTGACCTCCAACAGCTTGAAGCTGCTCTAGAAACATGGTAAGTAAATAGCTCAGTGCTCTGGAAGGACAGAGCTCTAAGCAGCACTGAACCACTTGAATTGCTCAAATAGCTCTCATGCTCCTCAAACCAGCCCTAAAAGCCACCAAACTGCCTCAAAGTAGCAATCAAAGTCCTCTAAAGTCTTCTATAACTCATTGAAACAGCTCAAAGTGGATCACAGAAAAGGTCTCATGGCAGCTCTGAAGCACTCCAAGTCTCCTCTGCATGGCTGTGAAACGTCTCAAGTGCTCCAGCACCTCCAAAAGGCCCCTGAAGCCCCTCCAGGCCTTCCTCGTGTACCTCTCAACAGCCATTAAGGATTTTTAGTAACATCTCTAAACTTCTCTGCCTGGATCTACCCTAAGCCTCCTCTGAATAACCCCAGAGGAGCACAAGCAACACTGAAACAGCTCTAAAGATGCTCAAAAGCTCAAAAAATACTCATAGCTGCTCCAAAGTGTTCCAGCTCTTCCACAGCTCCTCTGAAAACGGCTTTGAACAGCTTAAAACCTTTCCAGCCTCTTTGAAACTGCTCCAGAAATGTCCTAAAGCTCCAAAGGTCTCTGCATCCTTCAGAACACCTCCGGAGCTGGTCCCAGACGGGCTTCTGCCACGCTCTAAGCCCTCCCACCCAGCTCAGGGACACCTCAAATGCTGGGGTCAGTTTTGGGCCTCCCCAGAAAGACATGGAGTGTCTGGATCGTGTCCAGAGGAGGGCTGGAGCCAGGGAAGGGGCTGGAGCAGAAGAGGCTGAGGGAGCTGGGGGGGCTCAGCCTGGAGAAAAGGAGGCTCAGGGGGGACCTTCTGGCTCTGCAACTCCCTGACAGGAGGGGGGAGCCGGGGGGGGTCGGGCTCTGCTCCCAGGGAACAGGGACAGGAGGGGAGGGAACGGCCTCAGGCTGGGCCAGGGGAGGTTTAGGTTGGATATTGGGAAAATTTCTTCACTGAAAGGGTGGTCAGGCCCTGGCAGAGCTGCCCAGGGCCGTGATGGAGTCCCCATCCCCGGAGGGATTTAAAAGCCATGTGGATGTGGCACTTGGGGATGTGGGTTAGTGGTGACCTTGGCAGTGCTGGGGAAACAATTGAACTTGATCATCTTAGAGGACTTTCCCAACCTCGGAGCTTCTATAGTTCTGTGAGCCAGTGGGCACCTTCGGATGCCCCTAAAGTCTGGACAGGACCACAGCAACTATAGCCATATCCCATGTCCCCTGGCCAGCCATGTCTTGCAACTTCGCCGCAGAGCCACATCTCGGCATGACCCCATGGCCATGTCCTGGCTCTGCCTCCGCCCCATCCAGCACAGGAATGTGCTTCAGCCGCAGGGTGTTCCCTGGAGGGTGGTGAGGGCAGAGCTCTGTGCAGGACCCTGTTTGGAGAAGGGATTTCCAGGTTCTTCCCCTTCCACATCGGTTGCCGAGTCCATCCCGGGATGGGGCTGGGACAGCGTTAATCCTTGGCAGCCGGGCTGGAAGGGATGCAACCCCACCCTGGGCTAAGAGGGGCAGCCCCAGGACAGCCCCTCGCCCGGGGCGCTGCCTGTGGCCCTCACCGTGGGCAGGAGAACCTGGCAGGCTCGCAGGGACCACAGTCCCCTGCAACTGGTCCTCAGGGATGGTCCCGGATTTCCGAATGGGACACAACCCCTGGCAGGGACAGCCACACCAGAGGATGGTGACACTCCAGCAAACCTACACATGGGAGGCAGCGACAGGCAGCCCTGCCTGCTCTAGCCCGTTTTCCTCCTCTTGATCCAAGATGGAAATTTCTGGGACAGCAGAACCTGTGGAGCACAACCCACCTGGTATTCCCAGCCTGCCTGGGACACCGCCCACCACCCCCGACCCCAGCCTGACCAGGGCATCCCAGCCTGCCTGGGAGCCTCAGCCTGGCCAGAAACCTCACTCTGCCTGGGGCCGCCTTTCCCCAGCCTGCCCAGAGCCTCGGCCGCAGCCTGCCCGGGACCCCCAGCCCGGGGCTG
>VXBX01008882.1:90627-103778 GCA_013400415.1 Scytalopus superciliaris
AACTTGCCCTGCCACCCACTTCCTAAGCACTCACCTTGCCCTGCATCCCCCACACTGCTCCTTCTCTTCCCTGTCAGGGACACCCTCTGGGATCTGGATGAGGATGGATCAGGGGCCAGTGGCAGGTTTGGGGGGAAAGGAGACATTCTGGGGTGCTCCAGACAGTGCCAAAACAGAGATGTATGCGGGGAGGAGGGCACCGGCCCATGACCCCGGTGAGGCTGGGCAGAACCGGCCACAGAAATACCTGCCCTGGGGAGAGCTGTGTAGCAACGCCCACATCCCGGCCTCTGACCCCTGTCCTGCCCCGGGCACAGGGGGAGCTGGGGAGGGGATGGGACCCCCACCGCCCCGCTGGCCCCAGCACCGTGGCCAAGCCGTGAGACTGAGGAAGAGGAGGATGAGAGCAGCCTGGTGCCAGCGGGTGCCGTGCTGGGGCAGGTTGGCGCACGTGCCAGTACGATGAGGATGCAGTGGTGCAGCGTGGGCCCCTCAAAGCCTCCCCGGAGGGAGGCAGCCACCCGCCGCTTGGCAGAGGGGGCGAGGAAGGCTCGGGGTGGGGGGGGCCTGGGCTCCTCGCACTCCCCCCGGGGCCACGGAACTGGCTGCCAGCACCACACGGTGCTGCTTTGGCAGCGCTGGCAGGAGTGCAGCTCCTGGGGGGCCCCGTGCTTTGGCTGGAGGGAGGGAGGGGGCGGCCGAACAGTGGGGTCTTCACAGGGGTCAGACCTAGGGGGAGAGAGTCCCCACCTCTGCCAAGCGCCTAGTGACTCTGGCAGCAGGAGGCTTTGCACTGGAGCCAGGCGCTGATACCCACACTGAGGTGGGGGGTCCACGCGAGGGACATGTTTGCACCCCGGGGCAGTGCAGTGGGCTCGCGGTTGCAGGGATGCCACGTGGGAGGCACAGCCGCGACGGCCCCGCCGCGCGTGGTGATAGCGCTGGCCTGCCTGCCATCAGTAGGCTTCAGGGTTAACGCCCTGTAAAGGGCAGGAATCCTTCCCGTCCATGCGGGGGAGCGGGTCGGGCGGGGATCCGGTTACTCGGCCGGATCCCTTTCAGAGGGGAATAAAGCGGACACTGTGTGAAGGGAGCCGGAGGCACCGGCCACCCGGCTGAGATAAACTGGAAACAATGATAAAACGCGGAGACAATGCTGCAGGATCGGGAGGGAGCTGACACCGGGTGGGATCCTGGGTGGGAGTGGCTCACACATAGGGGGCACCTCCGGGTGCTGGGGGGGACTCACATGGGGCTGCAGAGGGGCCAGAGCCTGGCAGGTGCCATCAGGTGCCACTCTCATGCCATCATCCTTCTCTGTCTACAGAGCTCAAGAAGTCGTTTGAAGCAGAGGATGGGCACAAGGCACCCGGCTCCCCACTGGTGTTCCCTCTGGGCTCAGGCACCAGTGAGAGCCACCAGCCACTGCAGCCCAGCCACCCACCCTACTTGGGCACCACCACCGGCCCCAGCCCAGCACCCAGCCCTGTGTTGCGGAACCGGCTCAGCACCAGCCTTGCCACCGGCCGAGCCAACGCCACCACTGGCACTGGCATCGCCCGCACCGCCTCCTTCCAGACAGGCCAGGCCTTTGCCACGGGGCCAAGCAGTGACGGGGAGAGCCTGCGCAGCTCATCCTCCAGCCTGGAGAGCCCCGCACCCACCGGGCCCCCCCGGCCACCAGGCACTGCCCCAGTCACTGATCCCGGCCTGAAGAAGGTCCCATCCCATGGAAGTGTTTTCCCAGTGGAGCTGGATCACCCGCTCTATGGGGCTGCCACCAGCCATGGCTCACTGCCAGCGCTGGACCTGCACATTGCCAAGGAGCCAGGAGTGGGGACCCCTGCACCGGACCCCTCACCATGGGGCACCCAGAGCCCTGTGCCCAAGCTTCGCACCCACCAGCCATCCTCCTCATCCTCCTTCTTGGCCCCATACAATGGCATAGAGGCAGCACCAGGGCTGCCCACCCTCCCTGAGGGGCCGGGGGGGTGGGATGTGGCACCCCGCATGCTGCCCCGGCCACAGCTGAGGGTCACCCTCAGTGCCAGCCCCGTCCTGTCCCGCCGGCCCCCACCGCTGCCCTGGGGCCAGGGGGAGGCAGCCTCGGCCCCCGCCACCCTCTGCCCAGGGAGGGCCGAGGGGCTGCCCCCACTGCCAGCCGCCCAAGCCGCCACTTTCAGGCTGGTGTCACAGCCACAGACAGTGCAAGTGAGCTCCCAGCCCGCCTTCCTCGGGGGTCTGGTGCTGGTGCCGACCCTGGGGCCCCGGGCAGTGCCCGGTGGAGCTGGAGGGGATGCCCCCCGTGCTGGGCTGGTGGGGCCACGGGGACCCTGCGTGATGGCAGCAGCTCCCAGCGAGGCTGCAGACGACCGCGGGGCAGCGGCGACACCAGAGCATGGTAGGACTCGCTTCTATCCCCTGTCCCCTCTCCTCACCGGGACCCCTTGGTGGGCGCAGCGTTGCCGGAGGTTGTGTGGATGCGGAGTGACGGTGACGCCGGGGACAGAGGGAGCCCCCCAGCTCAGGGCTGGCGATGCCGGGGGCCATGGGGAGCGCGGGGGGCCGGGCGCGGGGCGCGGTGCTGGCAGCGCTGCCGGCCCGCCCGTGCCCGCGGNGCCGGGCTCCCGCCGTGCCGGGGTGGGCGCTGCCAAGCCCGTACCCGTCCCCAGGCGTGGGGCGGGGGCTCCTCACTGTCCCCTCTCCCGGCGGTTGCTTCAGGAGGGCGCCCGCCAGGGTGGCCGGGACGCGGCGGCTGCCGCCGGGGCTCCCTGTTTGGGTGCTCGGGGCTCCTTGCCCGTCTCGCTGGGGTGTTGTGGAGCCGCCGTCGCCGGGGCCTAAGTACTGACGCGGTGAAGGCATCCATCCATCTGCTCCGGGCTGCGGTGAATCATCCCCCAGCAATGCCCGTGGCCTCGCTGCCCAGCCAGCCCGGCTGCCCTGCTGCCCGCGGCACCCGGCTGGGAGCAGGGACACCACTCGGGGACAGGTCGGGGTCATGAGTACACGGGGGAACAGAGCTTGGGACTGAGCCAGGGTGGTGGGGACAGGGATACGGTGCCCAGGGCTAAGCCAGTCATGGGGACACACAGGGACAGTGGCTGGTCCTGAACCAAGGTGACAGGGACATGGGGACACAGTGCTTGGGGCCAAGGTGGGGTGATGGGGAGACAGGGAACAATGCTCAGGGCTGTGACAGGGACACTGTGCTCAGGACCAATCCAGGGTGATGGAGACACAGGGACACTGTGCTCAGGACAGAGCTGTGTTAATGGCAGGCAGCTGAGCGTGGTGTGCCCAGGCTGCGGGATGGGACATGAGCCAGCGGGCAGTGTGTGGGCACCGGCTGCCCTGCAGATGGCCTGGGACTGACGGGGGACTGGCAGATGCGGCTCAGTCACAGCAATTTCTCTGCCGGGAAGAGGTGGGAATGATCTGTTTTCTCACCTGGGAGGCCCCCAGCCACTGACACCCGTGGGTGGCCTTGGGGTGTTGTGGCACACTGGCTCCCACACCCCGTGGGAGGAAGCTCCAAGTGAGCCAGGAGCTGGGTTTCACTTCCACACCGGGTCGCCCACGCAGGGCCTGGGGCGAGGAGGAGGAGCGGAGGAGGAGCTGTGGGCCGCAGCCGTCCTCCGCCTTGCACCCCAGGAGCCATTTGGCCCCGGTGACCAGCTCTCGGCAGCAGCAGCCCAGACTCTGGCCGGCTCGCCCAGGTAGGGGTGGTGTGGTGGCACTGGGCAGGGCGGTGTGCGGGCAGGGGGTGCTGTCACCAGGGCTGCGTGACTGTCCCTGGTCCCCAGTGGTGCTGCAGGCGCAGGGTTTCACTTGATGGTTCACTTCTGCTTCTGCTCACTGATGGTCCCCTGCCATCCCCAGCCCTGTCCCATGGCTCCTACCTGCACCACGGACAGATGGGCGGGCTGGCTCCAGATCTGGCCGCACATGGAGATAGTTGGTCACCACTGTCCCCTTGGGTCGTGTTTGGCACTGGGAGAGGCACTGGCATTTCTGGGTCATGCTTGGTCAGGCAGGTAGAGCTGTGGTGTCGTGGGTGCATCCCCAAAATCCTCCATCCCTTTGCTGGAGGGGTCAGTTCCCTTGCACTGGATCCAGATCCACTCACTCCCCATCCCATGCCCAGCTGGGTGCGGTGGCAAACAGCGGGAATGGGAGCAGCACAGTTGGGAGCTCCTCTCCTGGCTCATCCTCTCCCAGCATCCTCCACCCTTGGAGCCTTATTACAGGCTTCCCTGGGAACTGGCCAATTAACCCTGCATCAGTAATTAAATCCATGGAGGAGACCACGGACCCGGGATTACTTGTCCCTGCCTGGAAAATAAGAGCATCTGTGATGAGTCCTGGAACAGGTCTGGCTGCAGGAGCCATTTGCCCCAGAGCTCCGTGGGGATCACCAAAGAGCTTCCATGTGGCCACCCGGCTGCTGCCCATCACCAGTGGGGCTTTTTGGCACTGAGGGCAAGGATGGGGGGGCTCTGGCCTCATGGGGGAGGTGGTTGTGGCTGCAGCATCCAGTGTCACCCAGCAACTCCACCAGACATGCCCTCTGGCTGTGAGAATTTCCTTGGTGCTGACACTGGCGCAACACAGGGTGATGGCTGAGCCCTTGCATGGGTGCTGCACTCTGGGGACTGCCCTGGGGATCTGGGGGGTGCAAGCACCAAATCCTGCCTCCTCCCTGCCTGCTCCCTGCCCGCAGTGTCCAGCCATCCTGGATGGCTCCAGGCAGTGGCTGCATCACTTAGTTCTGGATCTGTCCTGGCAACTTCCAGGGCTCACAGGGACCAGGAAGCAGGGCCAGTGTAGGCAGGCAGGGGAGCCAGTATCCCCCAGGAGCAGTGGCCTGCCCAAATGAGCATCAGGGTCCCTTTCCTGATGACGACCCCCAGTCCCACCTCCCTGCCTGCCTGCACAGGCATCCCTGTCAGGATGGGCAGTGCTGGATGGGTGGATCCCTGCTAGAGTGGGCACTCTGCCCACCTTCAGCTGGGTGTCACTACTGTCACCAGGAAATCCATGACTGTTTCGCCACTTCCGAGGAACATCCCAACCCCCCGGGGGCACAGGGGCAGCTGGGACTTGCAACACTGCTGTCCCCAAGCCTGCCATTGCCCTAGCGAGGTGCCCACCCAGTGGGCACGGCGTGTTGGGTGCCCCGCCCCCTGCTGGGACGCTGTTGCCTTGGCAATGGGTGTGTTCAGCTCCATCATCTTCTGGTACCCCAGGCTGGCTCCAGTCAGCCCCTGCCCACATGTCCTTTATCCCCAGGCAGTGTGGCACAGGGACACAGCCTCAGCAGGGCACTCAGCAGCCTGGGCCATCACAAGCTGTCACTCCAGCCTTGCTGGTGCCAAGTGTTGGATGGCGCAGATGGGAGAAGCTGCGGCGTGGGGAGACGCAGGTGCCGTGGGGGCACTGCGGCAGTGGGGCAGGTGGCAGAGCCAGAACCTCTCATCCCACCGTGCCAGGGTTGGGTATGGGTGCTGCTGGGGCGGGGAGGGGGGGACAGCGCACAGTGCAGGCTGGTCCCTGGTGCCAGAGAGTGTGTGCGTGCCAGTGGGGATCACACCCACTCCCACTCCCCTCTTCAGTGCCACTGCAGCTGCTCACAGAGATGATGGGTTCCATGGGGGGGGAGTAGGGGTGCCCTATGTCATGGGAGTGGTCTGCATCTGAGCTGGCCTGGCTGGAGGCGGGATATTGCCATGCTGGTCATGCATGGGAACAGCAGCCTTGCCGGAGCCGGTTTGGTGCCAGCTGAGAGCTGGTGGAGGGAAGGGGGCTGGGCTGCGATGCTGCTGGGGATGGAGGTGCTGGTGGCGCCCAGGAGACCCCCCCCAGCCGTAGTGGGGTGCTGAGCAAGGGCACTGCAGCGCCGAGGTAGGACCTGAACAATGGCCGTGCTGGGAGGAAGGAGGAGGAGACGGAGGAGAGGAAGGAGGAGGAAGAAAGTGGGGGCCCCCCCAAGCTGCCGCACAAAGGGCTGGGACAGGCGTAGGGCTTTGGTGGCCCCCAGCCTGGGGCACACTCAGGGCACAGTCCACCAGGCAAACCCCGGTGTCCCTGGGGCTCAGGGTTGTGCTGCTGCCTGCACTGCACCCTCCCCAACTGCCCCTCGCCCAGCTGTGACCAATGCCTGCGTACAGTGTGGGCTGGCATGTCCTGCCCCAGGCCCAGAGCTCCCCAGGTGTGTTGGGGCCAGAGCCGTGCTTCGGGAGGTGGCTCTGGCAAGGGTGACAGCATGGGCTGGGCAAAGGGTGCTGAACATGGCCGCGGTGCCTCATAGCACATTGCAGAACAACTGGTGACATTGGGGAGTTCAGTGGCACAGCCACCCCAAAGATGCCACGGGCACCTCCTCGGATCCCTAAGTGTGCTGTGGGTTGGCATGCCTGTTTTGTCATGCTGAGCCTCACTGGCTGCCAGGAACGTGCCGGGGCTGTGTGCCTGCTGGTGTGGCTGCTGCTGAGGCAACAGTGCTGGCAGAGAGGTGGGCACTGGGGGGTCCGGGCCCACCCGCATTTGTCCACCCATGCAGGGAGCAGCCTGGAGCCCGAGGAGTGCAGCATGGAGCCGCCGGCCGTGCCAGAGGAGGAGGTGCCCCTCACTGTGGCGCCCGGCCCAGTGGGTTGTCAGCTTTTTGGATATGTGGGAATTGAAGCTGTCCTCGACCAGATGAAAATCAAAACCATGAAGACGGGCTTTGAGTTCAACATCATGGTTGTGGGTGAGCATCAGGTGTGGGGTTTGCTCCTGCCTGGGGTTAGAATCCTGGCTTTCATTCCACCATGCCAGGGGAGATCATGCTTTTAAGGGGTTTTAAGGAAATTTAAGGGATTTTAAGTTATTTAAGTAGCAAAGAATTGAAGAGGAGCAACATCCCATACCCTGTAACAGTGATGCTGGTAGGTGAGCTCATCCCAACCTCCAAAATGCTCCAGAATGGATACAGATTAGGTATTATCATCTTGGAAATAATTTTATTTGGGAGATAAACCAGACTATTCCAACATCAGGATACTCCCAAATGTGTACCAAGCAGTTACTGCCTTAGGGAATAAATTTTCTTGAGGGATAAGATGGACTATCCCAACCTCTCAGATGCTCCCCAGTGGCCTTGGGGAACAAATTTATTTGGGAGGTAAATTGAACTAGCTGCACCTCTGTAATGCTCCCAAATGGATACTGAGGTGCTACCACCCTGGGGGACAAACCAGAGCTGCTGGTGTCCCCTCAGGGCAGAGTGGGCTGGGGAAGTCAACAATGGTGAACACCCTCTTCAAGTCCAAGGTGAGCCGCAAATCTTCGCAGCCTGGACAGGAGGAACGTATTCCCAAGACCGTGCAGCTCCAGTCTATCACCCATGGTAAGGTCACCACCATGGGGTCATGTCCCAGCAACGCTTGGGAGAAGCAGGGGACCAGAGGCAGGCTCTGGCCTCCCTCCCTTAGTCCCTTCCCCGCCAATGCTTCCCTGCTGACCCACCTCTCTGCCCCATAGTCATTGAGGAGAAGGGGGTGAAGATGAAGCTGACAGTGACAGACACGCCAGGATTTGGGGACCAGATCAACAATGAGAACTGGTAGGACACAATGGGGTGCAGAAACCCAGTGTGACAGTTTGGGGTGAGGGTTGAGCTCAGATGCTGTCCCTCAACTTGTCCTCAGCTGGGACCCCATCATCAAATATATCAATGAGCAGTACGAGAGGTACCTACGGGAGGAGATCCTCATCACCCGCAAGAGGAAGATCCCAGACACTCGGGTTCATGGATGTGTCTACTTTGTCGCTCCCACAGGTCACTGGTGAGTCCTCACTTTAAGCACCCATGGGGTCATGTTGTGATGGGGTGACCCCCCGTATGATTGTGATAGGGTCACTCTGAGGTAATGGTGGGGAAGTCATCCTGGGGTGGTTGTGTCAGCCTGGGGTGATGGTGGTGGGGTCACCCTGGGGTGATGGGGTCACCCTGGGGTGGTTGGGTCTCTGTGAGTGGGTGGTGGGATCATTCTGGGGTGATGGTGGTGGTGTCACCTCAGGTTGGTGGTGGTGGGGTTACCCCACTATGACAGTGGTGACATCACCCCAGGACAGTGGTGGTGAAGGTCATCTCAGTGTGATGATGGTGGTGACACCTCAGGGTGATGGTGGTGGGATCACCCCATGATGACAGTGGTGGGGACACCCCGGGATGATGGTGGTCCTTGACAGGCTGCGCCCCCTGGATCTGGAGTTCATGCGGCGGCTCAGCAAGATTGTCAATGTGGTGCCGGTGATTGCCAAAGCCGACACACTCACCCTAGAGGAACGGGCAGAGTTCAAGCAGCGGGTGAGAACAGGTCTCTGAGGGCCTCCTGGCATGCCCCATGTCACCCTAGCCCTGGCTAAAGCCCTGTATCCTGCAGATCCAGGAGGACCTGAAGACCCACGCCATCAGCGTGTACCCACAGGAGGACTTTGACCAAGACCCTGAAGACAGGGCACTGAACAACAGGATTCGAGTGAGTGCCGGGATGCCAGGATTGGGGGGGCAAACCTTGGGAAGCAGGGTGGGGGAGACACACCCGGGGAGCCCAGCAGCCCCCAGGGTGAGCACAATTCTCTGCACCGGCAGGAGAAGATCCCCTTTGCCGTGGTGGGGGCAGACCAGGAGCACCAGGTGAATGGCAAGCGGGTGCTGGGCCGCAAGACCAAGTGGGGCATCATTGAAGGTGAGCAGAGCCCTTTGCACTTCCAGCCCTCCCCAAGTGCGGGGGTCCCATGGGGGTGTGGGGCGGAGCACTCACAGGTCCATCCCTGCCTGGGTGGGTGCTGAGCCAATGGACATGGCACAGTGCTCCGGTGGTACCTGGAGGATGCTGGGTTGTGCTCACTGGGCATCCCTCTACCACCATGTCCTCCTTCCCTCCCACTGCCCACCTTCTGCCCCTCTGCCTTGCTTTGCAGTGGAGAACCCGGCACACTGCGAGTTCCCCCTTCTGCGGGACCTGCTGATCCGGTGAGTGGGGGACAGGGCAGGGGATGCTGGAATTGCTGAGGTGATGGCAGGGCAGAGGGGGCAGTGACATGATGCCCTTCCTCCCCTTGCCACCCTGGGCAGGTCACACCTGCAGGACCTGAAGGACATCACCCACAATGTCCACTATGAGAGCTACCGCGTGCGGCGGCTGAACGAGAGCAACCGGCCAGCGCTGAGCCCCCTCAATGGGCTGACCAGCAAGGGCGAGGGTGGCAGCCACCTCTGAGCCACTTGTGTGCCTCAGAACCACCGCTGGACCCCGCGGCTGTGCCCAGACCCTGCCTGGTGTATGGAGCCCATGTTAATTTGGGGTGAGGAGCCCCCTGACAGTATCCAGCAGCCCCGATGTGGGTTCCTTATCCCCAAGTTTTGCCATGGGCACAGACCCCCTGGACCCTATGTGACATTAAAGGTTAAGCCAGAGTCTTGAGCCTTTGCCACCATCATCTCCTGTTTGACTCCCCACTTCTTATGTGCCACCATCCTCCTGTGCTGCTCCAGCTGCTGGGGCTGTGGGATGAGACCACCCCAAGCACCCCAGGGAGGTGAGGTGGGGTGTGCCAGGGTGGGTGTGGTGCGGGTACCCTCCCATGGTAACCTCACCTAACCTGCCCCGTGACAGCAGCTGACACAGCTGGACTTTGAGCCACTTATCAGGTTGTGGAAGTGCTGGGAGGGGTGTGGAGGTGCCAGAGAGGTGTGGAGGTGCCAGAGAGGTGTGGAGGTGTTGCCTGCAAGGATGTGAGGGGGCTATACCCAGCTGTGACACCCCCGTGCCAGGAGCATCCAGCACTGGGTTCAGCCCCAAGCCCTTTGGGTGGACCCAGTGGGTGCTGCCCTGCTGGATGCCAGCCCTGGCACAGTATGAGGATGGGGTGTTGGGGTGGCCACTCCAGTACTCTTGGGGTGCATGAAAGGCCCCTTTGTGCCTCCTGCTGTGGGCAGGGCTGGGGCATGATGCCAAGATGGTGGCACATGGTGGTTTCCTTCCCTCCCCAGCCCCACCGCAGGGCTCAGCGCCACCGCCAGCACCGACACCCTTTGCCCAGCCCTGCGTTAATGATCCACCCGCCCACGTGTTCGCCAGCCCCCAGCGGCCACTCGGCCAGCTGTGTGCAGTGGTGGTGGTGGTGGTGGCAGCAGAGCCAGGAGTCCCTAGCACAGGTGGCTCGGGGGGCCTGGCAGCTCCCTGCCTGGGCCCCACCCCTCCACCCAGCACCCAGATAAGAGCGGCTGCTGGCAGGGCCCGTTCCCCAGCGCGTAGCGTGGGTGGGAGAGCCAGCCGGGACCATGGCCGTGGCGACGGTGAACCTGCGCGCCCTCACCTCCTGGGTGGGCATCGCCCGGCTCTTCGCCATTGTGCTGTCCTGCCTCACCTTCAGCTTGGTGGCCTCCACTGGAAACTTTGGTGGTCCCTATGGGACATGGTGCATGTTCACGTGGTGCTTCTGCTTCATCGTGACACTGCTGGTGCTGCTGCTGGAACTCCTGGAGCTCTACCCTGTTCTGCCACTCTCCTGGGATGATTTCACCTCGGCTTTCTCCATGCTGGCTGCACTGATGGTCTTCACCTCCTCAGTGGTCTTCCCCTCCACCTTCATCAGCAGCCCCTGCAACAGCAACCACTGCGCTCGGCAGGCCGTGGCCACCACCGCCTCCTGCCTCTGCTTCCTCGCCTATGCCACCGAGGTGGGACTCACCCGTGCCAAGCCTGGGGACATCAGCAGCTTCCTCTCCACAGTGCCTGGGCTCCTCAAAGTCTTTGAAGCCTACGTGGCTTGTCTTATCTTCTCCTTGCTGGATGAATACAATAAGGAATCTGGCCTGATGTGGTGTGTGGCTGTCTACTCCATCTGCTTCATCTTCACCCTCCTCATCATCATCTTCACCATCGGCCGGTGCCTCACCTACATCCCCTGCCCATTGGACAAGATGCTGGTGGGGTACAACCTCCTGGCCCTGCTGATGTACATCACTGCCACAGTCCTCTGGCCCCTCTACAGCTTCAGGGGACGGACCCGCCCCAACTCGTGTGGCAGGAACTGTTCATGGGACAAGCACCTGGGGGTCACCTTCCTCACCATCTTCAACCTCATTGCCTACTTCGTGGACCTAGTCTACTCCAGCAGGATGATCTTTATCAGGACACCTTCCTAAGGGTTCTGGGTGGGGCAAGAGGTGTTGGGACACAGCTGGGTGCCAGTGCTGGTGTGGGTCTGCTGGATGCCTTGGAAAGCTCCTTCACCAAAGCAGAGCTGTGGGGCACTTCCAGGGGTGTGCTCAGCCTCAGGCCCCATGGGCCTCACAGACAGGGGAGCTGGGGGGGCCATAGGGGGCTACTGAAACCCTGGAGCTTGGGCAGGCTTTGGGATTAAATTGGGTAATTTTTCACTTGTTTCTGCCCCCTCTTTCTTCCCCTTCCAATTTTCTGTGAGATCCTCCCTGGGGATTGAGAAACTGTGGGGCACTGGCAGCACTCAGAGCCATGGGTGACTCTGGGGGACACCAGCAGAAGTATGGGGGGCAGCAGGCTACAGCAAATCCTCTTTCTCCTCCTTGTTGACTCGGCATCGGAGTGAAGCAGGGCATGACCAGGAAAAGCCCAACCCGGATGCATTTTCCTTGGCACCTGCTCGGGGCCCTGCCAAACAGGTTCAGGAGGAATGTGGCTGGTGGGGGTGGGTAGGGGTGGCTGAGAGCCCGCCAGGTCCTTGTCAGGAGCACTGCTGGGTCCTTGTCACCACCAGAGTCACCCCAGCTGAAGCCCTGCTGGGTTTGGTCCAAGCCATGTGGGCAGGAGCTCCATGCCTGCTGTTTACCCTTTGGGGATTGTCATGGTATCCATGCCCTGGGGGAAAACAGAGTGGGGGAGTGGCCAGAGCCACCAGAGCTGGGGGTGCTGACACATGTCACCGGGAGGATGGTGGCACTGCAGGCTGGGAAGAGGCAGCAATGCAGTACAGGCAGCAGAAGGCATGCCCGCAGGCAGAGCTCCTGGCACTGTGCTCCTTGACGTGGGATGGGTGCCTGTGGAGCACCGTGATCCGTGCTGCTCCATCTACCACTTCTTGCCCTGGCCACAGCCTGGGGCCAACAATGCTGCCTTAGGGCTGTCAGGGCCATGTTGGGGTCCGTCATCTCTGCCTCACGGGGTGACACAGAGTAGGGTGCCCACCATCAGGACATGGCACAAACCAGCCACTACAAAAAAGCCCATGGGTGTCCCAGCGTCTGGATGGGTGAGACCTCCATGCCCTTTGCCAGGGCCACAGTGGCGAGTCCCACCACCTTCAGAGACAGCAGTCAAGGTGGTCTGATGGGGGTACCCCTTGCCCAGTCCATGTCCCCACAGTGACCATCACATGGCGCTGTGGCCTGATGGGCCGCTCGCAGGCAGTGGGGCTGGAGGTAATGGTAGGATTTTGGGAGGAAGTAACAGGAAAATGGCAGTGGTGAGGCACAGCCTGGACCAGCACCCAAGTGTGGATATTGATGGTGTCCAAGATGATGGAAATAGAAAACAGAGTCTGGGAAGCATGGGTATGGCAGTGGTGTTGCTGGTGATGAGCTATGCCAGTAATATGTTCTGCTGTAGATGGCACATGGGCAGTGCCAGCATGTGGGGTGCAGTGGGGCTGAGAAGGCAGGGGCTGGACTGGCAGTGGGCCGCAGGTGAGTGGCTGGAGGAGATTTGGGGTGTTCCCAGTGGGAGCCCAGCCCAGGAGCCCTATCGGGGCTCTTGCGCTTTGAGAACACCCCGGGGCACCTCCCAGCTGGGGAACACGGTGGGTGCTGAGGGTCTCTGAGAAGACCTGAGATTCAATGGGTGTGGGAAGCCCTGGTGCTGTGCTGTGCCTTGCCAGCGGAGCCCCAGTGCCGGTCTGTGCCATGCCACGGGAGCCCCGGTGCTGTGCCATGCCGTGCCATGAAGTCGCGGTGCCGGTGCAGTGCCTGTGCCAGTGCCGACGCTGGTGCCGATGCTGCTGCATTGCCATTGCCACTGCAATACCGGTGCGCTGCAGAGCCGGTGCCGCTGCGGTGCCGGTGCCGGTGTGGCGCCAGTGCAGGGCAGGGCCCGGTGCGGTGCCGGTGCCGGTGCCGGTGCCGGTGC
>VXBX01008882.1:103911-117052 GCA_013400415.1 Scytalopus superciliaris
GGTGGCGGAGCCCGGCCGGGGGGCTCCCCCTCTTCCCCCGCCGTGCGCGGCCCCAGCCCCTCGGACCGGTCTGAGCTGCTCCGGTGCCACGGTGGGGCGCGGGACGCCGTGCCCTGGAATGCTCCGCTGGGTGCCCGGGGTGTCCCCTCCCACCTTTCGGGGCCGTCTCTGCCTCTGGTATCGGGACCCTCCAGGGGGGGTTTTCGGCTTTCCACAACCTGCCACCAGCACCCAGCTCTCTGCCCTGTCAGCAGGGTGTCCCTGTGTCCCCCAGGAATGGCCCTGTGTCCCCAAATGCCTCCGTGGCTCCCGGAGCACTCCTGTGTCCCCCGGTGCCCTTAGGGATGCCCTTGTGTCCCCCTATGCCCCTGTGCTCCCAGGGATGTCCCTGTGTCCCCAAGCTGCCCGCAGACAAGACCCCATATGAGGCCCAATTTGCCCCCTCCAAGGTCTGATTCCCCATTCAGGGTGACTTTCAAGGGACTTTACGTCCCGTCCTTGTCCTGTGGAGTTGGGGGCCAGTGCTAGGAACCCCCTGAGCTGCCCCATTACTCACCCTGAGCATCCCCAGCCCCGGGGTGGGTCCTGGTTGAGATGGGTGCTGGACAAGGTGGGTGCTGGGCAGGATGGGTGTTGGGGGACAGCCTTGGGAAGCGGGCTTCAACTCCTGGCCAGAGAAAGGATGCCCTGCCCAAGGGTGACCATGGATGCTCCCCAGGAGCAGCTCTTCAGGGCAGGACAGACTGTGGGTGCCCAGAAGAGGGTCCCCAGGAGAATCGGGAAGGTCTGACACCATCCCTGCATCCCTGTGACCCTCTTGCTGCGCTGGCCACTGCAGTCGGGTGGGGATGTGGCACCTCGAAGGGGTGGCACTGTATTGTGGCGGGACACGTGTGCTCCGAGACAGCTGCGAAGGGACACGGGTGTCTGCCGGGCAGGGAAGGGGTTAACGCCGGGAGGGTTTTAGGGTACCGGGGTGTCCCCAGCTGGGTGCACCCAGGCTGCTCCTCGCACGGGTGACCTCACGCCACTGCCATGGCAACGGCTCGTGAAGCCCCCGGGAGCGGGGCGGCCGCTTCGAGCGCGGGGTGATGGGATGGGAGCGTGGGAGGGAGCGGCGCCCCCCCCGCGCCCGCTCACCGCGCCCCCCGCGCCCCCCAGAATGAGCTGTGGCCCCGCCAGCGCCTCCGCCTGACCCCGCCGTGCCCGTGTCACCATGCTCATCAAGGAGTACCGCATCTGCATGCCGCTCACCACCGAAGAGGTGAACCAGGGGGCACCGGGGCCGGGGCTGGCAGGTGCGGGAGTCTCATGGGTGTCTGGATGGAGGGGGCTGTGGGTGGGGGTCCTGTACGCGAAGCAGTGCTCTGCCAGAAGATTATCTCTCTTCCTGGAGAAGGGCACAGTGGCCCCCTTTGCTGTCCCCTCGTGGTATGGCTGGTGGCAGGGACCGGGATGTACTTTGGTCATGTTGGGCTCGGGATGTTCTGTGTTAGGGCTGAGCCATAATTTGGCCTGCAGGCAGGGGGAACATCCCATCCCTGGGCACGGTGACCTTGGGACACAGCCCGACGGCAGCAATGGGACAGTCGCAGGACCATGGGATGAGTCAACAGGCAAAGAGCACCGGGGTTTTGGGTTCCAGTGGCACTGCAGCTGATCCAACAGGGAACACAAGCTCAATTCCTGCTCCAGTAGGGAGCCCGAATCCCGTCGGCAAACAGCAGTGACAGCTGGAGCATCCTTGGCCAAAGGTCTCTCGTGAGCACCTGGTGCCGATGGGGCCGTTTCAGGGGGGCAGGGAGCTGCAGCAGTGCCCACACCGGGCAGTGCCAGGTCCCCCGGGCACTCCTTTGGTGTTGGCACCTGGGAAAGGTTTTAATTTAGGCAGAGAGGCGTGATAAGATTGCACTGCTGGTTAGGGTGATGAATGGGATCTTCAGCAGCACAATCAAACCCTTATCACATGGCTGCGTCACAAAAATATATCCGTATCATAGATGAGATATCCCTATGTGTCATATACATAGTTTTCCCTGGCTCCCAGGTAGTTTGCTGAGCTGGGAGAACAGGATCCAGCCCTCACCCAGGTGCTGGAGCAGCCCAGAGACATCGAGGGTCAAAAAGAGTGCCCCAGGAACCACCTGCCTGCTGCACAGCTCAGGCTCTGCCACCCCTTGCTTGTGCCTCAGTTTCCCCTCTCTGCAGTGCAGCTGTGCCAGGTGGTCACCAGGGCTGGTGGCACTGAGGCCGGGCACTGTGGTTGCAGTACCGTGTGGGGCAGCTCTACACCATCAGCAAGCACAGCCACCAGGAGAGCGAGAAGGGTGAGGGTGTGGAGGTGGTGAAGAACGAGCCCCACGAGGACCCCATCCACGGCCCCGGCCAGTTCACCGAGAAGCGCGTCCATCTTTCCAGGTGAGCCCACAGCTCCGGTGAGGGGTGTTGGGTGGGCACTGCTGGGGGGGGAATTGGCAGGCATTGGGGTATCCCCAGTTTTCCCTCCAAAATTCCTGGGGAACATCCTCTCTGAGTCCTGCACACCCTGCAGTGCGGCTGCACCCATCTCCCAGGTGTGCCTCCATCATCTCCCACAAGTGCTTCCATTTCCCAGGGGTGCCCCCAAGTCCTGGAATGCACCCAACACTGGGGGACTGCACCTAACTCTCAGGGTGTACCCATCTCCTGGGCTGACCTTGTCTTGGAGGCTGCACCCATCTCCAGATGTCAGTGGGTGTGTGGGTGATGGGCTCAGCAGTGCCCAGGCCCTGGGAGTGTCCTCGTGTCCCCTCACACAGCCTCAGGTACCTGTGGGGCAGCCGCTGGCCCCTGGGACTGCTGTCCCCATGTCCCTCCCACCCGCTGCTCCTGACAGAGTCGCTGGTGTGAGACAGGTTATTTTTAGCTGCCGCACTCACGATTCCTCTCCAGGGGCTGGTATTTACAACGCCTGAAAATTAATCAAAACCCACCTCCCAGCTCCTCTGGGGGCCTGATCCTGCCTGCGGTGCTGAGAGGAGGATGGGAGCACACTGGGGTCCTGCCCCTGGGGAGTTGGAGGGATCTGGGCAAGGGATGAGGGTCCAGGAAGAGGGGTAGGGGTCTCTTGGGGTGGGGATAAGGTGCTGGGGAAGGCAGGAGGTCCCAGGAAGAGGATGGAGACACTGGGGAGGAGATAAAAGTTCTGGGGTGGAGACTGAGAGTCCTGGGGAGCTGGCATGGATCCCTGGGAGGACTCTGGGGTGCAGGTGATGGTGCTGGGGAGGTGACAGTAGTCTGTGGGGGGGATGCTGGGGTAGCGGTGGGGGACTCTGGGAGATGGTAGGGGTCCCTGGGAGTGTCCTGAGGTGCAAGTGGTGATTCTGGGATACAGATGAGGGTCCTGAGGAGGTGGCAGGTGTCCCTGAGAAGTGATGTGGTACAGGTGAGGGACCATGAGGAAATCCTGGGGTGGAGATGAGTGTGCATGGCAGGGATCTGAGGTGGAGGTGAGTATCCTGGCTAGCAGGTGGGGTTCCAGAGAGGGGGATGGGTGTCCCAGAGCCAGACTGTGTTCAGTGGTGCAGGGCTGAACGGCACCAGCCACGTCCTGGCTTGAGGGGGTCACCCCATCATGGTCCCCTGCAGCAAACTGCCAAGCTGGGCACGGGCAGTGACCCCCCGCATCTTCTACATCACTGAGAAGGCCTGGAACTACTACCCCTACACCATCACTGGTGAGAGCAGGGTGTTGGGGTGGGCACCACTGGGCACCCTGTCCCCCCTGGTGGGGGTGATGGGCTGCCATGGCCACTGTCCCCAGTCTCACCGCTCCCTCTCTCCCCCATGATGCCACTTGGTGATGCCACCCCATGATGCTGATGTGCCACGGTGTCCCAACAGAGTACACGGTAAGGAGGTGGTATGGGGGCACTTGACCGCTTCCCCAGTGCCTGGCATGGTGGGAGATGGGTCACTGGGTTGGTCATCCCCCAGGGATGGATGTTCCTTGGGGTCAGCATTTTTAGGGGTGGATGTCTCTCAGCGTGGGCATTCCTTGGGGATGGTTGTCCTTCATGGTGTGTGTCCTTGAGGCAGGGTATCCTTTGAGGACTGGGTGTCCCCTGGGGATGGATATCCCTCAGGATGGGTGTCCTTGGGGCTGGGCATCTCCTGGGGCTGAGTCTCTCTTGGGGGTGGGAGTCCCTTGGGACCGGGTGTCCCTAAGCTGGATGTCTCTCGGGGTGAGTGTCCATGGGGATGGGTGTCTTTGGGTCTGGACAACCCTTGTGGTGGCTGTCCTTAGGGTTGGGTGCCCTTGGGTATGGGTGTCCCTCAGGATGGGTGTCCTTGGGGATGGGCATCCATTGGTTTAGGTGTTCCTGGGAGTGGGTGACCTTCAGGACAGGTATCCCTCGGGTACCAGCTGACAGCCACTCCCTGCAGTGCTCTTTCCTTCCCAAATTCTCCATCTACATCGAGACCAAGTACGAGGACAACTGTGGGGACAGCGAGAACGTGAGTGTGTGCCACAGCTGAGACCTGGAAACTCATCACAGGGGGACACATGGTTCATGTCACTCACCTGCCCTCCTCTTCCTAGATCTTCCACAGCGACAAAATCCTGGGTGATCACGAGGTCTCTTTCCTGGACATTGCCTTTGACGAGATCCCTGAGCGCTACTACCGCAGCCTGGAGGTACCATGGCTGAGGACAAGGGGGCTCCCTGGGGCCACCTCTCTGTCCTGTGGGGGGCTCATGGCTGTGCTCTTCCTGATGCTCCCAGGACCCCCGATTCTTCAGCTCAGCCAAGACAGGCCGGGGGCCGCTGCGGGAGGGCTGGCGCCAGCACACCAAGCCCATCATGTGCTCCTACAAGCTGGTGAGCGTCAAGTTCGAGGTGTGGGGGCTGCAGAGTCGGGTGGAGCAGTTTGTGCACAAGGTGAGAGGGGTCCAAGCCAAGCTGGGGGAACACTGTGGGGACAGTGACAGGGTGCTGACCCCCATGGTGTGTTGCAGGTGATCCGGGACATCCTGCTGATCGGGCACCGGCAGGCTTTTGCCTGGGTGGACGAGTGGTGCGGTGAGTCTGTGGGGTCACCCCGGGTGCTGGGAGGAGGGGGGCACACAGTTCCCATGGTGGGAGGGGGCTGCAGATCTAACTACTGATGCCACTAACCCCATGGGCAGCTCCTGCTCTTCCTCCAGCTCCCCTGCTGCCTGCACTACCCACTCTGCCTGCTCTGCTGCATTCCCCCTGCCCTCACCTCTGCCTGCACCCTGCATGGTGCCTGCTCCACTGCAAACCTGGGGAGGACGGGGAGAGGGGTCCCAGCACCTGCCTGCGCTGCCTGCACCCCCTCCCTGTCAGGCACAGACACTCACTGCAGATGCTGCCAAGTGTGGACACAGGGATGGGAGCCCCGGGTTTGGTGTCAGTTGGCAGTGGGTGCTGGCAGGACACGGGGCCGTCCCAGTGAGCGGCTCTCTGCCTTCCAGACATGTCCCTGGAAGAGGTCCGGGCCTTCGAGACTCAGATGCAAGTGGCCACAAACCAAAAGCTGGGGAGCCAGCACCCCTAATCCCCGCTGCCTACCAGGGATGGACATCCCAGACCCCGCCACACTGCCTGGGGGCGGGTGCAGGAGGGGGTGCTTGTGCCCCTCTTGCACCCTGCAGCAGAGGGCCCCCCTCGCGGTTGCCCTCCCCACATATCCCCTGCCTGCGCTGCCTGCACTGCCTGTCCATCCCTTCCCTGCTGATGGCTGGGCTGGTGCCGGAGGGGGGGGCTGGCTGTGCTGTCCAGCATCCCCTTCCCTGCCTGTCCCCTTGTCCCAGCCGCTGTCCCCTTGCAGTGCCCCAGCTCGGTGCGGAGCCGGGGCGTGGGGTGCAGGCTATCCCGGGATGAGGGGGTGCAGGACACGGCCGTGCTGTGCTCGGCAGGGATGACGATGGAGGAGGTGCGGCGTTACGAGCAGGAGACACAGGAGGCCACCAACGAGCTCATCGGCCTGGTAGCTCCTGCCATCTCAGTCAGCGAGGTGGGCCAGCCCACGGCCACACACTCGGCCCCTGCCAGTGCCCCCTCCACCCCCCTCAGCGACGAGGCCCCCGAGTTCCTCGCTGCCCCCAAGACTCGCCCACGGAAGAAGTCGGCGCCAGAGACCCTGACCCTGCCTGCGCTGCGGGAGCGTGCTGGTGCCGAGTGATGCCAGCAGTGCCACACCATGCTGGACTGTGCCAGCTTTGCTGCCCACCATGGCCCCTCCAACAGGTGCTGACCCCAGGGAGGGACCCGCCATCAGGGCACTGGGAGCCCCGAGGGAGTGCTGGCCTCCCTGAGCCATTGTGGGTGCCCATGCGGGTCAGTGCTACCATTTCCATGCCAGACCTGCTGGCTGCACCAGGAGGGAACATCAGGCCCATGTGGGTCCCTGGCAGTGTCGGGCAATACCACAGGAGCCATTTCCCTCAGCTCCACCTGTGCCCATGTCCACAGAGGCCACCAAGGCTGGCGAGTGGTAGGGAGGTGCCAGCTGATGCCCACTTGCCATGGCCAGGCTGGTAGCCAGTGCCAGGCCAGAGCAGTGCCCTGCAGGGTAGGCACTAGGGCAGGGGCACAGTGCAGGTAGCAGTGACAGTGACAGCCGTGCACTGGGCTGGGGCTCCCCACAGGACCCCGGGGGCTGCACGACCCCACGCACCATGTGTCCCACAGTCGCTGTCCCTCCAGAGGGCACGGCGGCCCAAGGGAGAGCTGGGGTGGGCTCAGACAGCCGTATTCTTTGGGAAAACAAAGGCCTTTTTGGAAATAAAGCTCAAGACATGGCAACCAGTTGCTGGCAGTGGTTTATTTGGCACTGTGGAGGGGTGCTATGCCTGTGCTGGGGTGCTGCATCTCCCGGGTCTGGATGTGTGCAGTGAGGGATGGCACAATCGCTGATCCTAGGATGGGAAGATGGGGTCCTGGGATGGGGCAGTGAGGGCTGAGCGTCAGGCGGGCAGGACAGGCAGGAAGGCGCTGGCTGCACAGGGTCAGCCCAGCAGTGGGGTGATGCCCCCACCCCCAGCAGCAGCACTGGGCTCCCCTCCCTGCCAGCCATCATCATCATCCTCCAGCTCCTCAGCACCTGGCACAGCCAAGGCCTCTGCTCCCAGCAGCGCAATGTAGTGGGAGCTGCAGTAGACGGGTGCCTTGTTGGGGCTGGAGTAGACCTGCTCGGGCCGGAGTGAGGCAAAAGGGTTGCTGGCATAACCCACGATGTGTGTCTCGAGCTCCACAAGGATCTGCAGGGAGGCCTTCAGCTCCTGCTCACTGTGGGAGAGGGAAGGACAGCCCCATTACCGGGTGGCTGCGCCAGCTCACGATGCTGTGGGGCTGAACTCACCTGTAGACGGTGAAGAGGACAGGCAGGCGATAGTCCCGCAGCAGCAGCAGGGTGGGCAGCCAGCCTGCCAGCAGGTCTGGGCAGGCATGGAAACCTGTGGGGACACATCAGTGAGGGCTCCACTTCCCTTCCATCCCACCCCAGCCACACAGCTGTGTATCCCTGTCCCTGCAGAAGACACAGGTGAACTGGAGGCTGTGCTGCCTCCAGGAGCTGAGGCAGATGGAGGAGAGGTACATGGAGACCCTCAAGTCCATCTGCCAGATGGGGACCTGGTGGGACACTGGGGACATGGGAGACATTGGACAACATGGGGACACAGAGGAAAATGTGTGAAGCTGGGAAAGCCAGCTCCAGCTGCACCCACTCCATGCTGGAGACCCCAGCATACACAGTGCTGGCAATAGGGCTTTGGCAGCTCTCAACAAGGTGGGGTCCAGCTCCCCACCAGCACTGGGGCACCCCAGAGTCTGGGTCCTGGGCTGAGCACAGCACCAAGCCCTGAAGCACAGGCTGCTCTGACCTGCAGGGTGACACAGGCAGGACAATGAGTGCCTGGTGGAGGATGAGGTAGCCACATCCCAGGGCATCACCCCAGCTGCCTGTTGTATCTTGGTGCAAAGCTCTGGGCACGTCTCAAGCTACCTGCAGCCTCAGCCCCAGGTGATTCCAGGGCACTCAGGGTGGTTCCTGAGTCCCTGCCCTGTGCTCTGTGGGGATGTCCCACTCCCAGGTGTGAGGGTCCAGCCCCTCTGTGGCGCAGACGTTCACCTGGGTGAAATCCCACCACCAGGTCAGGCCGGGCAGCCAGCTTGGTCTCCACGTGGCTTTCCCAGAAGTCGTGGTAGAGCCCCTTGTAGCTGCTGAGATAGATCCTTCCCTTGGGTGCTGGTGTGGCCAGGGGTGGCCTCATGATGGGTCCGTCCACCACATCCACCCCCACCATCACCATCTCCATGCCCTGGTGCCGGGGGAACATCCACGTCAGCTCATCGTAGTCTGTCGGCCGGGTGTTGAGGGTCTCCACATGGGAGGCCCCCACCACGTGCACAGTGAGGGGCCTGGCAAGGGGGTCGATGCCAAAGAGCCGCAGCCCCATGCCGATGGTGAGTGGCCGTGAGTGGAAGTCGGTGACCAGGCGCCGGATGGACTCGCGCAGCTCCCGGTCCTCTGGCCGCGGCTTCCCAGCATTGGCCCACAGCAGCGTCATGTACCGCCCAGCCACGATGGCACCCAGCTTCTCCTCCAGCTGCTCCTGCATGGAGAACCAGTCCTCCCAGCCCTTCACATCCTGGGCGGGTGTTGTCCAGGTCTCCGTGGGGAAGGGGATGTCTCCTGGGGGGTAGGGAGAAGGCTGGAGGGTGCAGTGGCCACCCCACATCCCAGGCTGCCTGTCCCACCTGTGCTGTGGGAGTGCTGGAGGGAAGGGGCTGAAGGAGGGACCCTACAACCCCCCACATGGGACTTGTGCAGCCTGGGATGGGAGTCAGGCAGGCTGGGGAACATGCCCCACCTGTGAAGATGAGCCACTCCACCAGACGATCCAGGGCCACCAGCTTCAGCTTCTTGCAGAACTTCTTGTGCAGCGGCCAGTTGGCACGCTGGCATGCCACCCCACAGTAGTACACATTTTGGCACCTGGGCAGACAGGCAATGTGCCCAGAAACAGGGAGGGGGTGAGGATCTGCCCTGCTGTACCCTCTCCCAAAGCTGTATCATCATTTTGGGAGTGCCCTGTGGCTGGAAGTAGGTGCTGGGGCCAGACACCCCTGGCTTCACCTTGGCCACCAGGCTGGAAGCGAGAGATGGATCCAACCCTGTGCCATCAGACCATCCCTCCCCTACCTCTTGCAACGCCGGAGGCTTTTGGGGTCTGGGAGAGCATCAGGAAGCTTCTTGCATTCAGCACAAAACTTGAAGGTATCCTCCATCTTCTGGAACATGTCAAAGTAAGTCCGGATGCCGAAATCGCTGCCACTCTTCCTCCCATCCATGGCAGACCTGCAGATGTTGGGGGTGAGCAGGATCCAGCCCACTGCCACCACAGTGGGGCTGATTTTTATCTCCAGCCAGGAGTATCTTGGCCCAGGTGTGGATGGGGAGCTGGGCACCCTGGTGGGGTGCACCCTGGACCCCATAAGAGCCCATATAAGGGCTGAGCCAGGAGGGTGGGATAAACCAGGAGAGACACTCCAGCTGTGGGGGAACACATAGGATGGTCTGGCCGGGAGAGCAGGTAGGGAATATGCACCCGTGGATGCTCACTCACTTGTAGTCCTCATAGCTCTTCATGTTGAGCTTCTGCAGGATGAGGTGGGACAGCCCCGGCACGTTGCGGTCCATGGCCTGGAAGCCCAGCGAGTCCACATCGGGAGCCCTCGCCGCTGGCTCCTCCACGGCCCTCCAGGGGTGGCCGGTCCTGGGGGCAGCGCCTGCCTCGGGCTGTGCCATGGGGGCTGCAGGACAGAGGGGTGCGGGTGAGGGGGCCGGCCGGGGGGTCCCCGGGGGCCGGTGGGGGCCCCCCCTGCGCCTGCCGCCCCCGCGCCGCCGCCCGCCCGCCATCCCAGAGACGGCCCCACAGCCTGGGCTCCAATGTCACTCCCGGGAGCAGGGGGGCCCTGCAGCAGGGATCGGATAGCGGAGCTATTCTGGGCATCCCCTCCCGAGACGGGACGGGCCAACCCGCTGCGGGCCCGACACCCCCCGGGGCGGCGCTGGTGGCAGAGGGGGCTCCGAACCCCGCCAGGGCCCACACTGCGCGGCTCGGGGGCCCGGGCCTGGCATGTCGGGGGGCCACTTCTGGCCACACCTGGGACCCCCCTGACACCAGGGGGTGATGGGCCCTGCCCCCTGCCCTGGGGTCCCCGCCCCAGCCAGGCCTGCGGGGACCCCCCTCTTACCCGCAGGGCCCCCAGTGGGGTGTGAGGGAGTGGCTGGGTGAGCACCACAGCCTCTCCCAGGAGGAGGCGGGGGTGGCACAGTGGGGCTGGGGCAGCAGCTGAACTGCCCGGGGGCACACAGGGCTGCAGAGAGGGCCGCGGTTCGCCTGCCGCGGCTCCAGGACACACGGGTGGGCTCGGGGGGACCCCCGCCCTACACGGGGCCGCTAAGGGCAGCCCACACCCATCATGGCGGCGGCAGCGCCTTCAGGGACACGCCTCCAAGCACGTGGTGGAGAGCCGTGGTCTCGCGGGGTTTCGATGGCCCGCGGGAGCGGTCGCGTCGCTGTGGTTACGGGACGCGAGCCCTCCGCGGAGTTCGGGAGACCCGGGTTCGAGCCCCGGCCGTGCCCGGTGAGGGGCTGCAGGACCCCCGGGGTGGGCGGACACCCAGACCCGTGGGTGAGGGGCTGCAGGGGCGGCTCTGGGGGCGGCCCTGGGGGCGGCCGGGTCTAAGTTTACAGAGCCGGATAATTTTCGCATTACTTTTCTCCCTGTCCTCCCCCTGTGCCTCGTGAGAGATTCGTCACTGCTAAAGCCTTGCACTTTCAGTGGTGTTTTGACAGCCAAACCCTGAATAGCGCTCAGAGCCGCCACTGCTGCGTCCTGCAGAGGTATCTGGGAGGGGAACGGAGAAGTTTCATGTTTCTTTCCTCATTCTTTTCTCCTGCAGAGCCATGGAGGTCCCTGCAGGGCCGGCTGGCGGGAGGGTGTCCTTTGCTGCAGCGCTTCCCAGCGCGTCACAGCCGGCACCGGTGCAGGTCACAGTCCTGAAGGCGCAAGACCTGGTAAAGTTGTTCTGAAAATGTCTCTACTAATTTAATAAATGAGGGCAGAGCGATTCTGTGTGCTGGGATCCTGTTTGAGAACAGGTACGGGGTGATAAGGCTATAGGAAGGAGTAGTGGGAGTATCAGAGATTCAGCGATGCCAGAGTGAGGCTTCCAAACCCTGCTGAGGGTTTGCTCACACAGAGTAAAGCCTTGTGAGTCACATAAATTGGGGAACGCACCTCCCCAGCAGCAGTCCAGAGATGCTGTGGTGAAATGTAACTCTCTGCCTCCTCTAACTATGTAAATGGCAGGGGGGCTTTTTAAGCAAAACACAGTGAAAGTATGTATCAGTGAGACAAACACCTCTGAAAATATCTCAGGTTGGATATAAAATCAGACTTTCATCCCAGCTGCAGCTATTTAAACCACATTGAAAGTAATAGCATGGCACTGGGTTTAAAAAGGCTGTGGTTCCAGTGCCAGACTATGAGCTAGTGCCACTCAAACCATCACTGCTGTGACTTCCATGTGATGCACCCAGCTGTCCTTAAAGTCTTCTAGAGGAAATGGTATTTGGGAAGGAATGCAGAAGAGAAACTCCAGCAGAAAAATACAAATCCCTGCTTCTGCTCCAGCAGCAGAGAGAAAAAAAAAAAAAACAACAAACCCTAAAAGCACGTGCTTAAGGCTTTTACATTGTAGTGTTGGAGCACCTCTCACACTGATAGATTCAGCAGACAGGTGAGAAGTACGAGGTGAGAGGAGGAAAAACAATGGTGGAAAGAACAAGCCCGTGGATTGATTGCATTCAGAATGTTGCTTTGTGGTTCTGATTGCTCCATACTGAGAAAGGGCCGTGGCAAAAGGAGAGGGGTTTACAAAAGGGCAATCACAACAACAACAATATGAAAAGAGTTCCAGCTACAAGAATGTGGAATCCACTTCCAGCTATAAGTGTGGAATCTGGTTAATTAGAGGTAATGTAGAGAGGGATGAGAGAGGAGTCTTAGATAGTTAATGGTACAGGGAAAGGTTAATTGGCTTCTGTTTTGCCATTCATAGATGCTCAAGGAGACAGTGAGAAGGGCTAAAAATTATAATCAAGTGAAAGCGATCTCTGTCTAAGAGCCAGCTTGGAACTAATTACCCCAGTGACAGGGAGAGAGGGAGCTGAGGGAGAGGCTGTGAAGGTTGGGCATCCCTGTGGCTCAGCACTAAGGAAAAGATGAGTTCGATCCTTGTGTTCAGCCACTTCTCTGTGAATTGAGAACTAAACTGTGTTTCTCCTGCAGGGATGCTCTTTGGTACCTGCTGCCCAGCACCACCTCCTGCTGTAGAGGTGCCTGGTGCTGCCCAGGCATGCACATCCCCACTGCTCACCATCCCTGTTCACCCCTGTTTAAGCCTCTCTGTTCAGACATTTTAAATCCAAACTAGAATTTGAATCTGTTCATCTCTGCTTAAAACAAGAGGTATGAAGGTGCTGTAACAAATTGCAGAGCCTCCCAAAGAGCTTGCTGGAACCCCTCTTTGATTTCATCAAATCATGGAATCATTAAGGTTGGAAAAGGCCTGTAAGACCATAGAGTCCAACTACTGCCAAGGTCACCACTAAAAGAAGTGCAGCATCCACATGTATTTTGAACACTTGCAGGGATGGTGACTCCTCCACTGCCCTGGGCAGTTCTTCCAATGCCTGACCACCCTTACAGTGAAGAAATTTTCCCTAGTATTCAATCTAAACCTTCCCTGGCACAACCTGAGGTCATTTCTTTTCAGGGCATTCTGCAGCCACATGATATCCACGAGTGTCCTGTGAGCTCATTCTTATTCAGGAGCTACTTTCTTAGAGACAACAAACATCTCAAACTTCCTGGAAGCACAAAAATATCAATGGGGTACTTTGGGGTGAGAGCCTCTCCATCTCCCCTGCCAAGGCTCCTGATAATCTTTGGGGCACCATGGCATGGTGGAGCCAGAAATTTCCCTCCTAAAGGCAGGGAAGGTGGAGGTCTCAGCACGGCCAAGCTCTGCTGCTCTTGCTGGAACAGCCCCCCCCCCC
>VXBX01008882.1:117076-138132 GCA_013400415.1 Scytalopus superciliaris
CCCCCCCCCTCCAGTGAGCCCTGTCCTGGGCACTGAACTGAGCTGCTGCCAGAGGCAACTCTCATCCTAGGCTGCTGCTGCAGGGCAGCTGCTTCATGTGCTGTTTTCAACAGAAAACTCTCAAAAGCAACGTGTTGCTTACATTGGTGCGTGTGGAGTACAACGGAGCAGTCCTGGGAGACTCCTCTAAGGCTGATGTCTTGCCAGATGGGACAGCAAACTACAACTTCACGACCAGCTTTGAGTGCAGCCCTGATGGACCCAACTCCTTGGATGTCATTGCACAGAAACCACTGCTCTGTAAGTACCTAGTGCTGGATCTCCCTCCTTGGAGGCAGGTGCTGTTGGCTGCAGGAGTCCCTTGTTCAGGAATAGCACTTCAGCAGTAACAGTGGGAGGGTCTCAGCACTCATGTTCCATCTCTGCCAGCTGGAAGAATCCCCTTCCATGTTGGCCTGTGCTCCATTGGCTTCACTGTGCTTGTTGGCTTTAGGAGACAAAGAGGACCATGTGCAGAGCTGACACAGGCCCTTCCCAGCCCCTGAACTGCTGGTTTGAGGAACTCTGCCAACTTCTCTCCTTTTATCTTCCTAGTGACAGTGGTAGAAGTGGGGCAAAAAGAGAAGAAAAAACAAGAGAAGACTGTGCCTCTCAGTCAAGCTGTGGTGGACCTTCTACCCCTGCTGCAAGGTACAACATTGACTTCCACAGCCTCTGTAACCACTCCTTGCTCCCTGGCGTTTTTTTAATCTTTGTTTATGGACCCCTGACTACTTGCTTTTGACAAAGTGATCTTCATAGCTTTGCAAAATCTGGCTTGGGGCAGACAGGGTGGCATTGGTAGCTTAGTGTTAGGAGTTAGACTATGATTCTCTGCAGAAGGTCTCACTTTAGTCTGTTTTCATTCCTGTTTCTTCCCAGGAGAGTGTTCATTGAAGGTCTCAGCAAATTTGTACGCAGTGCCTGCCTCCCCATCAGAGAGCCTTTGCCTGGAGGCCATGGTATGTGGAATTTGGAACTGTTCCTTCCCTTATTCAGCTCTCTGCTGCTTTTTAATGGCAGGGAGAGCATGACTCAGCCACCTGGCTCATCAGGGATGTGGTGCAGTCCTATACGTTCTAATGCTTGAAGGCCTTTCCTGCTCCCATTGACATCTGTCCCTAGTTGCCTGTGATAGGTGAAATCATGCTGGGAAATGTTAATGTGTGCAGCTCTGAATTGCTCTGGAAAAAATATTAAAGATGGAAATCACAGTGCTGAAAAATCCAAAAAATACAATGGCAGGGTCACCTGCTCAGGTTTATTAGTCTTCCTTTTTGCAGATAAAAAGTCTGAGTCCATTATTGTACAAGCTCTGGCTGCCTTTCCTGAAAGGTCTTTATTCATTCAGCTGATTGCAAAGTACCCAGTGACTAAAACAGGGAATGAAGTATGAGACTGGGAAAATGTGTCCAATTTTGCTGCTGAGCTTGCCTGCAGTGAGCACCGGGAGAAAATTGAAGGGGTGGTTATCACATTAGCATCTCTGTGTTTTAAGAGGTTCACAGTGAGCAAGGTGGGGGGCACTCATTAGGGAGGACAGGTAATAAATGCTGACCAGCTGGTTTTTCATCACACACCATCCATCCAGGGCTGGGACAGGTAATTAAAGGCTGCACATAGAACAAGGAGGCAAAGCGTGGCCTTCTGAATCACCAGGGGAAAAGTATCATTTTCCATTCTTGATGTTCCTTCTCTTCAGCTCCTTTTATTAGACTCTGCCTCATTCTCCATGGCTCATTTTATGAGACCCCCAGGGCATATGCCACACCTCAAACAGCCTGTGATTTTAACAAACAAATACCACAATTGAGCCAAATTGATTCTGAAATTCCTTTCCTGTCCTGGTCTGTTTTCTTTTACATCTGAGATGAGGCAGAAGATAACATACATTCTGGCCTTAGGTTTCTTCTTGCTTCTTCTTAAGACCATGAAAGTTATAATTGTGTCATTACTGGCTCTACTTTATCCTTGTCTCACAGGGTAGCCTTGAAGTGACAGTGTGCACCAAAGAGCCTCTGCTCTCTGCCACACAGTTCTCAAGTGGGAGTCTCCTGAGTGTCACGCTGGAGGCAGCTTATTCTGTCCCTGAAGCATTTGCCACTGAATCCCAGCAAAACTACATGGCTTGCTTGCAAGTACCAGCAGCTGGTGAGGTGAGAATAGTCCAAGCATGGTGACAGTGGGTTGTTCTCCCACACTGTGAAGAGAAATGCACAGGCACGTGGGCTGTACAGCTCCTGTGCTTGTGTGCCAGCAGCCTTTTTTGTGAGGGTTCAAGGTCTCTGTGGCATGATGTGTTTCTTTAACACAAAGGTCTGCTTGGAAAGATTGGATTCAAGCTGGCAGGGCTTTTTCCACATGGCTCTTCATTTTTATTCCATTCTTTGTATGCCTGTGGTGGAGTGTGTTTTCCGAGCCAGGCCTCTGCACTGCTCCGTAGCTTTGTTATCCCAGTTCGGAGCAGCTGGCTCTTGCTCCTGCTCCTGTTGGAAATGCAATCTTTTGTTTCTCATGTATTTCTAGAAGGAACTTCCATTGCTCTTCAGGAACGGCATTGTGAAGGTTGATGGTGAAAAAGAACCATTACCCCGGCCTAAAAACTGGCCCCTGGGTAACATCCTGGCCCCTGGTGCCCTGAGCATACCCAACTCCTTCATCACTGGCGGGCCCTATGAGGATGAGGATGGAGAGCTCACCACAAGTGAGGTGAGGAAGGACTGGCAGAGTCACAGATAGAACTGAACCAGCAGGGACCGAGAAAGACTTGTTATGAGGAGGAGGTGGATGGTCAGTCCTCTGTGCAGTGTCCAGGCACAGAGATGGTTCCCCCTGGGGGAGCAGGCATGCTGACTCACTGCAGGAGAGAACCCGAGGGGCCATGGGGCAGGTCTGGGAATTGTGTTATGTGCCATGAGCCTGGCTCTTGATGCTGGTGGTGTCTGCTGGAAAGGCTGTTGGCTTCTCTGCTGGGCTGGGCCTGGCTATGGGGACTTGGACACCTCTGACTCACATGCTGTCCCAGGGAACATTTCTGGCATGATGTAGGCTGTGGAGATTGCTGTCCTGGTTCTGACTGCACACTGTTTCTCACAGGACAGGGAATTCAGGATCCAAGCGGAAAGCATGAAGAGAATTGTCTGGGACATGGAAAGGCGCTGCTACCTGGATGCTGCTGCAGTAGCTGTGTAAGGGGCCTGAGGAAACCACCCTAGAACATGCTCACATGAGTGACCTGAGGCAGGAGCAGCAACATACAGGTGGTCTCAGACCTTGTACAGGTCAGACTGTGGCTCTGCCTCACCTCCTGTGGCTCCTGTTGGCCACAGGTGGTTCACCTGAGCAAGAGAGCAGCCTTGAACTGCTTCTTTCTGCTGTGCTGGGAGAAGGTGGAAAAGCTGGAACTGCTGATTCCAGGCCACAGATCCTCATTCCTGTTGTCAGCAACTGGGGCTTGGGGCTGTTTGAAAGGAGGGGCAGCAATTATGGTGAGCGGGCATAGAGTAGAGTGGCTCACACAGCTCTCCTCTGAGCTGCTAATTAAGTTTTACTGAATTTCCAATACACTAAACATTGAACATCCAATACATTTCACTCCATGTGGGCACTCTTAATTTGGTTTTTATTGGATAAGTATTACTTATAGCAGCTCCAGATATGCTCAAGATCAGGCTAAGTGTTCCATTTCTCTTTGAATCCTGCTATTCTCTTGTCCTCAGCTGCATCACGGCTGTGAATTTCACAGCCAAGTTACTCCTTGTGTGGAAATACTCCCTTCTATCTCGTTTGACTTTTAAAGTTCTCCCTGCATGTCTGTTGGCTTCAGAGTCACCAGCCACAGTGAGTGGGAGCTCAGGGTCCACTTGCTCTGTGCAATTCAGGATTTACACCAAAGTCTATCATGCTCCTTCTTGCTTGTTTTACTTCTGAAGTAGCCAGGGGAGAGAGAAAACTGAGTGTGTCACTCTTGCAGTTCTTTTATAGCTGGTTGTGCCATAAATGCAAACAACAGTGGGTGGAGGAGAAAATGTCCCCAGCTTGCCCCAAAGCGCATTTGTTCCCATGGCCTGAGGGTGTTTGCTGTGGAAGTGGGTTGAAGCAAACCCAACATGGGCTGCTGGGGCAGAAAGGAGGGTGGTGGGGCTCTCCAGCTTGGTTTGTGCATCTTATCCCTGCTTTGTGTCCAGGCTGAAGAAGCGCATTGCAGAGTGTCAGTACTGGCCCATGGAGCTCTGCAGGATATCCACGGGCCCATCCAGCAAAGGCAAAGCTAGCAAAGTTGACAAGGTAACAGTGGGGAGGGGTATGCATTTTCCTTTTGATGCCTTTGTGATGCCAAAACCCAGCCTTGAACCAGTCAAAGCAAGACAAAGAGCAGGAGGTTTTGCAAAAATCACCATTATAGAGCTGTTAAATAGGCAAGGGGTCATATTTTATCCTTACAGCATACAGACCTCTCACTGGTGGTCTGTGGCAGCTGAGTGGAAAGGAGACAGGGAGACAGAATCTCAGAATGGTTTGGGTTGGAAGGGACCTCAAACTCCATCTCGTTCCAAATCCCTGCCATGGCCAGGACACCTTCCACTAGAACAGGTTGCTCCAAGTCTCGTCCAGCCTGACCTTGAAGAGAATTAAGGCAATTCACTGAGCCAGTGCAGTTTTGGAACATCTTGAAGAAGTTCATGCCTTCTTTCTTGGGCTGTAGGTAAGTTATGATTTTGCATCTAAACCAGGTGATTTAACAGAGAAGCAGCCCCTTGGCTAATGGTTCTGTTCCTGGCAGCTGTTAGTGTGAGAGCTCCTAATCTGTTCCAGCACAAAATCATGTAAATTGGTGCAAATCCCTTTCAGCACTCACCAGTGCCAGGATTTTGCAGCCACCTGGTTTCTGTCCAGCCTGAGATGCACAAGGTAGAATCACTTGGACTTTTAACCACACCACTGCTAATTTTGCAGCTGTATCTCAACAAGACCATTCTGAGGAATGACAGAGTTGCAGGAATTAGAGAGAAAAGCTGCCTCAGAGGGTTGGAATGAAATTAATATTCTACATATTGAGTGACTCCAGTGTATTCATCCAGGTTGTCTCGGCTGTGTGCCAGTGACAGAGGGCCACTGGCTCATCAGGTGCATCAGTTTGCTGTGTGGCATCTCCGTAATGGATTGGTGACCCTGTTTCCTTGAGGATAATAACACTCTGTTCAGTATCTCAGTCCCTTGCTCTGTGTTTCCAGGGAGATGAAACACAGATTGCCTTCCATGGCGTGGCATATATCAACATGTTGCCTTTGCTGTGCCCTGGTGTGAAGGAGATCCGAGGTGCTTTCCGTGTCTTTAGCTACCAAGACAGTGAGGTGTTTGAGAAGGTGAGAGCAGCCAGGCTGTGCTCCAGCTCTGCAGTTGGGTTTGCACAGAGAGGCTGGGAGCAAGCAGAATCGACAGTGGGGTGTTTGGGAGCAGGCAGCATGGGCAGGGGGGCTGGATCTGAACCTTTATTGCCCTTCTGGTGATGAAGAAAAATAATTATGCAAGCTTTTAGGTGCAGATTTCTCCAAGGCAGGGGATTTCTATGGATGTGTGAGCAGGCCCGGGGGCTGAGAGAGGCTATGAATCTCACTCCACTCCCTCCTCTGCCATCAGCTGAGAGCTGTAGGAATGCTCCTCTCTCCCCTGTCTGGACAAAGGAACTGTGTTGCTGGGAAGAGCAAACAGTGGCTTTAAGAGGATCGTGTTACCCTAGGCAACCACCAAAAAAGCTGTCACTGGAGCTCCTTCAGCTCTAGTTCACCCAGGTTTATTTTTCTTTGCATTTCTCTCTCTCTGTTACTAAAAGTGACAGTTACATCTCCATTTTCTCACAGTCTGTCCCTCCTGGAACAGACTTCAGCTTGTTTCTGGAGGAGATGCACAGCCTGGTTTTACCACCCACATTCCCCATGGTGCTGTGGTCCAGGCGCAGGAGCCAGGTGAATTCCAGCCCTTCTCCTGCCTCCCTGCTCCTGCTGGCTGCTGCAGAGCAGGGCTGGGCACACAGCTGTCTGCTGGGCTCTGTTCCCCATCATGAAAAACAGCCTCTTGGCTGCGTGGTGCTGATTGTCCTGTGGCATTTATTTGTCACAAGTGAAGTCCTCACTCCCTGGTGTTACAGATGCTTTGGGCTGCCTCAGGGTCTAGGCAGTCTCCATACAGCTGCTCCATCCTCTCCCCAGGATCCCCATAATTCTTGCAAGTCCAGTTCCTATAACCATGATATGTGGGAGTGGAACAGCCACAGGTGGTCAAACACTGTGCAAACACAGAGCCTGACAAACCTATTCCTTGCATTTTCCTGGTGTGTATCAGGGAAGCTGCTCCACACCAGGTGAGCTGGGAGCCAAGAGTCGCTTCCAGGCAGGTGGGGACACCCAAAGATTTGCAGAGCAGACCTGGTGGGAGTGGCCAGATTGTTCTAACAATCCTCATCACCAGGAAAGTCCATAGTGGTGAGTCAGGTCTAGGATCCAGTCAGGAGTTAAGGCCAGTTGGTCAGGATCATGGAGCTGGGTTACAGCATGTCTATCACATAGCTCAGGCAAGGATCAAGGGCCAGTCCTCAGTGAAAACACAGCTCTTGAGAGAAGATGGAAAGACCTTACTGAGTCTCATAGTCCAACCTGAGGCTTCACAACTACATGGGATCAGGGCTGGCCTGGAACACCAGCAGTTGAACTTCTAGGAGGGGAGAATGAGGTTGCAAAGCTTCTTAATCCATTTAAGACCCTGACAGTGTGTTTTGTGATATGAGAGGTTAATGCAAAGGGGTGAGGAAGCCTGCTTTGCCCCTTGATCCCCTCTGTTCCCTCTTTTTTTCAGACCAAAAGTCAGCACAGTGTTTTCCGGGAACTCAGGTCACATCTCAATCTCATCAAGGAAGGGCTGGGGACACCTCCCCTTTCCAGACCTCCTCCCAGTAAAACTCAGAAGGAAGACAAAGATTCCAACAGAATGGTAAGGTCTAGGGAGGCATATTGGAGTGTGGTTGCTCTGCTTGCACATCAGAGGAAGCTGGGGCATGCAGGAACCAGGGATGGATGCAGAAACCAGCGATAGAGCTGTGTGGCCTCAGCCAGCTGATAGATACTGTCATAGAATCACATAATCTCCTCAGTTGGAGGGGATCAACAAGGATCATCCAGTGCAACTCTTGTCCCTGACCAGGACACCCCAATAATCCCACCAGGAGCTCTGGCAGCCTTGGGGCCGTGACCACTGCCTGGGGGAGCCTGTTCAGTGCCCAACCATGCTCTGGGGGAAAAGCCTTCTCCTTATATCCAGCCTAACTCTCCCCTGACACAGCTCCACCTGTTCCCTTTGATCCTACCCCTGGTCACAGAGAGCAGAGATCAGAGCTGCCTTTCCCTCATGAGGAAACTGCGGATCTTGAGGAGGTCTCCCCTAACCTGAAATCTTAGCACATGCTACCTGACCATCTCACACCCTGAACTTGCAAAGATATGAGATTTATGGAGTCTGAAACAAGAGACATCTTTTCTTTTTCTTAATAGTTACACAGCCCATCCAAAATCCAGTTGTCAGATGGCACTGGAGGATCTGAAAATATCAGAAGTCGCAGCGTTGATGGACAGGTAACTGTTTCTCTGAAGAAAATGAGATGCTAAAGCATCACTGCTGGTGTCTCACACCTTCCACACAATTAAATTCCTTAAGACTGTGTTGGACAAAGGATGTCTTATGTACATGCTGTCCCCGAGTTCTTCCAGTGACGTCCAGCTGAAGATCAGACTAGCACTGGACTAGAAGGTCTCTGTAAATTATCAGGCATTTATTTAAAAGGGTTCCTTCATATTTTGGCTTCTTCCTGTGAATGCACATTCATTTTGCAGGGAGATTGATGATCTGGGCTCTCTCCTTTTTCCTAACCTGGTTTCTTGAGCTGAATTTTGCTGCTGTATCTCATTCTGAAGGAGGGTTATAAAACAATCTGTATCTGTGCGGTTTGGAGATCTGTAGCTGAATGCTCCGTATTTCATTGTGCCAGGAATGGCTCCAGACAACATGACAATGAGAGAAATGTTTATTTTCACAGCAATACAGCGAAGCAGGAACATTCCTGGTGTTGGAGATAAAGCTGGACAAGGCCCTGGTCCCAAAGCAACTGCGAGAGGAGCTCACCTGCCGGTGCGTAAAGAAGGGACTCATTTCTGCAGGGTAGGAAGGGGGTTGTACAGAGCCCTCCCCCTTGGAATGCTCTGCAAGGACCAACTGAGGGCCTGAGACAAAGCCCACAGAAATCAGGGGGAGGATTTGGCCAGACTGCTTCAGAGGTGGCATCTGGTGTGTTGGGAAAACACTTGTTCATCCCAGCTGGCATCTCCCTGCCATTCCTCTCAAAACAAGAGACACCAGAACAGCACAACAGTGTCTGTGTTCTTGTTTGGGCTTTGTTTCCCACTAATCCTTGCATGTTTTCCTCTTGTATGTGATGCTGAGCAGCCTGGTGAGTCCTAACCACCTGCATGGATTGCCCTGGGTAGTGCTGCTCTAACTTCACCAGAACATTCTGTCATTTTTACCTCTTCAGAAGTTTTCTCATAATGTTTTACCCAATCCTTGGCTTTTATGTTAGCTTTCATGTTGTTCTGCTGCAGAGCTGCTCTTTCATCTCTGCTGCTTCGAATCTTCCGTCTGTTTGATTTGAGGCAGTTCCTACCTGTCAAGTGGTAATCCTGCTGTGTTATGGTCTAGGAAAGGTCCAGCATGTCTCATTTATTGAGTGAAAAAGAGAAAATGCAGCAAATGAATGAAGTACAACAAGTGCAGGTCTATGTCTCTCTTAAACAGAAATACCAGCCACTCTTTGAAGGGAGGGTATGTATGTTGTCCTCTGTGGTGCCTGCTCTCTTCCAGGAGGAAGGTGAACAGACTTTTTCTTGGCATTTTTTATACTATTTCTACTCTACTGCAATGGATGTGGGTTCAGTGTAACTCCTCGTTCAACTGCTGTGTGCTGCTGAATGAGGCATGTGGCACTTTGGCTCAGTGGGCTCATTGGGTTCTGAGGACTGAGGCTGTTCTCATATCCAGCAAGCAGGAAGTGTTGATAAATTATCAATGAGTTAAGGCTGTTTTGGCACCAGGGATTTTAATCCCAGAATCCCCAAAGGATTCAGGTTGGCAGGGACCACTGGAGGTCACCTAGTCTCACCTTCCTGCTCACGCAGTGTTCTCCAGAGCAGGTTATTCAGGATTGTGTCCAGATGGCTTTTGGATATCTTTGAGGAAGGAGACTCCACAGAGACTCCTGGGCCAGTGCTCAGTCACCCTCACCTTGGTAAAATCTTGGTAAAACGTTTGGTCATTCTAGTGAAAGGTCATTGTAACTCCAGTACTGGCCCAGACAGGGTTGGTGTGGTGTCTGGGGGTCAGTGGTCTGAGGTTGGTGTCTGGTGTCAGTGTGTGGCCAAGGGATGAGGTGCACTGTGTGATGTTGACAATTGATGGATGAGGTGACTTGGGCTGTGCAGTGACTAAATTCTTCAGAGCTTTCCTCAGGTTGGTTCCTTCCTTACAGCTGTTCTGGCAGAGCCAGGAGCCCTGAGTTACAGATCTGCTGCTCCAGGAGAGGATTTTTGATTGCCAGTAATAAATGTTAACTCTGCTATGATGAGCTACAAGCATCAGCTGTAGGGGCCTGGCCTTTACAGTTCACTTTTGGTCTGAGAATTCAGTTTTCCTCCCAGGTTCCCTGTGAGGTACCTCAGTGACACAATGGCAGGTTGGAGCCTTTTCACTACATACTGCCTGTGCCCACAACAAGCCAACTTCCCTGGCAGTGCATCTGACTCATCTCTTCTGTGTTCTCACTGACAGCATCAAGGAGATGATTCCTTCTCGCCCTGCGCTGCCTTCCCGGACTGAAGGAGCCAAGAAGGTATGTGCAAGAGTGTGTGACCTTGCTGCCACTCTGCCACCCATTCTGCCATCAATTCTCTCACACAGGAAAGTCTTAATTTTGAACCCTGCATCAACATGTAGATGAAGTTTGGAGAAGACAATGGTGTAGGGCCATGAACATGGTGAAGGATCTAGAGGGGAATAGAGCCATATAAGGAGCGGATGAGGTCACTTGGTCTGTTCAGCTGGAGAAGAGGAGACTGAGGTCAAACCTCATCTGGGTCTGCAGCTTCCACAGGAGGGGCAGTGGAGGGGCAGCTCCAATCTCTGTTCTGTGTGAGCAGTGGCAGGACCCAAGGGAAAGGCTGGAGCTGTGTCAGGGTAGGGTTAGGTTGGGTTCTTCCTCCAGAGGGTGGTTGGGCACTGAACAGGCTCCCCAAGGCAGTGGGCACAGCCCCAAGGCTGCCAGAGCTTCAGGAGCATTTGGACAATGCTCTGAGGGACAGGGTGGGATTATTAGGGTGTCTGTGCAGGACCATGAGTTCAACTGGATCTTACTTGTGGGTCCCTTCCAACTCAGGATATTCTGTGATTCTACAGTTCCATGAAATGTGCAGAAAAGAAAACTTCTGGCTGTATTTCCTCCACAGGAGTGTGCCTTGGGAAACCATTCCTGGGGTACATTGCTTGTGTTCACAGCCCATATGAAGGGAAGAGATGGAGAAATGGAGCAAAGGGAGGGAAGGCACCAGTGAGGGGATGTTTGGAAGGAAATGGGATGCTGGGGAAAGAGGCTACCAGAGCCTAATGTTTACCCTGGGCAGTGCCAACAGTTTCTTCTCTCTGATTAGCCCATGTGCTTCATCAGATTCTGACAAACGCGAATCAGTCCTGACCACCCTCAGGTCACCCAGAATTCTTGAGTACCAAGATTATGGAGATTACAGGCTCTGCTGAAGAGAGCTGGCTCCTGGGTTTAAAGGTTCCCAGTAAATGAGATATATTTTACTCACAGACCATTACATTGCTATAGAAGAGACAGCAGTGACTGAAATACTGGGTTCTTGCTAAGAAATATTGCAGGCAAGAGCTTTTTTGTGTTTAGCTGTAGATATTTTCTCAGCCCTCAGGTGCGGACAGGAAAGGATGTGTGACAGACTAATTGGGACTTGAGTCAGATGGAGTTAATGGGAGGTGTGAGCTGTGGCAAATCAAATGCATATCAAGGCTGATTGCATAAGTGACTTGTGGAATTTATTTATTTATTTCCTAGGTGGTCGAAGATTATCACAGACGTGTCACAAGCATTGCCTCTGCCATCCTGAGTGAGTACCATGAGCTCTTTGGGAAGCAGCTGCCTGACCAGGGAGTGATAGACCACCAAACCCTGGAGGAACAGAAACGTCAGCTCAACTACGAGCTCAGTACCTCTGGGAAATATTTTGCTTTTAAGGAACAGCTAAAGGTAAAGACTCATGTGTGCTTTTTGCTTCCCTACTTGTTTTGTCCCAGCAGTTTTTCAGTGAGGAACTGCTGTTCCATGTTGGTAACTCAGGATGATGTCATGCTCCAGAATCCCCTGCTGCCACCTAGAGCTGTTGCAACGAGCACTGGGGAGACAAGAGTCCCTTCTAACGGGGCAGGCACTAAACTGCTTTGATTCCACACCAGGAGAACACTCCCTATGAATGGGGAGACGGACATATCCATTTGCCCCATGCTAATAACCTAAGGAAGGCAAAGATAACGTTCTCACACACCCACAGTCTACCCTGATAGGAAAAGGGAGTTCCCGTCTCACAGCAGCTCAGCCCTGGCCACACTCTGCACAGACACACCCTCAGGCACACAGGCACACCTGTGCCAGGGCGATGAGCCTTCCACATGTTGTCCCTAAAGGGGCACTGGAGTGTCAGGGACGTGGGGAAGGATTTTCTCTGTCCTTGCTTTTTACTTTTAGCAGTGCTGAGCTGGGTTTATTCCTCAGAACTAAGTTGGAGCTTCAGGCAAAATCAGTGTGTTCTGGCTCTGTCTGATTGCGAAGCTGGTGGCAGGCACAGGGAGGACTTTCCCTGTCCAACAGTCCCATGTCTCCACAGTATGCTGTGGTAAAGATTGTGAGAGAGAAATACCTGAAGACCATGGCATTTGAGAACCAGGAGAAGCTTCAGGTATTCCTCAGTGAGCTCTACGTGTACCTCGTGGAACAGATGCACGTTGCCCTGAACCAGGTAAGGTGAAACCTGGGTGACTTGGGCCATGACTTCACTGTGGATCCAGGGCAAGTGAAGGACTTTTGCCTTCAAGACAGAAGCAGGCTCATGTTTTCATTTCTGCATTTATCATATGTGAGCCCCAAGCCACATTTGAGTATCTCACTGCTACAAAACCCTGATGGTGGGATATATGTGAGATGCCACTAGTAAAGCTGCTGTAGCTGCCACAAGGTGAGAGTGGCTGGGTCTGTGCCTGCTGCCACTCATTTGGGCAGAGTACAGGCCTCCATCAAGAGGTGGGGTCACCAGTGAGTGGCACCACAGAAGTCTGACATCATCTTGATCTACAGAATGCTGTAATTAATCATAGAATCATGGCATAGTTCAGGCTGGAAGGGACCTTAAAGCTCATCTCATTCCACCCTGTGCTATGGGCAGGGACACCTTCCACTATCCCAGGTTGCTCCAAACTCCATCCAACCTGGCCTTGGACACTTCCAGGGATGGGGCAGCCACAGCTTCTCTGGGCAACCTGTGCCAGGGTCTCGCAACCCCCACAGGGAAGAATTTCTTGCTCATATCCCATCTAACCTTGCCCTCTGGAAGTGGGAAGCCATTCCCCCTTGTCCTGCCTCTCTATGCCCTTGTAAAAATGGATATTGCCCTGTTCCTGTGTGGCAGAGGTACCTGGCAGAAATGTGTTCAACCAAATAGAGCAGCTGGGACAGCTTGCCTGTTGCACATGTCCAGCCCCAGCCATACTGGTCTGTACTTGGTACAGTGCCAAACTGGGACCACATGAACCATGCCCAGTAACGCTGTCTTGTTCTCTACCAGCTTCTGTCCGAGGAAGGTGCTTCTCCTGCCCCTCCATCCCGCACAACTCAGGAGCAGCTCTGGCTCTTCGCTCGCGAAGCTGAAGCCAACAAGGACTACAAACTGGCCTCTCTCTACCACCAGCAGGTAAAGGAGACCCTGTGCTTCCCTGCACATGTCCCCTGTGATTGGGCTGGCAGCAGTGTGGGGCCACTGGTGACAGCTCAGCCAGCCTGGGCTGTGGTGTAGGGAGGAAGGAGCTGAACATGACCAGGATACTCAGCCTGAATGGGAGGGATTTTCCAGGAGATGCTGCTCTCTGCAGGATGTGAGACTGTCCCTCGTCAGGTCACTGACTCATGTATATGAGTATTGTCCAAACACCTCTTGAAGCTTGACAGAGTTCAAGAAGTGTTTAGACAATACTCTGGGGCACATGATGTGACTCTTGGGACTGATCCCGTGCAGGACCAGGAGTTGGACTTAATGATCCTTGTGTGTTCCTTCCAACTTGGCATATTCTGTGATTCTACGATTCTGTGACTCCAGCCTCAATGCCAAGGGAAATGGGATGAGCTGGTCCAAAAGGCTTGCTGGATCAGTACCGGGGACACTGGGCCCTAGGAGGGGGTCAGTTGGAGCTGGAGAACACGTGTTAGATGGAGGAGGCTTAGAGGAAGTGGGCTTCCAGCATGACCTCAGTTAAGGGACACCCTCATATGCGATAGACAAAGGCTTGATTCCTGCTAAATTGGGCTGGGGTGGCCAGGAAAGGCCTGATCTCTGTTGTCTAGAGGATAGCCCAAGATCGGCGCAACATCCAGTCCTGGCTGGACTATGGAGCCTTCTGCCTTCTGCATGAGGACACCACCAAAGCCCAGGAATGCTTCCAGCAGGCTCTTTCTGTGGACCTCCAGCACATCCAAAGGTGCTGAGTGCTCTCAGTATGGGCGTGGGAGGGTGGGGAATGTCCCTCACACCACTGCTGGGGCCTACAAGGCTGACTGGTCCCTGCCTCCTCCAGCTTGCTGCTCTGTGGGATTGGGGCTGTCATGCTGCAGCACTATGAAGATGCAGAGGTTTATTTCGAGGATGCCTGCTGCTTGGAGCCATCCAGCATTGTAGCTTGGACCCTTTCAGGTACAAAAGCAAGTCCATTTGGTGCTCCAGGTATTCCTGTAGAGCCAAGCATTTGTCCTGCCCCTGATCCTCCCTGCTCCAATCTGAGAGCTAAGGGGAAGGTGTTGTTAATGGTCAGGTGTCTGCTTATGCTGCTGGCTGTCTCCCACAGGTTTGTTTTATGAGCTGCAGAATAATAATGTTCAGGCAAAAAGGAACTTCCGTGAGGCTAAGAAGCTCCTGCAAGCAGAACTCAGCAAGGAGAGGAGAATCCCTGAGGCTGCTGAGGGACAAGAAGGGAAAAAGGACATTTCTCCTAGCACAGATCCAGAGGAATTCTTGCCAGGTAATACTGGGCAAACCCAGGAGGTGCCCTGGCACCAGCAAGGAGAGACTAGGAGCTGTGTGGGTGAAAGGAGAGGGGAATTTCTAAGAGGAGAAATACAAAGAGTGAAGGAAGATGTAGACTGTTCTGTGAAAGCTGTTGCTGTGAGCTTGGAAAGCTCTGCCTTACCAATTCAAAGGGCAAACCAGCTGCTCAGCAGTGACCCTGAGAGCACACGGCTTCCTCTGGAGGCTTTCTGAGTCCAGCCTGAGCCTAAACTGTCTGTCTTGAGTCCCAAATGTTTGGCCAGGCTGCAGAAAAAAATGGCTGGCTTTATTTTTAACGTTGTTACCACTCCATGCACACTGTTGCAGGCAGGCAGGCTCGTGTCACATGTGGGTTTTGGTCCCTTCTGATTATGTGGGAAGAGATGTTCATAGAATCATGGAATCACTAAGGTTAGAAAAGACCTCCAAGATCCTCAAGTCCAAATATTAATGCAGCACAGCCATGTTCCCAAGTGCCACATCCTCCACATGTATTTTGAACACTTCTAGGGATGGTGACTCTACCACTGCCCTGGACAGCCTGTGCTGACCATCCTTTTAGTGCAGAATTTGTCCCTAATATCCAACATAAACTTCCCCTGGCACAGCTTGGGGCCATTTCCTCTCATTCTGCCTCATTTATACCTGTTTCTGGCTTCACATGGTAACCTTGTACTTAAACCCCCAGCCCCAGGTATTGCCTCCTGCAAAGAAATTTCTTCCCAGCTTTGAAAATCTAATAGACCTTTCATATTTTCTCCCTTCCCAATTTCTTGTGGAATCATGCTCCCAACTGAGCCGTTTATGGCAAACTCTTTCCACATAATGGTTGTTGGGCATTTCATTCCAGAGGGGGTTCCAGATGACTCAGCTGACAAACTTCCAGAGGTGGTAGAGCCTGCTCTGGCCTGTGTGACATCCGAGGAAGAGGCTACTGCACTGGAGGGGGCCCCAGAAGGTAGGGATTGAGGACCTGTTGTGCTAGGGAGAGCCCAGTGCTGGGAGATGGCCTTGTGGGATCAGTGGGGAGTAATGTGGGAGGAAGAAGCCATGGCCATCACGATGCCAAGGCAAGATATCAAGGCCTGTTCTCTCTCCCTAGCCAGGGAATCTCCAAGCAAAGCAGGTTCATCCTGATTTTCAGAGCAGCACATGTCAGGATGGACAGCCAGTGGGTGAATGCAGCTCTCTCATGTCACTGCACCCAATGGCCTTCCTTGGCTGTTGGGATGTCTCCTTCCTGGGATGCCAGCTATTAAAGTGTCCCCATGGATCTCCTCTGGTCCTGTGGTGTGTTATCTGCCTCCTCCACAGCTCCACTCCCCAGCGGGTGGTGGAGATGGCAGTGCCAGGTGCCTGAGGCCCCCCTGGTTGGCTGGGGAGGCAGGACCCTCACCGTGGTTATCTCTGACAAGCATCACTCATAAATCCCTACCTTTTCTTCCCCAGTTTGGACTGAAACATCACTGGGTCAAGAGCACTATTTCTTTTTAGATCTCACACAAAACTTAGGCCCTTCAGAAAGAAGCCTCCCCTGCCACCCTCCTGGGTTTTATACCATGTTGCTGGGATTCCTCTGTCCCCACTGGAATCTCAGGCCCTGCTCTGGCTCCAGAAATAGAACTCCCACTTTGGGACTGACAGACACATTTTCTTGCAGCACCATCCCTTGGTTCAAGACCTCACCAACCTCCCTGCACAATCTTCATGAAGGCAGTGGAATTCCTCATGAAAGTCAATGCTGTCCAGGTCAGCTCAATGGGAGTGAAGGAGTGGGAAGAGAGGTTGGGTTATTCCCAAAGAGCTGGTGGCAGCTTCAGCCAGCCCCCTTTCCTGGGCTCCAGGAATGAGCTGTGGCCACTCGAGAGCTGAGCACAAGAGGGAACAAAGCCATCACTGTCCAGAGATGCAAAACTGTGGCCAGGCAGAGTATGCAGCCCAAAATGCTGATTATGGACACAGCCATCTTGTGCGATGAAGTCCTTGTGGGGCCTCAGCCAGCACAATCTGCTGCAGAGGGAACAGCCAGCTCAGAAATGGTGCAGTGTGCTCTTCTCTGTACGTTCAGAGGCAGGATCTGTTATTGTGATGCTTCCAAGACGCCAGAAGTCCTTTGATTTACACTTGTTTCTGTCAAAGTAATTTGTGTCACCTGTGTCCCTGTCCCACACAGTTGTCTCTGGGATCTGTCTGATTGCCAGCTGCCTTAATGTTACATGGAGTTTCTTAAGCAAAAACAGAACTAGAAGTAACCATGGAATGGTTTGGGTTGGAAGGGACGATAAAGTTCATCTCATTCCAACATCCTGCTATGGGCAGGGACACCTTCCACTAGACCAGGGACACCTCTCACTAGACCAACATTCAAAGGAGGTGGAAAAAAAATCTGCCATGTTTTTTCTGTTCATGGAAGTCAAACAGGTTGTTTGTCAGCCCTCCTCCCTATCCTTCTGGGGTGCCTGTGGTTTCTCTGTTCCCCTTACCACAACCTGTGCCCTTCCCAGTTTGTTCACAAGGCATTGGCCCACGAGCTGCTGAGCCCCCAGGGAGGCCCCACCTGTGCATATCACCTGGCACTGGCCTGGACGTACCTGCTGCAGGAAGATCTCCCCAGATGTGAGGAATGTCTGCGTGAGGCCATTCGGATTGACTGCACGGTAATTCCATGTGTGTCCCTGGTGTCCTGCAGCAGGACCCCACCCAAACACTGCAGCAGCCTATGGTGTTGGGTGTGTGAACCCAGAGCTTTACATGCACTTTACAATTCAGTCTCAGTCCCCAGCAGTTTCAGCAGGGAGGGCAGTCACACCAGGCTGTGGCTGCAGCACTGTCCTCCTCATTATCCCATTCATTCCTGGTCCGCTCTTAGCTCCTGCACAGACAGGCGGCATCTCCGAGCCTGTCTCTGCCTTTGCCTCTGCAGCATCTCCCTTTCTTTTTCCCTTTGAGTGGATATATCATGATCTCATTTCCCTTGCTGCATGAGTCAGGCTCTGTTTCATGGGAAATAAGGATGCTATTCAGCAGAGAGGGAAGGTGGCTTTGAGGAGGTAGGTTGAACAGAAGGAAGAAGGAAGGTGACACTTCAGAATGCTGTGTGAATGCTGACTGTACCTGGGAGCCTTGTGCAGGCCACGACAGTGGGCAGGGAGCGGGAGAGGGATCCCATGGCTGGTGTTCTGCAGGCAGCCAATTGACTTCAACTCTGTATGTATAAACCTTCCCTGCTATCATAGAATCATGGAATTGTTTAGGCTGGAAAAGGCCTCTGAGATCATTGAGTCCAACAATTCCCTCAGCACTGCCAAGGTCACCACAAACCCACATTCCCAAATGCCACATCCACATGGCTTTTAAATCCCTTCAGGGATGGGGACTCCACCTCTGTCCCTGGGTAGCTGTGCCAGGACTGGACAGCCCCTTCCAGGAAGGAATTTTCCCAATATCCAGTACAAACCTCCCCTGGCACAACTTGAGGCCGTTCCTTCCCCTCCTGTCCCTCTTCCCTGGGAGCAGAGCCTGACCCCACCCCAGCTCCCCCCTCCTGGCAGGGAGTTGCAGAGCCAGAAGGTTCCCCCCTCAGCCTCCTTTTCTCCAGGCTGAGCCCCTCCAGCTCCCTCAGCCCCTCCTGCTGCTCCATCCCCTTCCCCAGCTCTGTTCCCTTCCCTGCACACGCTCCAGCCCCTCTGTGTCCTTCTTCTTGTGAGGAGCCCAGAACTGCCCCAGGACTGGAGGTGCCTCAGCAGTGCTGGCACAGGGGGAAATCACTGCCTTGATCCTGCTGGTACAAGCCAGATGTCACTGGCCTTCTTGCCTACCTGTGCACACCTGGGCTCACGTTCAGCTGCTGCCAGCTGGCACCTCTAGGTCCTTTCCCTCTCTCCCCTGGAGAGCCTGGACTGCTGCAGGGGGTTGTTGTGATGATATAATTAAACACTGCTCAGCTCCTCCTTTCTGCTGCTTACAGGTGTTGCAGCCCCCTTCCCAGGTGTTTCTCCTTCCTGTTGCCTACCTATGTCTCACTCCTGGTTTTGTGTGCACAGAACCCAAATGTTTGGGCTCAGAAAGGACACCTGTGCTACCTGAAGGGGGACTTCGGCAAGGCAAAGGAGTGCTATGAGCGAGTGGTCAGTTTTGTGGAGGATGCTCTGGATATGCACTTTGTCTACCTGCGCCTGGGCTCCATCTACCTGGAAGAGAGAGAGGTGAGGGGCCAGCAGGGGTGGTGGAGGAGAAGTTACCACAAAGCAAGTTGCTCCCCCAGTAGCTGTGGGGAGGGTAGGTGTCTGAGCCCCACTGGAGACAGGGTGTTTGGCAAATGCCTGAGGAGGGGGGGACGGTCTGTGGAGTGATGTGAGGATGCAGAGGGAAGCACAGCTGTCTCTCCCTTGGCAGTATGGCCGAGCCAAGCATATCTACCTGCTTGCCTGTGACAACTCTGCATCCTGTCTCACCTGGCTGGGGGTGGGGATCGCCTGCTACAGGGTAAGTGCAACTGACTCCATGTCATGTGTGCTTTAATCAGTGCTGTGGCATAGGACACAGGGCTTACTTTTGCATGATCCCCTTGATTTAAGTAAAGCTTTGCTGCCTGGGACCCAATGCTCTCAGAGGCCATTGTGTCCTGTGCACTGTCACAGCCCCAGCATGACACCTGGGATGTGCCACCCCTCAGCACCTGCTCTGGGACCAGCCATCCTTCCCTCTCATCCCAGCTCCTGCCAGAACCTCCTTCCCCAGGGTGTCATGGCAAGCAATCTGGGCTCTGCTCCCAGTGCCTGTCTGCACATCACCTGCATGTCACAACCAAGGAACTGAGTGGGATGTCAGCAGGGAGGAATCTGTGTTTTCCCAAGGGAATCTGAGGGCTGCCAAGGACACCCACCCACCAGCAGCATGGTATCTCCCCAAAGAATACCTCACCAGGTAGTTTGGCCTCCTCACCAGGGAGTTTGGCCCAGGGAAGGGACATGAACTTCTGTTTACCCCTTGGCCAAATGTGCACTTCCTGAGAGGCTGTGGAATCAGGCCAGGGAGGTGAGTGGTGGCCTGGGGCTGGCTGCAGCCACCAGGCACCAGCTACCCCTGCCTACCAGGACCTGCTGCACAGCAGGAATAGGGAGCAAGAGCACAGCCATGTTTCCTCATGGAGATGGATCGCTCAGTTCCTGGAGGTGAAGGTGTTTGTGCTCCTTTCCTTACAACTGGAGGCTGCTTTGGAAATAGTGTGTGATCCCATGGTGGCCTGCAGTGGGAAGTCTGTGCTCTGGACTGGGGAGCTGGATGCTGGCAGTGCCCTGCCTGTCTGTGCCCTAAATCCTTTCCCTGCATCCCTGTCAGGGAAACCCTGCTAGGAGCTTTTGTTGCACTGATTTCTTCTGCTGTTAGAGCAATGCCTGTTCAGTTCTGAAGTGCTTTCTGCCTGCTCTTTGCCTTTGCCTTTTGTCTGTGCGTCTCCATGTCTCCCTCAAGCTGGAACTGCTGGTGGAAGCAGAAGATGCTCTCTCTGAAGCCAATGCCCTGGATAACACCAACGCTGAAGTCTGGGGATATCTTGCCCTCATCTGTCTGCGAGTAAGTGCCCAGCCCTGCCAGCCTGATGGAGAGGGAGTTTTGGGGGTTTATTGGAGGGTTTATCTGCATCTACTCACAAACCTGAAGATTATGGTGTAGAGCTCACTAGTGAAGAGTCTCGGGGCTGTGCGGGGGGAAAGCAGAGTTCAGATGGCGAAGGCAGTGCCCTTCCTTGCTGCTTGTCATCACCCTGCGGCACTGACTACCGTGGGGCACATCCTCCCTGCTGAGCTGCTTACCAATGTCCCTGCCCTGAGATCTTGTGCCTTTCCTGGTGTGCTGGCACTGCTGGGGCAACTCCCATCCTGGGGGCAGTTCTGGGCCCCTCACAACAAGGACATAGAGGGGCTGGAGCGTGTGCAGGGAAGGGAAGGGAGCTGGGAAGGGGCTGGAGCAGCAGGAGGGGCTGAGGGAGCTGGGGGGGCTCAGCCTGGAGAAAAGGAGGCTCAGGGGGGACCTTCTGGCTCTGCAAGTCCCTGACAGGAGGGGGAGCCGGGGGGGTCGGGCTCTGCTCCCAGGGAACAGGGACAGGAGGGGAGGGAATGGCCTCACGCTGGGACACGGGAGGTTTAGGTTGGATATAGTGAAAAATTCTTTATGGAAAGGGCAGAGGCGGAGTCCCCATGCCTGGAGGGGACTTGGGGACGTGGGTTAGCGGTGGCCTTGGCAGTGCTGGGGGAATGGTTGGATTTGATGGTCTTAAAGGTCTTTTCCTGCCTAAACGCCGTTCTGCTTCCCTCTGTGGCTGTGGCAGGGCGGGCGGCAGCTGGAGGCGGAGCAGTGCTACAAATACACCGTCCAGGTTGGTGCTGTGCCCGCTGCGGTGCCGCCCCGGGGCTGTGCCCGCCCGGCGCCGCGGCCTGACCCCCTGCCCTTCCCCGCAGCTGAGCCTGAGGGATGACGCGCTGCTGCGGGAGATCCGCGCCGCGCAGCGCCGCTTCGGCTTCGGGGACCCGTCGCTCGGAGCGCCGGGCACATAAACACAGAGCGCGCCTGTCGCCGCTGTCGCGATCGTGTCGCTACACC
>VXBX01008882.1:139287-153621 GCA_013400415.1 Scytalopus superciliaris
CACCAGGGCCTGGGGGGTCTCCAGAGGGTTTGGGCCATGGGGGTAACGGGGGTGTCACCAGAGGGGGGAGGTGGGCTCTGGGGACAGCGAGTGTCTGGAGCATGGCAGTACCAGAGAGCATCACTGCTGTTAGGGGAGCTCAGAGCATGGAGGTAACAGGGTCACTGCTGAGGCTGAGGGGCTCGGGACACCATCACTGGGCATGGAGGACTCGGAGTATGGGGGCAACACTGGATTGGGGGGACTCTGGACACAGGGATACTGGAGTGTTACTGGGCTCAGGGCATAGGGGGCTCTGGACAGGTAGTTAACACAGGTGCCACCAGGGCCGGGCAGCCTGGCATGGGGAGGCTTGGAGCACAGGGATGCCAGGGGTGTCATTGGGGTGGGAGTGCTCGGAGCATGGGGCTGCCGGCTCTGTCACCATGCTCTTGGCACAGAGGTGACACTGTGGCTGGTGATTCTCAGGATGTGGAGGTGATGGGGTGGTCACCAGGGCTGGAAGGACTTAGGACATGGAGGTACCAGGGACTGAGAAGACTCAGGACACCCAGATAATAGGGTGCTAACAGGCTAGGGGATCTCAGAATGTGGGGGCATCACGGGGTTCTCAGTGCAGGGGGTGATGGAAGGCATCCAGGTGGGGATACCGTCCCCTCACTGATCCTGGTACCAGCAGCCTGGCAGCGTCCCTACCTGAACATCTTCAAGCACTTCCGTGTGGAGGAGTGGAAGCGCTCTGCCAAGGAGGGGGACGTGGCTGCCCTCATGGTAACGCAGGCCCTGGCACTAGGGGGTGGGGGACATCGGCCAAGGGTGGGCATCGCTGATCCCCCATCACCCTTGTCCTGATTATGGAAGGACGCGAGGCTGAAGGGAACGATCTACCGGATCCGGGGCTCCAACCCTGCCAGCAGTTACCTGCAGCTGCCGCGGGCCGGGACACAGTCACTGGGGCTGACGGGGCGCTACCTCTACCTGCTCTTCAGACCCCTGCCCCACAAGCACTTCCTCGTCCACCTGGATGTCACCACTGAGGTGGGTGACACGGGTTGGCCTCGTTAAACAGCCCTTGTTAAGTATTGTGGCTGATTGAAGGACTGGAGGTGGCAGCAGTGCTCTTGGAGGGTGCAGAACTTGGCTGGTCTTTGTTGCTGCTGGGTTACCCTGGGCTGGAGATGGTTTGCATCCTCGTGTCATCTCTCCTGGTGATCGGGGACATGAAGGGGACTGGAGACATCGCCACATGCCTTGTCCTCTGCAGCACTTCCCTGCAGAAGCCACCAGGGTGACTAAAGCTCTGTCTGTGTGTTTCTTCCCAGGAAAACCAGGTGGTTCGCATCTCCTTCTCCAATCTCTTCAAAGAGTTCAAATCCACGGCCACCTGGCTCCAGTTCCCCTTTGTCTGTGAAGCAGCCAAGAATGTGGAGTGTGACACTGTGTCCCGGCATGGTGAGAAGCTGCATGGTCAGGGCTGGGCTGGCACATCACCACCAAAATAAATCGTTAGAAAATAAATTGAGTTCAGAAGTTGACTCACTGCCTTTGAGGAGGGTGAAGGGAAGCTGTGGCTGCCCTGTCCCTGGAAGTGTTCAAGGCCAGCTTGGCCAGGGCTTGGAGCAACCTCGTCTAGTGGAAGATGTCCCTGCCCATGGCAGGGGGTTGGAACAAAATGGGCTTCAAAAATCCCTCTGAACACAAACCATTCCAGGATTCTGCCTGAGCAAGAGTTCCTCCACATCTGGAAGCTTGGAGCTGTAGCTCCTTGGGAGGGCTGTCACTCATCCGTGTTCTCATGAGAAATGGGGTGCAGTGTCAGGCCAGGCCTGAGCCCGTGGGGGTGGTGAGGCTCCCTGTCTGTCTTTCTCCACACCTGAGCTACAAGGTGTGTTTTCCCATTTCCCACTTGGCACAGGCCTGGTAGGAATCTTGCCTGATAAATACTTTTTACTGAACCATGTGAATGTTGTGTCTCCCATCCCGCAAGGTCCGTGTCTGTAGCATCTTTATCCCACCATCCCTATTCCCCATCTCCCACTCTCCTTCCCAGGTGTCTCCAGAGCAGCCCCGGCCAACGTGCGCTGGACGTGCCTGGTGCTGGACCTCCCCTCCATCCTCTCCCGGTACCTCAACCGCAGGTACAGCCACCTCAAGGCTGTCAAGCTCTGCTCCAACCTGCTCGTGAAGAACCTCTGCACCAGTGACTTGGTGTTCGACCCAGGTGAGGGACCTTGCGGTGGTCTCGGGTCTCTCCTGTGGCTCCAGCCCAGCCTGGGGGGAATCCATTGGGGTTCAGAGCTTACTTTGCAGCCCTGGCAGAGCACTGGACTGCTGTTGCTCTATGATATGGACAGGAAGGGCAAAATACCTGGTACAATGTTAAGTTTCCATGTGGGCAGGGACACCTTCCACTGGCCCAGGCTGCTCCAAGCCCAGTCCAACCTGGCCATGGACACTTCTAGGGATGGGGCAGCCACAGCTTCTCTGCCCAACCTGTGCCAGGGCCTGCCCACCCTCCCAGGGAAGGATTTCTTCCTAATATCCCATCTAAGCCTGCCCTCCTTCATCTTAAGGCCATTCCCCCTTGTCCTCTCCCTCCAACCCCTTGTCCAAAGCTCCTCTCAAGCTCTCCTGGAGTCTCTTTAGATAATGGAAGGCAATCTGGAATGCAATACAGTCTCCCAACCTCTGGAGGAAAGTATCCTCTCATTTTCCAGCTGTAAAAGTGAACAAAAAGATCAAAGTTAAATATCTTTCCAACGTTGGAATTGTTTTCAGGAGCAAGAAAGGTATCACCATGCCTCACTTCTTCAAGACCTGTGCTTTTATCTGCTGGAAGAGCCTGTGCTTTTTTTTGTGTCAAGAATCTTCTGACCTGCTTTTTTTATCCAGCTGCTTGGTGTGGCAGAGATACTTTGGTTGAACTCTTTGTTTCTGCCTTTTTTTGGTGTTTGCTGGAATTCTGCCTGGCTTGATGGAAAGCATCAGTGGGGAGGAAGTTACAGAGGCTGCTTTGAGCAGCTTTCCTCTGTAGCTTTCCTCTTTCATTTTTCTAAATTTAAAAATTCATTAAGAAAATAAGACAAGAAAATGGGAAATGAGCCTTAACACAAATCATGTTAAACTGCTAAATCAATTAGCAGAAATTAAGTGAATCTTTGGCCTGGGGGTTTATAACTCAGATCCAAGGGTTTCTGCTCTGGGCTCTTCCTTGGAAGTTTAGAGTTTCAGGAATCTACCTGTGCAAAGGTGTGTTAGTTTGTTCCTCAGACTTGGGATCTTTGTTTATCAGGTGTTCTCAAAGAGGGAAGTGGTTTGTGCTAATGTCCCGCAGGGAATGCTATTTCAGCCAGCTCCACAGGCCTGGAGAAATCAGTGTCTGTGTGTCCCTGTGCTGCCAGGTGTGACCTTCTCCGAAGCCCGGCATGCTGACCTGGCCTGTCGTGGGATCTCTCCCATGCCAAGGGAAATGGCATTCCCTGTGCCCAAGGGAGAGAAGTGGCATGACCTCTACGACTACATCAGGTATGGCTGCTACCCATCCCCCTACAGCTCTCAGATTCCCAGTCCCCAGGGGAAGGCAGGATGGGTAATGCCACTTGAGGAATGACAAATCGGGGTGAACCTGGGACCCGAGTGGCATTTTGGTCTCTTCAACTCCAGCATTTAGGTGTTGTTAACACATCTATCCTTTAGTACCATCTGCCTTTGGTATTCCTGTATTTGGGGGAGGATGGGGAAAAAGGGGGAATCGTAGAGGAGACTGAAGAGGCCTTTCTGCCAGGCCTGAGTTATGAAGCAATATTCCCAGGTGCCAATACAATATCCTAGTTACTCTGTGCCTTCCCCTGCTGTTGCTCAGGTTCCCATCTGAGGGCTCCAAGCTGCCCTACAACTCCATCCAGAGGAGCTGTCCCAGTCCTGTGGCAGGTGGGAATGCTGGGGGCAGCAACCAAGGCTGTGCCACCCTGGCTGGGTGCCCTGGGTTTCCAAAAGAGCCCGACCTGCCTTTTGTACCCCCCAGGAGTCTTGGAGAAGCCTGTCTGCCAGCTGCCCCCACCAGTGACACTCACCAGGGCAGTGTGTGACCGCCTGTCCCTCATCCATCATATAACCAGTCCCAAAGCTGTAAGTGCACCGTGGAGGAGCCTGCAGCTCCTTCCTTTTTGCTTCTCAGGGAGCTTTCCCCTCCATCTGTGTCTTTATTTAAGACATAGAAGCTGCTTGTTGTCGCTGGCAGCTGACCTGAGCATGGTCTGGTGACCACAGATGGTTACATCTTCAAATTATTGATAGGAAATGAGGTCTGGAGAGTCAGGATGCTCGCGGAGCATTGCATGGAGTTGGGATTGCTGGGACTCCTGATTTCCCATTTCCCGGTGCTGCTAATGTGGGAGCTTGTGTCCAGACTGGCTTATCAGTATGGTGATGGGTGTTTGGAGAGGGACTGAAGGAAGCCATCCTCATGCCGTGGAGAGGGAGGAATGATGAGCAGAACCTCTCTTTATTAGAGAACATCCAAAGAATGGCCATGAAGATAGTGAAGGGTCTAGAGGGGAATACAGCCATATGAGGAGTGTCTGAAGGCACTTGGTCTAGTCAGTGTGGAGAAGAGGAGATGGAGCACACACCTCTTCAGGGGCTGCAGTTTCTTCATGAAGGGCAGTGAAGGGACAACTTCGATCTCTGCTCTGTGAGCAGGGACAGGACCCAAGGGAACGGCTGGAACTGTATTCGAGGAGGGTTAGGGTGAATCTCAGGAAAATGTTCTTCCCCCAGAGGGTGGTGGGCACTGAACAGGCTCCCCAGGGCAGTGGGCCCGACCCCAAGGCTGCCAGAGCTCAAGGAGTGTGTGGTTAACGCTCTGAGGGACAGGGTGGGATTATTGGGGTGTCTGTGCAGGGCCAGGAGTTGGACTGGATGGTCCTTGTGGGTCCCTTCCCACTCAGAATATTCTGTGATGAACTGGGATGGGATGGGCTGAGCTGGCTGTCTGGGTGCTTTAGACCTCCACTCCTCAGTGGAGAGGGACTGAGTCTTCCCCTCCCTTCAGGGCTGGATCTTTTCTGGGGCTCTGGTTTTCTGTCTGGAGGAGATGAACTGGTCAACTGGGAGCATAGAGAAAATAGCTGGTTAACACACCTGGCCAAGCCAGGTCCCCACAGGGCTGCTCTCTGTCCATGTTGTTTCATCCTTGTTTGTATCACTGTGAAGAGTCATGGGGAGAGACGTGGGTGTCTCCCTGCCTCTGCCCCCATGTTGGGTGGAAGGTGCTGGGAGCAGGACTGAGCTGTCTGAGGCTTTCCTCATTCTCAGGTGCCATGCCGGTCTCCTGGAATCACAACAAACATCCCTGAGGTTCACCTGACAGCCCTGAGAGCTGTGCGTGCTGGGGACCCAGAGCTAGAGGACAACCAGAGACCACACAGTGGGGGGGACAATGGGCAGCCACCGTCAGCCAGTGATGGTGGCATCCATGTCTATGCTCATCAGAGGGGTGGACGGACCACCCGAGCCATCCCCACTGGATCAGAGGAGGTGGGTGAAACACTGAGGAGCTCAAGGTGGCTTTGCAGTGCTTATTTCTGATTCTTGTGAGCCAGAAGTCAGAAAGGGAACACAAAGTTCAGGCTGGAATTCTAGAGTCCAAAAGGTGTTATTGTTTTCTGACTACCAGTTCTCTTCTGCTAGTAACTTACTTGCCTTGAAAGAGGAACCCCATGTTGAAACACACTGAACTTAAGCCAATAACGTATTTACATCTGCCCACAGTGTGCACAGAAAGGGCTCTGGCCCAGATGTGCCATCCCACAGGTAAGTCCTGTCCTGCAAGGTAAAAGAACAGCCCTGGAAGTGTTCAAGGCCAGGTTGGAGGGGGCTTGGAGCAACCTGGTCTAGTGGAAGGTGTCCCTGCCCATGGGAAGCCAGCTTGGGTGGGAGAGCTGCTTAACACTGGGAAACCCTAGTTCTTCCTGCCTGCCAGCTTTGACTCTGCCAGGTTAAATACTTAAAAGTTGACCCCTCTGACGAGGGAGACCCAAAGCTACCTCTGTGCTTTAGAGAGAAATGAGCACTGAGACAGGGGTGCCCTGTGGGTGGAGGACCTCAGCCCAGCTCTAGCATGATGGTGCTGGTTTTTTTTTCCAGAGGCTCTTACCAGATCCCATCCTGAAGCTGAGAACGATTATTGGCTTTGGAGGTTCCAGCACCAAATGGGTCAGTAGCTCGGATAGTTTGGGGAGTGGATCTCTCATCATGTGACCAGGGTGTTGGTTTTTAGGAGGTGTGAAATACAACTGAGTGTGGCATTGCTGGATGTAGAAAAGGATCACAAAGCAGATGTGGATGAGCACGTTTGTGCACGAGTGTTCTGCCCTTATGATGGCGAATTGGAAATTATGGAGCCTTTTAAACAAAATCATAGGATGGAAAAGCCCTTCTGAGATCATCATGTCCAAATTCCCTCAGCTCTGCCAAGGCCACCACTGACCCATGTCCCCAAGTGTCACATCCACATGTCTTCTAAGGCCTTCCAGGGATGGGGACTCCAGCAGCTGTGCCAGGGCCTGACCACCCTTTCACTGAAGAAATTTTTGCTATATCCAATTTAAACCTCCCCTGGCACAACTTGAAGCCTTTTCTGCGCATCCTGTCCCTTGTTCCCTGGGAGCAGAACCTGACACCACTGAACTCCACCTTCCTCTCAGGGAATTGCAGAGAGTGAGAAGGTCCCCCCTGAGCCTCCCAGCTCCTTCAGCCACTCTGCATCAGACTTGTGCTCCATTCCCTTCACCAAATTTCACGGCTTCTTTTTAACATGTTAAAACTCATGTGCTTTGTTGGAGGCTGGACAGGAACGGCTGTATTGGCTTATTTCCATGGGGTACTGGGCCTTGCTTGTGATCTGTGTTAGGGTAAAGAAAGGGTTGTTTTGGTTCAGTCAGTTCAATGCTCTGCCAACGACATCATTTGCTTTGGATCTCCTATTCACATAGCAGGGAAGGGACCTTAAAGCTCATTCAGTATCAACTCCCAGCCATAGGCAGGGATACCTTCTGTTAGACCAGGTTGCTCCAAGCCCCATCCATTCTGGCCTTGAACACTTCCAGGGGTGGGGAGGAAATCTCTGCCTAGGAGCTGGGGCACTTCTGGAGCCCTGTCCCTCCTGTCTCGGTGCTGCAGGCGCTGTGGACACAGAACAATGCTGCAGTGGTGTATCCCTGCCACGCCGTCATCATCACCCTGCAGGTCCAGACCGGCGAACAGAGGTTCTTCCTTGGCCACACAGATAAGGTGAGTGTAACCCTTCCGAAGCCTGATGGCAGTGCTGTCCTTGCACCCCAGATGTCCCCTGGTATCCTCTTGGCAGGTGTCAGCACTGGCCTTCAATGGGAGCAGCACCTTGCTGGCCTCAGTGCAGGCTGGGCCCCGGAGCGTGGGGCGCCTCTGGGACTTCCCCACAGGCACTTGCCTCTCCGTGTTCAAAACACACATCGACTCCCTCTGGTCCCTCAGGTGGGTTTCAGCTGGGTGCAGGTGTGTGTACAGGTGTGTGGAGTGTTGCAGCACAGAGGGTTTTTTTGTGCTATTTTCCTGTGTGATAAACCAGGTTTGAATTAGAGCTGCCCGTGTTTGTCACCAATACCAGCTGGCAGCCAGCCTGGATATGCTGCCAGCTCCCTCTTGAGCTTATGCCTCAGGTCTTGCTGTCTCCACATCCCTACAACTTGTCCCCTTTTATCCCCCACTGGGATACAATTGGGGTACAAGGAGCTGCATTTCACCAGGTGCCTCTTCTTGCAGCTTTTCCCGCAGCGGAGCTGTTCTGTGTGGAGTCGGGAAGGATGGGCACGGTAAAACGGTGAGAGCTGAGATTTGGGTTGGGAGGTTTCCCTGAGATGGCTGTTCTCTCAGATTCTGTAGTTATTTTGCAGTCAAACCTCTGCTCTGGGCTTTTCTAGACATGTTCTTGAGGGAAATCCCTTTCTCATTAACTGCCTTGAAAATACTTCCCCTCTGACTGATGCCTGTGGGTATTCACACACACAGTCCTCAGCTGCAAGCAACCAAATCCTTTCATAAGCAGCTGGACAGACCTGCTGGGATTGTGTTTGGGTACTTTTGTGTCCCTGGTGTGTTCCAGCCAGGAGCCCAGGTGGTGTGATGTGACTGTGTCCATACCCTGCAGGGATCACCACAGGCTCATGTGCCACATTCCCACCTCTGCAGCCCTTCTGAAGCTGACACATGTTTGGGTGGCGTTTTGAGCTGGAAGCCTTGCAAGCACATAGGAATTGTAATAGGAGGTTCAGTACTGACTGGAGCCCCAAACCCCTTTATTTTAATAGCATTTAGGGCAAGATGTGAAGCTTAATCTTTCAGCACCAAGCATCTCTGCAGGAGGGGATGCCGGGTGCTTGGAGCTGCCACCCACTGATGTATCTGAGGGATGACGCAGATCCCACATGGAGCAGTCAAAAATAAACTTGTTTCATGGGACTGGGGGTTTGTTTTGTCAGTGGAAGTGTTTTCATCCACTGATCCCTTACTGATGACCACCAGCAATTAGCTGTGCCATTACTAATTGCAGGAAAGAACACAGTTTTTCCCAGCATGTGGCAGTGTTCTCTGATCCTCGTGGGAGGACTGAAACTGGGGAGGGGGCATCAGTGGGGTGAAAGAAGGGTGGGAGAACAGGGAGTGCTGGAGGAGCACCTCTCCCAGGGTGATGCCTCAGCCCGTCCCAGCCTCAGAGGTGATCCTGGGTTTGGTTTTAATGCTATTCTGGAATGCAAAGCATCCACCTGCATTTCTTCAGCCATCTGCCCCTTTCTTTTGGGAAAGGGTTTGATTTTTGCACCTGGTGATGAGCACTGAGGACACAGACCTGTACTGGAGCAGAGGCTGGGACAGCTAGAGCAGTGGCCACGTGCTACCTCCTGCTCCCTCAGCCCTGGTACAGCTCCTAGATCCCAGCAGGCAGAGTTCCCATTCCTCTCTGGATTTTGTTTCCAAGTCAGCTCTGAGCCCTGTTGCCAGGCAGCCCTGTGATTTAGACCCTATAATTATGGATGGCAGACAACGATATTGCCATGAAGCTTTGCAAAGCTGTTGGACTGTCCTAAACCTTCTGGGTGAGAGGTTTTATTTCCCCTGCTCCAACTCTGTTATTACTACTTCGTGCCTAGCTCTGGAGCAGCTGCTGGATGAAAAGCTCTGCTGCAAAGGTTATGAGCAGCTCTTCCATCATGTTTTTGTGCTTCAGTTGGTGGTGGTGTGGAACACTACTCAGGTGACCCGTGGTGGAGGTGTGGCTGTGCTGGCCAAAGCGCACACGGATGTGGACATCCAGGCCTTGAAGATTGCTTTCTTTGATGAGACCAGGTGCATGCACAGAAAATAAATCAGAAACATCGATTCTTAGATACAGGGGAGGAGGAGGGGGGTGGTTAGGAGGTCCTGGCCCAGGGTGCCCAGAGGAGCTGTGGCTGCCCCATCCTGGAAGTGTCCAAGGCCAAGCTGGATGGGGCTTGAACCACGCTCGGATAGCGGAAGGTGTCCCTGGCCATAGACTGGATGGGCACCTAGGTAGTCTTTAAGGTCCCTTCCAACCCAAAACATTCCATGATTCTGGCATGGCTGCAGTGGGAATCATAGTGCTGCAGCCATATGGTTGCCATTCCTCTTCTTGGTCTGTCGGGTGGCCCCTGGACACTGAGCTTTCACCAGGGGCTTGGGGAGCCCTGCCCTGCTCCTCATGCTGTCTCTCCTGGGACAGGATGGTGTCATGTGGCCGGGACAACATCAGGCTGTGGCGTGTGCGGAGAGGGACCCTGCGCTCGTGTCCTGTCAGCCTGGGCGAGTACCATTCCCTGGAGTTCACTGACCTGGCCTTCAAGGAGGGGCCTGTGGCCAAGCAGGGGACAGAGGACCGTGCACTGTAAGGGACCATCACTGTCACCCTTCCCAGGGAACCTGCCAGGAGAGAGCTCTGTGCTCACCCTGCTCAGCATCCTGCTTCCCCCTCCTCTGCATGACCACAGCGTTTTGCTTGGGTTCTCCCTGCAGCCTACAGGTGCCTCCTGGAGCTGGGAGAGCCTCTCCCCTCCTCAGCACGTCACTTCCCAAAAGAGATTTTGCCTGCTCACAGAACAGCCCAAGAAATAGCACTTTCCTCTCACTATATTGATGTTTTGCCATATTTAGGGATTTTCTCCTCACTTGAAGCTTTCTGTGGCAGCAGGAGGAGCATTGAACACATTCTCTTGCATACAGCCAGACACACACTTTGTTGTTGTTTTATTTTAGTAATCAGAGCCAGACCTTTGCTGCCACCACATATGTTCCCACCAAGGCAGAGCTGTCAGCTCAGCCAGCCTGTAGCAGAGAGTGGCTCCTTGCTGGACTCTATGCCAAGCTTTTTAGCTCTCTTGCTAATCTCTGTTCCAGAGTGTCAGGAAATCAAATAGGAAGCTCTGACTTGGAGATATGTGGAACACTTGAACACCTGGTTGACTGCTTACTGTGAACTGGGATTGTTTTCCATAGGCAAACTAGTTTAACAGGTAAAGCAAGCTGTGTTTTTACTATACAGGTCTCTCTCCTGGTTTTCTTACAGCTTTGTCTGCAGCAAGAGTGGCCACGTGCTGGAGGTGGATTACAGGAACGTGTCGGTGCGGAGCGCGCGGCGGCTGCTGCCGGCACAGCCCCGGGAACAGGAGCAGGAGCAGGGAGGGAGCAGCTCAGGTGGGAGCACCTGCAGGAGGGCATGGGGCAACCAGCCAGGGAGCACCTCAACCACCATCAGGGTCAGAAATGAGTTCAAAGACATCCCTGCTCAAACAAACCAGCTCTTTACCTACTGCTACCAGTTATTTTGGGTTGATTAGATCATTGCTATTTGCCTCTTAAGGACTGCAAATAATCTTCCTTAGTGCAGCAAAGTATCATTTTAAGAAAGATTTGAGCATTTTAAATGCTGATTGCACTTTCAGAGAAACACCACTTTTAGAAACATGAAACAAGGTCTTCATTTGCTGATGGAAGGCTTAATGGAGAGATGGAAAAAGAACTAAGCAGACCAATGAAAAAGATGAATTTGGGGATTTTTTCATTATTCAGTCTTTGCAGAACATTTGAGGAATCTTTGGTGCTGTACATCAGTCCCACTTTCAGCTCTTCCATTAACTTGAACAGCAGGAAGAATTCACTTTCAAGTGGGTTTGCTCTGATGTCTTAAAACTTAGTGCATAGTTTGCTTTATCAAATTGAGCTAATTAATCAAGAACATGCCCTTTGAGAGGCATGTAACTGCAGTTCTCACTTCCTGGGCAAGAAAAGGCCCAAGAGGAAATGAAACAATGTCCTTGGTGTCCTCCTGGTAACCCTGCTGGCTCTGACCAATGGCCTTTATGCCTGAATTTAGATTGCATATTGGGGAAGATTCCTTCCCTGAAAGTGTCATCAGGCATTGGAACAAGCTCCCCATTCTATCTCTGGAAGTGTTCAAAACTGTGGAGGTGGCCCTTGGGGACATGGTTTAGTGGTGGCCTTGGCAGTGCTGGGTTAATGGTTGGATTTGAGGAGCTTTTCTCACTGTAATGATTCTATAAATCAAAAAAATCCCAGTTTCTGCAGAGAATCTGGGACATGGAAATAGAAGGGTTTGTATCTTGGGCAGTTAAACTGAGCCATCCCTTGCTTACAGGATCCTGTTTGAGGCAAAAATGTGGCAGGATTTAACAAGGGTAGGAATTTTCTGTGCCTGTCAAGAGTTTCAGGATGGTAAAGAGAAGTTTTGAGCCCAGAGAAGGTCTGGCTGAGACCCTTATGCCTGTTCTTTCATTCTCTGGGGGATTCCTCGCTCCTCCTGAGACTCCAGATGCAAGTGTGGGTGGAGCCCTGGACTCAGCCCTTGGATGGGGCACACTCCAGGTTGAGTTTTCTTGTTCCATCTGTACAGGGGGGTGTTTTTTGGGTTTTCAGGCCCTGGGATTGCTATAAACAGCATTAGCCTGTCCTTGACCTTCTGTGCCACGGGATCAGAGGATGGCTACGTGCGGCTGTGGCCACTGGACTTCTCAGCTGTTGTCTTGGAGGCAGGTGAGTAGAGCTGGGAGTGGTACTTCTGAGCTCCAGAACTGCTGCAAATCCACAGCTCCACTGCTACAGCTTGTAAAGCAATTCTCATGAATGAGGGCATGTTTTATGTGTACTGTTTCCAGGGCTGACTGGCTCGGAAGTCTTCAGTGGCAGGTACTCATGTTCATTCTTGTAAGTCATAGGAGAAAGGCAAGATCTCATAGGAGAGAGCAGACTTTCCATCTTGATTTCTGTGCCCTTGTACCCATAGCTCATCTGGCCATGAAAAATGAAGGGAGAAATTGAGCAGTTCTTGACTCTTTTTGGAACAAGCATCATAACAGCAGAGCCAGGGGACTTTAGAAAGGGCAGAGATTAATTTGTTACTAAACTCACAGCTGCTAGTGCTCAGTCTCCAGGTCGTGGGCTGCTCATTCCTGTGGGCATTGCTTTCCTAAATAGGAGTCTGGCTTCATAACTGTATTCCAGCTGCTGCCACTTTTTTCCCAGAGGGATTTAGTGACTCCTGTGTCTTTCCCCAGAACATGAGGCTCCAGTGAGTTCTGTCTCCATCAGCCCTGACAACCACAAAGTCTTGTGCACGACAGCTAGTGGGAACCTGGGCTATGTGGATATCCAGTCCCGGGACTACAACACCCTCATGCGCTCCCACAAGGGCTCTGTGCTGGGATTCTCAGTGGGGGGAATTTGGAAGCAGATAGCAACAGTGTCTCAGGACAACACCATCCGAGTATGGGACCTCATCTCCATGCAGCAGGTAGGTGAGACAGGAGTCAGGAGGTTTGTCAGATTTAATAATAGCCTCCCTTGTCACTGTTTGGTCTAATTATCAAAGCCCCACAGTTCAAGTGCCCTTAAGTCCTCCCTAAAGCATGAGGGGGTACCATGGGCAAGAAATCCTTTGGAATTATGGAGTTCTGAGGTAGTGTTAACAAAACTTATTTTCCTCCATCTTTTGAATATTGCTTTTCAGCACAAAACATAATACCCAAGGGCTTTATCTAAATGCCCAAAGACCCAGGACTTCACTTGGGCAGAATGAAGGACACACTCATGGTGAAGGTCCAAGTCTGTTTAATTGTTGGGCCTAGCTGCAGTTCAAGCTTTATCCAGATGCATGCCTGTTGTGTCTCTTCCCTGCAGCTGTATGACTTTGCAGCCTCAGAGGAAACACCGTGTGCCATGGCTTTCCACCCCACCTGGAAGATCCTGGCTTGTGGATTTGACAGCGGGACAGTGCGGACCTTCAGCCTGGCCGCCTCTGATCTCCTGCTGGAGCACGAGTGAGTGTTTGGAGTGGGACCTATGCTGGGTCTAACTGGGTGTCCTGGTGATGAAAAAGAGGCACAGGATCCTGGAGCTTGACAACCCTCAGGTCCCAGCTGGGTGGGTTTTGGGCAGAGGCTGTGCTGAGGCTCCAGGTGATGAAAGCCCAACCTGTGAAGGTGATGAGGTCTTTGTGACTTCCCGGAGGACAGCAGTAGGAAAGAGCTCATCCTACAGAGCAGCTGAGCAGGGAGCCCTTGCAAGCCTTGGTGCAGAAAGCAGAGGATGCTCCAAAGAGAGAAGGAGCAGGTTCCATTCAGGCTGGAGTGGTGCTTGGTTTTCCAATAATTTGGAGTGTGGTTGTCCTAGGCTGCTGCAGGTGTGAGCATGGTAGGGTCCTGCCCTGTCCCTGATTATTTTCTTCTGGGTTCTTCACCAGGTTGCACTCAATGTCACTGCTGTCTCCTCCGTCTCTGCTTTTTCTCCTCCCTTTCCTCATGTTTTCTGCCTTTCAGGCAGCACCACACCACGATCACTGGGCTGACCTTCTCTCCAGATGGCAATTTCATGTTCAGCTCGTGTTTGCAGGGCACTCTGGTTCTGTACAAGTGTGTGGCACAGAAAAGCCATGTCCTGAGGGTCCTGGGTAAGACTCTGGGTTTGGGGGTTGCCTTTATTGTTTCTTTTATTGACACCAAAGCCAAATCAAACTCACTCTGCTCAGAGAGAGATTTCCCAATGAACCTTCTGATCTGTGTCATTTCCCCCTGTGCTGGAACTGCTGAGGCACCTCCAGTCTTGACAGTTCTGGGCCTCCCATGACAAGAAAAACATTGAGGGGCTGGAGTGTGTGCAGGGAAGGGAACAGAGCTGGGGAAAGGGCTGGAGCAGCAGGAGGGGCTGAGGGAGCTGGGGGGGCTCAGCCTGGAGAAAAGGAGGCTCAGGGGGGACCTTCTGGCTCTGCAA
>VXBX01008882.1:153676-170430 GCA_013400415.1 Scytalopus superciliaris
CTGGAGGGATTTAAAAGCCATGTGGATGTGGCACCTGGGGATGTGGGTTAGTGGTGGCCTTGGCAGTGCTGGGGGAATTGTTGGACTCGATGATCTCGGAGGGCTTTTCCAACCAAGGCGAATCTATGATTCTATGATTTGTGTAAATAAGAATATATCTACTCTTAATGATTCTGTGTTTTTATGGTTCTATGATTTTTGGTTTTACCTTCTGTGTGAGCAAAAATCTACCTGTCCTGTCTCAAACTCTCTCAGCCCGCTTGGTGTGATGATTTCATGAATGTGCTAGAGTCACAGAGATTTATTCATGCCTAAGCCCTGACTCTTTTCATTCTGTGCATGTGCAGTTTAATTTGTTTAAAATGGATTTTTGCCCTAACCCTGCCTGCAGCATGGCTGCTCTGTGCTGGTGGAGTGCTGGAGGCAGGGCAAGGGCCCCGCAGTTTGGAAAAATTAGTGTCACATTTAATGTACACTTTGGAAATGAGCTGTGACAGCACAAGCTTGGACAGGGAAAGGAAGCTCTGCTTTTTATACAGGGCAATATTGTATAAAGAGGAGGATCCTGCCCCAAGAATTGTGCAGGAGAAGGAACAGGGGCTTGGGGAGATCAGAGAATTTGTCCAAAATCATCCAGGTTTGGTGTCAGTGCTGCAGTTGGACCTTTGTGTGTTGACTCTGCTCTGAAACTGTATCACTGCCTGGTCACCTTCCAAGGACAGAGAGTGGAATTTTGGTAGTGGAATAAATACAGAGAATTGCAGAGATTTCAGTCATTTTCAGACATTTGAGTCTCTGTACTCTGTCCTGAAATCAGCATAGTGGGGTTCAGCACTGACCTCATTCTGCTCAGGGTTCAGCCAGCCAGGCTGCAGATAAGATCTCATGTTTATAGCTCCTTGTAACATTAAACAATAAGCTCTATAATCAGTTTTATTCCCTTGACTTTGTTCTGCTCTCCCTGAAAACACCACACATTCACTCAGGTAATAAGCTGTGCATCTAGAGCTTATGTTTTACATGTTCACTGCACACTTTGGTTGTGCAGGTGAAATTTGTATCATCTCCTACAATGTGGGTTGCTTCTTTCTCAGGCCAGAGCGTTAACACACAAAGGTGGTTCAGAGGCAGGAGAAGCTGCAGCTGCTGCTCAGCAGCACCATCTGAGTGAGGGTGGACTTTGCTCCTCTCTCCACTCTCTGTGTTGTTGTGTTCCCCAGGCAATGTGGTGGCCCAGGATGCTGGGAACAGTCGGGATGCCCTGGTGGTCAGTGGGGACAGCCACCTCCTGGCCTTTGTGGGGCCCTGCAAGTATGTGGTGACCGTGATGGAGGCCTGTTCTCTCGATGAGGTACCAGGGACTCTGCTGCTTCCTAGGGAGGCTGGGTAGGGCAGATTCCATAGGCTGCATCTGGTGAGGTGTATCAAGGTTCTGGGGACCAGCACTGTTGGAGAGGCCTTCCCTTCAGAGCAGGGAGTTTGTTTTCCATTCTTAGAAATAACAAAGTCATGGTCTCTTCTGCTCTTGCTTCATTCCCCTCTAGAAAGATATTTTGGAGAGGTGCTGTGTAGACTGTCAGCTCCCACCTCTCTGTGAGCTGCTCTCCTTGGCATTGCCTGCACCTGCAGCCCCTCATTAGGTTGGAAGGGGGGCTCTGTAGCCTTGTGTTAGGAGCATGTGAGCAATCCTGAGGCTCCTGCAGTGTTTGTTCAGTAGCTTCTTGTTCCGTAGTTGCTGAGGGTGGACATCGGCATCCTTGACTTGCACAGCACTGTCTTGGATTCTGCAGTGAGGGTCTGCTTTGCTCCTGTGCCTCGAGGCGAGCTCCTGGTATCCACTTCTTCTAATAAAATCCTTGTGCTTGATGTGAAAACGGGACGACTGTTGCGAGAGGTAGGACACTGAAATTCATCCACTGAGCTTTCATGTGGGATTTGGGCACTTCATGTCTCCATGGGAGGTTAAATGAGAGAAAAGCTCATCCTGGAGCTTCAAAGAAATACGAGTAGGAAGCCTGCAGTTACCCTAGTGTGCTCAGGATGAGCCTCAGCTTGTCCTTGTTTTCCATGCTGTCACACCCCTGTTCTCTTACTGAAGAGTAAATAAGGACATGAACTAGCTCAGTTAAAGCTCCTGGTGCCTTCTCTTATCCTCAGGTGGCGCCTGTGCATAAGCTGACCTGTTCTTCCATGGCACTGAGCAAGGATGGCCAGTACCTGCTCACTGCTGGTGACAAGGTCATCAAAGTGTGGGACTATCAGATGCGCTTCGATATCAACTTCCAGGTACTGCCCACAGAGGGAGGGAAGGGGTTGGTGTTTAATTTCAGAATCCCTGGAGAAAAGAGTAGCAAATGGCTTCTACGTGACTTGGCCCAGTGTCCCCAGTCCCAGTTTGCCCAGTAGAGAAATGCAGCCCTGTTCCCACATTGTAATAATGCCTGGCTCTGGGCACAGGCTGGACCTGCCAGAGCACCCTGGTGAGACCCTCTGTGAAGTACAGAGGTGGGTGATACCTCTGTGTTAGGAACAGGGCCACATGGAGAAGAAAATGACCCACCCAGAGCTTCAGGGATAGGATAAGAGTTTGGACTCTTCAGCGTTTGCTCCCTTCCCCAGTTGAAGTTGGCCCTGCGTTGATCAACTGAGAGCAGTGTGTGTGGTAGATCCTCTTCTGGATCTTCTGCTGAGGCCTGCAGATGCTGGCCATGCAGGGCAAGGAGTGGAGTAACCCCATCCTGACAGGACCGGTTTGGGGATGAGGAAGTTCAAGGTGTGCTCTCCCAGGTGTACATCGGCCACTCGGAACCCGTGTGCCAGGCCGCCTTCACCCCAGACCAACAGCACATCATCAGTGTTGGAGATGCCATCTTCCTCTGGGATTTCCTAGCTCCAATTGCACCAAGGCCACCCCCAGCTAGGTAGGTGCATGGTGCTGGGCACTACCTTCCCTGCTTCCCCTTTACCCCCAGCCCCATCCCTGTTTGGTGTAACACCAATCTCCTCACCCTTCCAGTGCTTGTTCTCCCATGTTCACTCTGCTGCCAGGACCAGGTGAGTTTGCTTGTCCCACAAGTTGTGCTAGTTGGCATGTTGTCAGCTCTTCCAGAAGGTAGGGATTGGGGGGTTTGGTTCCTTCCCTCAAGGAGTCAGGTACTGGGGGCAAACAGGTAATTAGCCCTGAAGGACAATTTCAAATGAATTAGCACCTCTCAGTCTGCCCGGGTGGGGATGTTCTGAGCAGAGCCACTCTGGGTTTTCTGGTAGGTCTTTGTCTTCTGTCTTTCCCTGCCTCCATCTCCTCTGTCCTCTTGCTCCCTTATTGTCCCTCTCTCTCTGTGTTCCTCTCTTTCTTGAAGGACAGAGAAGTGGCTTCTGCTGTGTAGGAGAAAGCTGGAGAAATGAGCTTGGAGGCATCAACATCAATTCAGGAGGATGAGGGAGCTAAGGGGTGGAGGAAGTTACACAAAGCCTTTTCCTTTCCCAGATGGCAGCTCTGAGAAGCCAAAGGATGTCACTGAGACTCCTCGGCAGACGGTGCCTCTTCCATTGCTGTCCTCACCCCCATGTTTGGATATCAGCTCTGTCCACCAAGCAGGATGTCAAGGTAAGAGGAACTGTGTGCAAGAAAGGAAAAACTCTTTGCCTAGTTCAGCAGCATCCCTGGAACCATCCCTGTCCATGATCCCTTCCAGCAGACTGACAGACCAAAGCTGGACAAAGCCCAGAGGTGCTGGGGTTCAGACCCCTTTGTTCTCTGCTGTCCTCCACACGCTGAGCACAGCTTCTCTGAGGGCTGTGGTAAACATCCTGTTGGCCGTTCCCAGTAGGAGTTGTCTGCTTTGCCTTCCACCCTAACAGCTGGACTGTTCCACAGAGCAGGGAAATGACACAGCCAGAAATCAAAGGGTCAGGCACACGTGAAGTGGTCTTGAGGGACAGGGATGGCTCCATCTTCCCACTGATTTTTCTCTTCAGGTATTTCCTCTGAATCGGACAAAGAGGAGGAAGCAGGTCTGCCAGGCAGCAGTAGGATGGTGGCAAACAGAGACAAAGATCCTTCAGTCCTTGTGGTGGAGTCAGACAGGATTGAGGAGCTTGTTGTGAGGCCCAAAGTGAGACAGGAGAGCCCAAGGTCTCCTGAAAAATCAACAAACGGTAAATCAGGAGTATTCCCAGCTTGTACAGAGCTTGGCTCCTTCCTTGTGCACAGACCTGCATGGCAGCTTGGTCTATCCCCCAAAAATGAAGGAAAATCAGTATTAACATGGCCTGAGAAACCCAGGCATGTGCTCTGAGTTTTGAGCTGAAGGGCAGCACCATGTTCCTCAGGGCTTTTCCCTTGGACATGACCTACCAAGGGAAGTCAGTATCAAGGGAAGCTCATGCTGGTCCCCAAAACTGCTCGTTTTCCTGGATCTTTCCCTGCTGCTGCTTCTAGGTACACCAGAAGCCTCTCTTCAGCTGGGAGCCAGTATCATCTCTAAGTGGCACATTCCACTAAATCCAGCTGCAATTAAAGCTCCCAGTGTCTCTATTAATAGCTGTACAGCCTTGGAGCTGCAGCGGAGTGTGGCGATCTGCCAGGAGCAGCAGCTGCTGGTGCTCAACCCCAGCAGGACCTGGTGGAAAAGCTTCAGCATGAAACTGTGCCTCATATGCTCCTCTAAAGTCCTCTTTGGAGCTGTGGGCTTGTGGTTTCATAGCACTACTCAGAGCATGTGGTGTGGGAGTCCTTAGGTTGTTTGCAGTGTAGGAAATGGCTGGAGCTGTATCAGAACAGGGTCAGGTTGGATCTCAGGAAAAGGTTCTTCCCCCAGCAGCACTGACCAGGCTCCCCAGGGCAGTGGGCACGGCCCAAAGGCTGCCAGAGCTTCAAGAGTGTTTGCACAATGCTCTGAGGGACAGGGTGGAATTGTTGGGGTGTCTGTGGAGGGACAGGAGTTGGACTGGATGATCCTTGTGGGTCCTTTCTGATTTGGAATATTCTATGTGTGACACTGCAGTCAGGTTTTTTGCCTTGTGTGTGTGTGCACACACATACACAGCCTCTGAATGGAAAGCAAACCACTGCGTGGGTGCTGTTCCCAAACTGCTCCCAGAACAGCATCCCATAGGTACCATTTTCTTCTTTGTGTGGCAGAAGCCAGCAAGGGAACCAAAACTCCCAAGTCCCAATGCTCTGTCCGCCCAGATTCCTACCGACATTTCACTCCTCGCTTCAAGACACCGATGCTCCCCCAGGTAGGTGAGAGTTGTGCCAGGGCTGGTTACCTGGTAAAGAACAGGCATTTTGGGGCTGATGTTTTCCAAACTGTTTCCATTTTGTTCTCTGAGAAGCAATTTGGAAAATATACCCCTGGGATGATTTTCAGTGAGAAATCCTCATGTTAAGTCCCAGTTCTCCTCTGCATGCAGCTCTCCCCAGACTAGTAAAAAGTGAGTTGTGCTCAGTTCTTTTTCTGTTTCCCTTATCTGAATACATTTGTATTCAAAAGGAATGGGAATGGCATGTGCTAGTGAAAGACGAGTGAGCAATAGAGTGATTCATCTTATTTGTGAGCAGCTGTGTTGGCAGAGTGGGCTGGGGAAGGCAAATCCATGGAGTGTAGTGAGGAGAGACACGGCACAGCTCCCACTCTGTTAACAAACACAGCAGGAATAAAACAGAAACTCAAGTCAGCCTTTCCCTAAGCTCTGCTGTTAGTGCTGGGAGGAAAGCTACATCCAGCTTGCACTCCCAGTTCTCTCCTCTGCCCCTCACCTGGCAGCCCTTTTTCTCTCAGTTCTCTTCCTGTTGAAATACCTACAACCCCAAGCCAGCAAAACCCCTGGAACTCTTTCCCAGCAGGATGAGCAGCTGCTCCTTGGCTGGACACTTGCTGCCAACCCTGTTCTGTGCCCCATCTGAAAGCATCTGTGCCTGGCTGTGCTGGGGCAGTGTCTTTTGTACACGGAATTGTGTCCTTCAGGATTCATCAGTTACAGAATTGTGTGAGGATTGGCCTGAATTTGTGTGGGATGTCTGTGTGAGAATGTGTGTGTGTTTGCACACTCACTTTTTCCTACGTGGGTGCTGATGCACCTGCCCAGAACGTCCTTCTAGAGCTTATTTTAAGCCAGTGTCTATTTTTCTTGCAGAGCTTCTTGTCCCCTCCAGCAGGCAGTGAGATCTTGAAGCTGAAAGCAGTGATCGGCTACAATGGGAATGGTAGAGGGAATATGGTGTGGAACCCAGATACAGGTACACTGGGAATGCTCTTGGAGGGGTGAGAGTTGTTGCCCAGAGAAGCTGTGGCTGCCCCATCCCCGGGAGTGTCCAAGGCCAGCTTGGACAGGGCTTGGAGCAACCTGGGCTAGTGGCAGGTGTCCCTGCCCATGGCAGGGGGTGGAACGAGATGAGATTTAAGGTCCTTTCCAACCCAAACCATTCTGGGATTCTATTTTATATTTCTAGGAGTGTGTACTGAACAAAGTTATGATCCTTTGGCCATTGCATTGGGATCTTTGAACACAGGGATTTTGTGTTGCTTAAATCCAGTAACTCTTTGCTGTTGGTGAGCGTTAGTTGGTGGGACAGAATTGGGCTTCATTTATTGAGTGGACAGAGCAGGAGGGAAGCTCACCAAACCCAATACTACCTCCTTTCTCCAGCTGGAGTGATGCCCAGCAGCTTTGCTCAGGTTAGGAGAAGTGAGATCTTACCCCGCTCCCAACCTGATGCTGACAAACCACGGAGAAGAGTCAGCTTTTATGTATTAATGAATCATAGAATTATCCATGTAGGTTGTGGTGGAGGCTGGATGTGCAGCCTTTCCATGAAAACATCCCATCTCCTCCTCTGCTAGGCTTCTTTGCCTACTCCTGTGGCTGTGTCATCATTGTTGAAGACCTGCACTCTGGGTCCCAGAACCACTGGCTGGGCCATGCTGAGGAGATCTCCACACTTGCCCTCAGCCATGACGGCCAGGTAGGAGAGGAGAGGGTGCTGCTGCCCTGGGCTAAAAGAATGTCTCAGACTAAAATCCCATTTGTCCATTCTTCCTGCTGCCTGGAGGCTGTTGGAAATTATTTTGGAGCCGAGTTACCCATTGTGCTGGCTCCGTGCGGCAGTGCCTCACCTTAGGGAGGAGCTGGAGCAGGTCTAGATAAGGGAAAGGAGCTGGGGAAGGGGCTGGAGCACAAATGTAATGAGAAGAGACTGAGGGAGCTGGGGGGGTTCAGCCTGAGGCTCAGGGGGGACCTTCTGCAACTCCCTGACAGGAGGGTGGAGCCAGGTAGGGGTCAGGCTCTGCTCCCAGGGAACAGGGACAGGACAAGAGGAAATGGTCTCAGGCTGTGCCAGGACAGGTTCAGGTTGGACATCAGGAGGAATTCCTTCACAGAAAGGGTGGTCAGGCACTGGAAGGGCCTGCCCAGGGAGGTGGAGTCCCCATCCCTAGAGGTGTCCAAGGAATGACTGGACGTGGCACTCAGTCCTCTGGGCTGGGTGACAAGGTGGGAATCTGGCACAGGGTGGACTCAATGATCTTGGAGGTCTTTTCCAACCTCAATGATTCTGTGATTCTGTAAAGGCTGTTCCCTTCCTCTGGGTGATCCTGCCATTCCCTACTGCTGCTAGCTGAATGGTTGTTCTAATGGAATTCTCCATCTGCCAACCACATCACTTTAACTTGGGACTAATATTGCTAAGACTAGTTAATGGATGTTCTCTAATTACTTACCAAGGTTTCAGTGACAACACATTATTCTGTTAGGTTCTTGCCTCTGCCTCAGGGAAGAAGGATGGAGACTCTCACTGTCAGATCTGCATCTGGAGCATCCAGGATGGGGCCTGCACAGCAGAGCTCTTCCACCACGAGACGCAAGTACAGGCCATGGCATTCTCTCGGGATGACAGATTCCTTGTCACCATAGGTGAGCACACCTGTGACACCAGGTGTGGGTGCAGGGGTGCACCCTGGGGCAGACACCCTGGTGCACCCTTCATGAGAGGAAGGTACTGGAAGTACTAAATACCTGCCAGATGCTTTACCAGGCTTGTGGGCATGAAGCTGTTTCATGGTATCCTTGGGACAGCGAGTAACGCAGCACTTACACCTTTCTTCTCCTGCGTCACTAGTGCTTCTTAAACCCTGTGCAAATGGTTTTTGGTTACTATATTTAGTGTCCAAAGGCAAAAGCCTTCTTCTGGACTTGTTATTGCTACTTAGGTGGAATTGGATAGAAGTAGCCAGGCTTCCAACTGTGAGCTTCCTCCCAGGCAGCCATGCCAGCACAGGATGGACACTCAAGATGTCTCTTTTGTTTAGGCAGGGGACATTTAAAGGACAACATGCAATTAGTAAGCCCTTGTTTTGCATGAGAGGGGACCTGTGGAGCAGGCAATACACTCATTCCAGGCTGGTGAGCCTGTCCTTGGGAAAAAAAAACCAGGCTTTGCTGGAGAGAAAGAGAGCTTTGTGCTCTCTGTGGAGCAGCATGGGAGGGGAGCCCTCCTCTAGCTCAAGTCTGGGCTGCAGGGAGGGGAAAGCTGCAAGTCTCCACTGGGCTTGTGGAGCCTGGGAAAGGTAGCATGAGAATGCTGTCATCTGGAGTTGTCTGGGAGCTGGGGAATTTTACCATCATCAAGGCCAGTGCCTTCTACTCCCGCCCAGCTACAGAGGCTTCCACTCGGGTCAGCTCCCACCTCACCTGTGACCTCCGCAAAGGTGACATCCCTTTCTTTTTCAAGACCTGGTTAGCCCTGAGTGCCCAGTGCTACTGGAGGGTTTGTGTGGGTGTGCAGTGACTCCTAAGGATGTAGAAGCAGCAGACAGGTTGCTGTGCTGCCATGACAGGTCTGCTACAACCTCCAGCATGAAGTGCTGGGCCAGTTCTGTCTGTTCTTGACTCGGCTGAGGATCTGTCATGTCATGCAGCTCTTGCTGAGGACGAAAGGAGTTGTGTCCATGCCTGGAGCAGTGTTTGGGACAACTGTCTCCAAACAGCTGGATGAGGGAGTGACACAGCTGATGTGTGTGTGAAGTGTGGATGCTTTTGAGTATCCTGAGGCTGCAGAATTCCTCTTCCTGTCTTTCATGCTTTACCTTAGGGGACTACAGTGACCAGACCATTGCTCTGTGGAACACCTACACTTATCAACTCCTGCTGTCCACTAGTGTCTTGGAGCCAGTCCATGATGTGGCTTTTAGTCCTGTGTCTCACCAAGCCCTGGCCTGTGTGGGGAGGGGAGCTGTGATGTTTTGGCTGCTGGAGCATCAGGGAGCTGCTGTCAACCTCAAGGTAAACCTTCATTTTATCTTTCAAAATTTATTTTCAGCATCTCTGACTTTTTTTCCAAGTCCCTGGTGAGGCCAATGGAGGCTCTGTCCCCACAGCTCTGTGAGAGCTGAGGATAACTCCTAGTGAGGTGATTCTGGCTATCTGTGAGTGGTTTTTGGTTTTATTTGAGGCCTTACCTGCATGAATTGAGGAGAGGAGGACGTGTTTCTTTCCTGACGTAGGTAAGAACCGTATTTTTGACATTCCTGTTTTTTTTGCCCTGGCAGGTTCATCGGGCCCCTGCCCCGGACGTGCTGGGGCTGGTGGAGCTCACGTCTCTCTGTTATGGTGCTGACACTCTTCTTTACAGTGGGACCAACTCAGGCCAGATCTGTGTGTGGGACACTGAGACCAATTGCTGCTTCATGATGTGGGAGGCCGACGAGGGCGAGATTGGTGGGTGCAGGAGTTAGGGAGATTGGGGAATGTGTTGGGAAAGAAGAGCATGGGTTTGCACACCTCTGCTTGGAAAACCAGTTTGCTGGGTCAGGTGCAAGATGTATGGGGTGGCACTGGATCTGTGACCTGGGGTTCCTTGGAGCCCTGGGTTCCCTGGGGGGTTCATCTCCTCAAATCGCAGAATCATTAAGGTTGGAAAAGGTCTCTAAGATCATCAAGTCCAATCATTAACCCAGTACTTCCTGTTCCACCACTAAACCATGTCCCTAAACAGTACATCCACATGCATTTTGAACACCTCCAAGGACAGTGATTCCACCACAGCCCTGGGCAGCCTTCTGCAAAGCCTCTACAGGTCTCTAGTCTGTAAAAACGCTGGGTATTGGGCTGCAGAACACCCGCTTCCCTGGCTGTCAGGAGCACACTTGGGGTGATGGCTGAGAGCAGTGGATGTTCACAGGTGCCCCCATTCCCCTGTGCCTCCCAGGTGTGCTGCTGTGTCGGCACAACAGGCTGGTGAGCGGCAGCAACACGAAGCGCATCCGCCTGTGGGCAGTGGACACGGTGCAGGAGCTGAGGCAGAAAGGGCCCCACGCCAGGTAGGAGGTCACAGCCCCTTACCTGGCAGCTCCCAGGACCTGTCTGAGAGGTGGCTCTTCACAGACAGATACCACCCTGCTCCTGTGCTCTTCATCCGTAGCTTTTCCTCTCCATCCTATGGCTGCTGATTCTTTCTCTCTGGATCTTTTGACTGAATTTTGGCCACAGGTAGCTGAACCCTCTTAATACTGGAAATGGGTGGAGTTTATCATGCCTGAAGTTTGTGCTGATGATTGGTAGGATTTCCTTTAGGAGAATTAGGGAAAGTACGTTGCCTTTGTTTCTTCTTTTATGCTAATGCATCCCTTATTTTCTTTCTTCCCTATAAAACATAGTTGCAATGCAAATCACAGAATCATAGAATAGTTTGGGTTGGAAGGAACCTTTAAGACCATCCCATTTCAACTCCCTGCCATAGGCAGGGACACTTTCCACTAGACCGGGTTGCTCCAAGCCCCGTCCAACCTGGCCTTGGACACTCCCAAGGGATGGGGCAGCCACAGCTTCTCTGGGAAACCTGTGCCAGGGCCTGCCCACCCTCACAGGGAACAATTCCTTCCCAATATCCCATCCAACCCTGCCCTCTGGCAGTGGGAAGCCATTCCCCCTTGTCCTGTCGCTCCAGGCCCTTGTCCAAAGTACTTCTCCAGCTCTCTTGAAGCCATTTGGGCACTGAAAGGGGTTCTAAGGTCTCTCTGGAGCCTTTTCCTCTCCAGGCTGAACTCTCCCAGCTCTCCCACTGCAATGGGAGTACTGATCCATGGACAGGAGCCCCTCATTGAACTGGGCTCACTAAGAAATTGCATTTAAAGGAGGCAGAGTGAGTTTTCCAACATCTGAGCCAGTCTCTCTCCCATCCTCCTTTCCTCCAGGTCCAGCTCAGTCCTGCTGGAACACGAGATCACCCTGGATGGGACAATCGTCAGCGCAGCCTTTGATGACTCCCTTGAGATGGGCATTGTTGGCACCACAGCAGGAACCCTGTGGTACATCAACTGGCTGGAGAGCACAAGCATCCGACTCATCAGTGGCCACAAGAACAAGGTCAGATGGGTCGGCCAGCTTTGAATTTTGCTCTTGCTTTGGAGTATCTTTATACTACATGAAAAAGATTCAAATTGCTGAGCAGAAGCTATTTTACATTGACCTGTGGTGCAGAGTGCCTGGTTCTGCCTCTGGGGTTAGGTTTGTTAACCCCTGTGGGGTTAGGCTTATTAACCCCTCTGGGGTTAGGTTTATTAATCCCTTTGGGTTAGGTTTATTAATTGCTTTGGGTTTTAACTCCTTTACTGTTTTGCACAATAAGCCCAGCTGTCGCAGAATCATAGAATTGTTAGGGTTGTAAAAGACCTTTAAGATCAAGTCCAACCATCAACCCAGCGCCACCACCTTGTTCACCATTAAACCATGCCCCCAAGTGCTACATCCACACATCTTCTGAACAGCTTCAGGGATGGTGACTCTGCCATTGCCCTGGACAGCCTGTACTGATGCCTTACAACCCTTTTTATGAAGAAATTCTTTCTAATATCCAATCTAAACCTTCCCTGGTGCAACTTGAGGCTGTTCCCTCTTGTCCTGTCAGCCTACAATTTAAGCCCAAAACCAAAGCACCTACTTCCCTTTATGTTCCATCTTTGCTGATGTCTCCCATGAGCAGAGTCTTGGGGGTTGAGAAGGGCAGAGGGGCTGATGTGCTCTGGGGTGTGGCACCTGTGGAGCCGCAGTTGCTCACCTTGTTCCTGGTGCAGGTGACCGAGGTGTGCTTCAGTCCTGACGAGACTCACTGTGCCACGTGTGGGGAGGACGGCAGCGTGAGGATCTGGGCTCTGGGCAGCATGGAGCTGGTGGTGCAGTTCCAGGTGCTCAACCAGGTAAGTGTTTGTGGTACATCAACGCCTTCCTCTTGGCGGGGGGAAGTGTCCACTGTGCCATTTCTGGTTCCTTCACAGAGTTGCCAATGCCTGGCCTGGAAGCCTCATCCCGTCGGGGTGTGGGGAAATGAGAGCCAGCATGTGGTGGCAGGATACAGTGATGGCACCATCCGTGTGTTCAGCATTTCCAGGACAGAGATGGAACTGAAAATGCAACCCCACAGTGCTGCACTGACAGCAATCACCTACTCCGCAGATGGTGAGGCTGCCCAGGATCACAACAGGGATATTTGGCCTCCGGGAACATGCTTGGTGCTGCCTGGGTTACCCTGACCTGCAGCTGCTCTGTGTCCTGGTCACCTGCCCAAAGCCCTGGGCCCAGGGAGAGCCATGTCTCAGTGAGTTTTGGTGGTTCTCCCAGATGAGCACATGGTAAACAGGAGATGGGAGGTGTATTGGCAATAGGATAACAAAGGGGTTCAGGTACAACAAACCCCTTTGTGCCCTCCTGCTTATGATCTACTGTGGCTCTTCTTCAGTGTGAAGATTTAATGGGTGTCTGAGAAATCTCATCTTACCCAGCCCTTCACTGGGATGTTCTTGTCTTTCACAGTGTTTCACAACACTGCTGTCCCATGATCCTGGGCCTTTCTCGTGGCTCTTCATCTCAAGTGTCCCGTTCTTTTCTCTCCTTTGCCCACAGGAGAAGTGATCTTATCAGGGGACAAGGATGGGCTGGTGGTTGTGAGCAGCCCTCTCACTGGAATGACTATCCATGTTGTGGCTGACCACAAAGGCTCCCCTATCACTGCTCTCCAGTGCACCAGAAAGCAGGTGAGACCTCAGGAGCAAGTCCCTGTGTGTCCCTGCACAGCTGTGGGAAGCAGCATGGTCACCAAGTTTGTTTCCTTGTCCCTTGCTTTTCCTCTTTAGGTCCCCATCCCCCCCAGTAACTTCTCATCAGTTTTTCCAGGGATATATCCAGAGGAGTAAAGCTGCAGGCATTAGAGGTGCAACCTGAGTGAGGCTGTGCCTGAGGGTGGGGGACCTTTGGTGGCAGTGTTGACACACAGGTGTGATGTGAGCCTGTGCCACAGAGAGCAGCACCCCTGAAAGAAGCCCAGGCTGTGAGCTTGCAGTCCCTGTGCCCTCCCAGAAAGGCTCCTGGGCAGCCTGGTCTCCTCCTCCTGTACCATTCCTCTGTGTTGCTGGGAAGACTGGATTGTGCAGCAGTGGGATGGTTTTATCACCTCCTTTGTCCTCCTCTTCATGGAGAATCTTTCCTTTGGCCAGCAGAAATGGGATTTTCCCCAAGTTCTCAAGCTCTAAAATCAACCACACTGTAAGGCTCATAATTCCATGGTAATTTAGAGTGAGGAGATCCTCCTTGGATCATCCTGTTCCACCCTCTGCCATGGGCAGGGACACCTTCCACTAGCCCAGGTTGCTCCAAGCCTTGTCCAACCTGGCCTTGGACACTTCAGGGATGGGGCAGACACAAATGGAGGTTAATCCTGGCATTGATCCCCCTAAACACAAGACACACGTTCCCAGGAGCTCCAGCCCCACTCTCTGGTGTCACCTTCCTTTCCAGCCCCTGTGCCTCCAGAGTCAGTGCTGTGTTTCTGTTCCATAGTACCACGACTTCGGGGTGGAAGGGGGTGAGCTCTGGCTGGCCACGAGCTCCGACCGCCGGGTCAGCGTCTGGGCCTCCGACTGGCTCAAGGACAAATGTGAGCTCCTCGACTGGCTCAGCTTCCCAGCTCCTGCTGACCCTGAGGTGAGCCTGGCACCTGCCAGCCCCTGCCTGCTCCAGCAGAGATGGAGGAAGGATGCACAGGGCTCTGAAAGAGAGAGTGTGTGCTTAGGAATGTCATCTCTTCATCTCTGTTAGTTCTGCCCACAGAGTATCTTGTTAAGGCACCTTCTTGTGTGTGGAAAGGAATTGTAGCGGTGCCAAACTGCCCCAAGCACTGACTTCTAAGCATGAGGAGCCCAAAACTGCATGTGCAAAGAGCTGATACCCCTGTGCCAGCAAACCAGAGCACAGGCAGCCGTGAGCACAGTGTGTGGGAGGGAGAGCTAATTAGGAGTGTGCTGCTAACTCTGACACTCCTGAGGAGCATGAATATTCCGAGCCAGGAGCACCCTGTCAGGTTCACAGAGCCAGGTACTCAGTCCTGTGTGTCTGTGCTGCTTGGCAGAAGCCTCTGGCTCCAACCCAGGGTGAAGTTTGGTCAAGCAGGACACCTACTAGAAACGGAGGAGGTCTCTGTCAGAGAGGACATAGAGATGGTCCCTGGTCCACAAGACATTGGCAGGCAGAAGGGAGCTGGGTCTTTTTGGGGGGCAAAAGGCAGTGCCTCAGCATGGGTCCACACAGCAGCTGGGTTCTGTCAATGTTTTTTCTGTTTCTTTCCAAAACATTGGATTTCCTCTGGAAGGAAACTCACAACAGCTCTCCCCACAGTGAGGATTATTCATGCATCCGCTACTCAAGATCTGTCTTCTGAGCCCTATTTTCTTGTGTTAAACTGATCCATAACCCAATTCCACCCTAAACCCCCTGCAGCAATAATATCTAGGTAGAATTTCAACCTATTGGACCCTCATGTTTCCTACTCCTCTGACACTAAACAATTTGCTTCAGGTTTCCATGGCAGGGTGTGGTTTTTCCTTGCTTTCCATGAGATGGGAATGAAACAGGGAGGAAACAACCTCCATCATATTAATTTCCTCCTGCTCAGGCACCCAACAGCCCTCGTGTTCCTTCATGCTCTCCTTTTGCCCACCTTTCAGGATGGAGAATCCAGCCTTCTCTTTTGCCTTTGGTTTCCCTCACCAGGGTCTGGACCTCCCTCCCAGCCTGGCTGCGTTCTGCCCTTGGGAACACGGTGCCCTGGTCTACGTGGGGTTTGGAATGCAGGAGGAAGCCTTGTTCTACAGTCTGCGCAAGAAACAGGTACCTGTGGGGCCGGCAGTGCTGTCCTGGGCGTTCACCCCTGGCCCAGGGCTGGGCTGGGCTGGGCTTTTCATCTTGGAAACTCCCGGGGGAGCAGTAGAGCCCTGCCCCTGCCTCGGGCTGTGTCCGGGGCCGGCCGTCCCTGATCCCACTGCAGGGGAAGGCGGCTCCTTCCAGGAGCACTGGCACCCTGCACATTTTTGAGCCATCTCCTGGATGCCTGTGGCAGGTTTCCAAGCTCCAGAGGTGCTGTGCATCCTCAGCCTCCCCGTTACCCTTCTGACAACTGTCACTGCAGAGCTCTGGGCTGTGCCTTCCCCCCTTGTGATGTGTTGGTGTTTCTCTTGCTGGGATGCAGGTGGTCAGGAAGGTCTCCTTGCCAGCTTTCGCCACGTCGCTCAGCCTGTCCGCAGCCGTGCCCTGCATGGCCCTCGGCTTTGGTGGTGAGTGCTGGGGGTGCCTGGGCCCCTGCACGGGAGGGGCCTCCCCTTCTCCTGTGGCGGGGGAGAAAGGGTTCTAATGCCTGTAAATGAGACACATGCACACACCCCTATCCTCCAACCCTGGGAGCAATGGGTCCAGCGCAAGGAGAAGCCTCAGGGAGACTCCGAGGCCAGAAAGGAGATGTGTGAGCTCAGTCCTGCTTGTCCAGGGCCAAGATTTGTCACTGGACTTGACTTCCCAGGGTTATGGGTTGTGTTCATCTCTGCGGCTCTGTGAGCTGCAGTCTGAGGCCCGCAGGGACCTGCCCAGGGCACAGGGGGACAGTCAGCACCCTGCTCCTGGCCAGGGCACCTCGCTCCTGGAGCAGGATCTGCCTGTCCTGTGCCCCTCAGATCAGCAGCTCCGGATGAGCAGCAGGGACAGAGCCGGGGGATGACAGGGAATGGGGCTCCTGGGAAGGGCAGGGGTAGGAAGGGGCAGGGTAGGGCTGGCAGGGCTGTCGGGGCCCGGGAGCCCCGGGCCGGCCCTGACCGCGGCCCCGCAGCGCGGGTGCTGCGGGTGCAGCCCTGCCCGGCCGGCGCCCCGCAGGACTACGCGGGACACGAGGACACCGTCCGGCTCTGCCGCTTCGGCCCCTCCGGGCAACGCCTCCTCACGGCCTCGCACAGCGCCCTGCTCGTGTGGGAGCTGCGCCGGGCCTGACCCCGCCCCACGGAGCGGGGAGTGCCCCACGGCCTCGGGGTTTGTTCCGCGGCCCCGCTCGCCGTTTGTTGTCGTTACCTGTTTGTTTTCATAATAAACCATCGACAGACGGAGCCCGGAGGCCGCGCTGTGCGGCCCCCGCCAGGGGGCGCTGTGGGCCCCGCGCCGCTCTGCGCCGTCGCTCTGTGGTGCGGCCGGAAGTGGGGGAGGGCGTGGGGAGGCGGCGGCGCCGCCATGAAACGGGACGTGAGGATCCTCCTGCTCGGGGAGGGTGAGGGGCGTCCTGAGAGGGTGTCGGACCCTCCTGTGAGGGGAGGGTGAGGGGCGTCCTGAGAGGGTGTCGGACCCTCCTGTGAGGGGAGGGTGAGGGGCGTCCTGAGAGGGTGTCGGACCCTCCTGTGAGGGGAGGGTGAGGGGCGTCCTGAGCGGGGGGCGGGCCCTCCTCTGCG
>VXBX01008882.1:170729-185910 GCA_013400415.1 Scytalopus superciliaris
GTACGGGGGCCCCCCCGGTATGGGGAGGCTTTGGGGGAGCGGCCGGGCCCTCTCCTGGTCGGGGCCCCGCGGGTGTCACTGTCACCAGCCCCGGCTCTGACCGTGGGCCCACCTGCCGCTGCCCGCCCCAGGCTCTGCCGTGCCGATGTCAACGTCCTCCCTTTCTTTCCTAGCCCAGGTGGGGAAGACATCCTTGATCATGGCTCTGGTGGGCGAGGAGTTTCCTGAAGAGGTGCGTGGGGAGGGGACACGCGCCCTCCCCCGGGTGGGACAGCTCTGGCCCCAGTGCCACCGGCCGGGGGTCGGGGTGTCTGGGCGTTGCTCGCCCTCCTGGGGTGTGACAGCCATGGGAGTCGCCAGCAGTCTCCACTGATGCTCTGCTGAGGTCATTGAGGACGCCACGGAGCTCCAGCTGAGGTGCTCTTTTTCTCAGTTTATGCTCTGATTTGTGGCTCTCTCTGCCCTCAGGAAGGTGTTGGTACCTCCCAGGCCCTGCTCGCTGCTGCTGGGGGTCTCTGTGTCGTGTCCAGCAGCACAGCAGGGCCCAACCTTGCTCCCCAAATCCAGTCTAGTGCTGGCACAGAGCCCTTGGAAGGGGCCAAGCCACATTCCCAGCTCCCCTGTACCCATATGGAGCTGGGTTTGGTGCTTTGAGTTGGGCCAGCTGCAAGCTATCCCAGCACAGTTTGGATGGGGAAATGGGTTCAGTCTGTCCAGGCACTTTTCCCTGTTCTGTCAGGTGGCTTCTCCCTGTGCCTATAAGCAGCTGGTGCCCTCCATGATGCTGTGGTGGGCAGCATCAGCTCAGGGTTTCGGGGGGGACCAGCACTGTGCTCTTCCCCTTCTCCCAGCCCAGCCAGTCAGCTCAGCGCTGCTCCCAGACAGTGGGGTGGCGTGCCCAGGGAGTGCCTGGGCGTATCTCTGGGGCTGCAGCTGAGGGAGGCTGGGCCTGGCAGGCACATAGAGGTGTCACCTCAGGGACACTGGCTGGGTGAGGGATGGAGTGCAGGGAGCTGCTGCAGCCCATGGGCCAAGAGCCTTCCATGATGCAGAGCTCATCCCACCTTGGCAGGGCAGTGCCTATGTTGGGATGTGAAGTCCCTTGTCAACCGTGCTCCTGGCTGGCTGTCACCTGGCACAGCCAGCTGGATGGGGTATGCTGGCTTTTCAGGTGCCCGCCCGGGCAGAGGAGATCACAATCCCAGCCGACGTCACCCCTGAGAAGGTGCCCACACACATAGTGGACTACTCAGGTAGGGCCCCATCCCACCTGGCTTCTCCCCTTCCCTGCCTGGCCGAGGGGATTGGGAAGGAATCCTGCTGCCGGGGCAGGTGGTGACAGCCATGTTCCCCTTTCAGAGGCAGAGCAGACAGAGGAGGAGCTGCAGGAAGAGATTTCCAAGGTGAGCAGGGCTGACTGGGACTGGAGCCTGCAGTCCCTGTAGCTCCTGAGGGACACGTGTCTGTTCCCCTCCCTGTTAGCCACCCAGAAAGGCCAGGCAGTTGGTTATCCATGGATTAATGCTCTGGTTTGTTTAGAGGCTTGTTTAATCCTGCTCTGTCTTGTAAGCTGTTGTGTGTGGCTTGTCCTGGCGCTCTGGGGAGCCTCCAGAAGGCAAGCGAGGGGGGGCAGCTCACTGCCCACCAGGAGCTGGAGGAGGGTGCAGAGCAGATGATGTGCTCTCAGCCTGAGGATGTTCCCAACAGACTCAGAAGAGGGAAAAGCAGTTCCTGAGCTTGGGCAAGAACCCCTACTCCTGCCTTAGATCCCTGTGGCTGTCTGATGAAGCAGTGGCACAGAGCAGTTAATTTGGGAACTGGAGCCCCTAGGGGCACTGGGCAGGGAGGGAGAGATGTGGAAGTCCTCGGAGCAGCCATGGAAGAATAATTAAATTGGCTGGGGTGGACCCAGCTGCTCTTTGCCCTGGGATTAGCCTTGGCTCTACAGAGACAAGGGCTTTTTAATTATGAATAATAAAACTCTCTCTCTCGCGCGTGAGCGAAGCTATTTAACTTCTCAGCCCTGGTGGCTAAGGGCTGAGGAGGTGGGCTTGGGGGTCCTGCCCCCTCCATCCAGACAGCAGGAGTACACAGAGGCTTTAAACAGCTCCAGGAAATCCTGCCTAAACCCTTGTGTGTCCTTGGGATTAGCACTAAACTCTCTCCTGAAAGGACCAGTGATCCCTCCTGTCTGCTTCCTATAAAGCTTCAGTGCTGGTGCTGTCTGCGGGGTTGGGAGGGGAGGAGAGCACAGCCAGATGAGGTGTGAGAGGTTATCCAGGCAGGTGGGCATGGGAGCAGCAGCTCCCGAGGCAGAGGAGCCAGCCTGTGCTCCCAGCAGCTGTGGGCTTGTGTTGAGGGGCTGAGTGGTTGTCGGAGGGCTGTGTGTGGAGAGCTGTACGGGGGGGACTGTGCAGGGAGGGCTGTGCAGGGGGGGCTGTGTACGTGTCCACATTCACGTGCACTCAGCAGCCGCGTTTCCGTGGCAGCTCTGCCCGCATTCCTTGCTGCCTGTGGGCATGCACAGGGACCCCCCTCACCGCCCTCTGCCACTTCTCTTGCAGGCCAACGTGGTCTGCGTGGTGTATGATGTCACCAAGGAGGCCACCATTGAGAAGGTAATAGGGCCCCATCGCAGCCCAGTGTGGCCACACTCTGGCAGCAGAGCATGAGGGGAAGGGCTTTCCAGCACGGGGGTTTCTGTGCTTCCCTGGAGTGGTGTGGGCACATACCAGCCCTGTGGGGAATTTTGGGTCTGAGACCCCTGCAAGCAGAGGCTGAGCACAGCCCAAGCTTGGTCCTGCATTCGTGGTGTCCTAACAACAGACTGGTCGAATCCTTGTGCTGGCATCCAGCATGTCTGGGTCTGCTCTGCCTGCTGGTGCAGGGGAATGCCGGGGAGCAGATGGCTGCAGGGTCCTGCTGCCTGCCTGGGAGCTGCCTCTCTCTCCCCAGGCTGTGCTGATAGTCCTTTCCCTCTGCTCGTTTCCCAGATTCGCACAAAGTGGATCCCCATGGTGAATGGGGGACTTGAAAAGGGATCAAGGTACTGTGTGTGGCATGATCCTTGGATGTAGAATTGGGGGGTTCTGAGGGCTGTGGGGAGTCCACCACTCTCACCTCCTCCTGACAATACTGAGATCAAGTTTTTATTTGATCCAGGCCAGGTTGGATGGGGCTCGGAGCAACCTGGTCTAGTGAAAGGTGTCCCTGCCCATGGCAAGGAATGGGATTAGATGAACTTAAAGGTCCCTTCCAACCCAAACCATTCCATGATGGTGGCTTGTGGCCAGACCACTTATGGCATAAGAATATTGGGATTTTTCTCCCTCAGAGATCCAGCTGAGGCAGGGTGACAATGGAGAGGGATCCTTCTTTTTCCCTTGATCTCAGCCAGACAGGGAGAGGTGGCTGCCTAGGGAATCTGGGAGCTGCAATCTGTGCGTGGATCACTTAGGCAGAAGGCTGCTGTGGTGGATTAAAGGCTCCTGAACATATTGTTGCTGGGTGAAAGCATAAGCAGGATCAGGCAGTCTGTTTCTCCAGATGGATGCTACTGGCTGTGGGAGGTGGGAAAGCTGTTCTGGACCTTGCAGAGGAGGCTGGGGGAGGCTACTCAACCTGTCCCATGGGAGCACCAATGGCTGGGACAGTGCCGGGACTGGCCAGTGGAAGGGTGACCTCACTTGTGCTCTGTGTCTTTCCCAGGATCCCCATTATTTTAGTGGGAAACAAGTCTGACCTGCAGATGGGCAGCTCCATGGAGGTCATTCTGCCCATCATGAACCAGTTCTCGGAGATTGAGACCTGCGTGGAGGTGAGGGAACTGGAGGGTGTGTACAGAGCCTCCCTGAGGGATTGAAGTGCTGGTCTGGTGCGAGTCAGGGAGCCTCTGTGCTCATGGAGAGCTGCCCTGCTGATACTGCTCTGCAGAAGTCCTGGTGTCTGCAGTTTGAGAGCCTGTGCTTTGGGCTTTCTGTCCTTTGCTCCTTTCAGGGAGCAGATTTTAGTGTGATTGCTCTGGCCCTTTGTCTGTAACTGATGTTGAAGATACACGCAGCCCCTGTTGACTCTGGGGTTGTGAAATGGGCACAGCAAAGCCAGAGCAAAACCCAGGGTTTTTTTCATTTTGATTTTTCCTCATGGTGGACAAACATTGCTCTGTGCTTTGATGCACAATTTCTCTGGCTCAGGGAGCTTGTATCATCCTCCTCCTGCCCCTTTTCATCAGCTTCCAGGGCTGTCTCTTCCTTTGAATCCCCAGTGCTCTGCCAAAAACCTCAAGAACATCTCTGAGCTCTTCTACTATGCCCAGAAAGCTGTGCTGCACCCCACTGCTCCACTCTACGACCCGGAGGAGAAGCAGGTAGGCTCCTGGAGGACTCTGTCCCATCACAGTGCTCTGTTCTGCAGCTTGTAGAAGGAAGATGGAGAGTTTGGGCTGGCACAGGCAGGACGAGGGGACAGTGCCCATCTCCTGTGTTCAGCACAGCCAGCTGAGCATCCCCAGGCCAGAGTGACCTGCAAGGAGCAGGGTCTGTTGAGGCAGAAGCTCTTGTGTTCTAGACTGTCTGTTAGCCATGGTGGAAAGGGTCTGGGAGAAGAATTCTCCATGAACTGTCCTCTCTGACTTTAGATTGGATTTTAGGAAAAATTTCTTCACTGAAATGGGGGTCAGGCATTGCAACAGGCTGTCTAGGGCAGTGGTGGAGTTACTGTTCCTGTGGAGATTGAAAAGCCATGTAGCACTTGCCACATGCCCCAGAAGGCACTTGGGGGCATGGTTTAGTTGACTTGGCAGTGCCGGGGGCAACAGTTGGACTTTATGGGCTTGGAGAGCTTTTCCAACCTAAATGATTCCATGATTCCCACCTCCAAGGTGGTTTAGCTAGGCCATGTTCCCAGGCAGTGTAGGAAGGGAACCCTCGCTCTATGGGGTTGTAGAAGGAAGGGCCAGGCTGAAGTTGGTGCCCTGTTTGTCACCATGGTTGGTCTCTTGCAGCTGAAACCCACCTGTGCACGAGCACTGACCCGGATCTTCAACCTCTCAGACCAGGATAACAACCAGATCCTTAGTGATGATGAACTCAACTACTTCCAGGTAGGGCTGGCTGCAGTGGGGAGATATTCCCCAGTTCTTAAGGTTCCTTTTCCATCCAATAGCAGACAGGGAAGCTGCCCCTCTCCTGACACAGCCATTCTGTTCCCATTCAGTACTTCTGTTCATTAAGGCCCATGGGTTCCATTTTCCTAAGCTTTAGCGGAGTTTCCTCTGCCATGGGAAGACCAGGAGGTCTGGACATGTACAGAGTCCCAAGTTACTGGGATGGTAAAGAACAGGGATTTGATCAAGGTCTAAGGCAGAAATCCCTGAGCTGTGTGGATTTTCTCTCCCTGAAACCCCATCTCTTGCCAGGGGAGAAGGAAGCTGGTGAGACAGTGTTATGTTCTTTGTGTGGTTTGCTGACAATCACCTTCTTTCTCTTGGGGGGCAGAAGTCCTGTTTTGGAAACCCACTGGCTCCACAGGCCTTGGAGGATGTGAAGATGGTTGTGTGGAAGAACACGACAGATGGGGTGCAGGACAATGGCCTGACCTTGAACGGTAAACAGCACAAGAGCTCCCTGCTTCTTCCCAAACGATGGGGAGACCCATCTCCTTCAGTGCACCCTGAATGGCCCTGTCTCCAGCCTCCTGCCTCTCATTCTGAGCCTAATTTGTCCCCTTTTATTAAAGCAAGCTGGAGCCTGCTGGGCTGGTAGATCTCTCTGTTCAAGCAGCCTGCTTTCCCAGGGAAAGCACAGTTCCAAGGAGTGGATCCCTGAGGCTGAGTTGACCCCACTGTGTCTGAGCCCCCTGGTTTCTCCTTCAGGCTTCCTCTTCCTCAACACGCTCTTCATCCAGAGGGGCCGGCACGAGACCACCTGGACCATCCTGCGCCGCTTTGGCTATGATGATGAGCTGGAGCTGACGGATGACTACCTGTTCCCACAGTGCGTGTCCTGCCGTGGAGGGGGTGGGCACGGGGTCACATCCCCGTGGTGCATGGCTTGGGGGGCCCCAGCACCTTGACTGGATGCTTCCTGCACCCTGGGGCTGCTGTGGACCCTTAAGTCGTCAGGCTCAGGTTAGCAGCTCTCACCTTCCACTGTGAGCAGGAGTTGACACATGGGGTTGGGGGCAAGTACAACAGGCCTTCAGGCTGGCTGTGCTGCTCGCTCTGATCTAAGCAGGCAAGGAGGTGGGGAATGAAATCCCCGACTTCCCTTGACATCAGTGAGGGATTTTGGGAGGCTGCTCTGTCACTGCCTGAGCCGAGGCAGAACGGCTCTGTCGGGAGCAGTGAGCTGTCAGCACAGCCCTCCCAGCTCATTCTGCAGCTGCTGTCTCTTCTCCGCTCCCTCTCACCCTGGAGGTGGGGAGCTGGCAGGAGTGGAAGGGTTTGGCTTGGAGCTGCCTCCTTCTCTCCCCAGACAGCAGGCTGCAGGGAGGTGACAGGGACATGCTGGCAGATGGCACCCTGGGTCAGTGCTTTGCCCTTCTTGAAGCTCTGGGTGTGAGACACGGTGAGGGCACGGCATCTCCCTGGCTGCTTGGCCATCACACATGTGCTCAGGAGAGGCCTCTGTGCACCCTCCAGGGATTCTCCCCAAAACAAGAGGACTGTGTCAAGGAGTATCCAGGCCTGGAAGCAACAGCTGATGTTGAGCTGGGAGGGAGTGGGGAGCTGAGTCCTCTGGGTGAGATTTGCTCACACACCTGCCCTTTGTTCAGGGCTTGAGGAGGCTCATTTGGGTGTTTGAACTTGAAAATAAGATATGAAAGATCCAGGGGAGGTTTGAGTTGGATTTCAGGGAAAAATTCTTTATCAAAGGGCTTGTCAAGCACTTGCACAGGCTGCCCAAGGCAGTGATGCCTGTCACTGTCTCCAGGGGGATTTGAAAGCTGTGTGAATGTGGCACTTGGGGACATGATCAGTGGTGGCCTTGGCAATGCTGGGGGAACTGTTGGATTCAACAATCTTAGAGAGCTTTTCCAACCTTAATGATTCCACGATTCTTCTGACAGGTTCCGTGTGCCCCCCGGCTGCTCCACGGAGCTCAACCACTTGGGATACCAGTTCCTGCAGCGGCTATTTGAGAAGCACGACAAGGTGGGGCTCCTGGGAAGGGTTTGTTTTGCTGGGTCTGCACACCTGGACATAGCTGCTCCTCTGCCCGCCCCTCTGTGGCAGGGAGCCCACACAGTACCAGTGAAGGGTTTTCCTCTGCTTCAGAATTCCCTCTTAGGAGGCTTTGGGAGCAGGAAGTGGTCACAGCAAGCTGTTGGTAGTCTGATGGCTTTCAAGGGCTTGGGGTTGTGGTCGCTGCCCATGACCAAAGGACAGTTCGGGCTTTCAGGGGCTGGGTCTGAGTGAGGATCAAGCTGGCATGGCCCCTTGTAGTGCTGGTGCAGCTGGCAGGGTGGCAGGGAAGTGGGCACAGCTGCTGGCCTGCAGCCACAGACCAAACACCAGCATCTGCACAAGCTGCCAGCCCTGTGGAGGGCTGCCAGGCCTGAGAGAGGGAGAGAAAACAACCCATTTGTGCCATACTCTGGCTCTTGGAGAGTGGGAGAAGGGGATGTATTAGATCTGCATGCACCTGGTTGGACTGGCTTTTCAGATCTTCGTGTGCACCTGGGATACAGCAGCTCTGTGGCCCTGGGGAATGACTTGGGAATGGCCCCTCTGAGTGGAAACACATCCGTGTGTGCCCAGATCAGTTCTGTGGTCACAGGGAATGACAGAACTGAATGGATGCATATCCCTGTGTGCCCAGTTGCCAGCACATCCCCTTCAGGCACACCAGCCAGAGAGTGCTGCATTGGCCTGTGGTTGCCTGGTGGCCACACACAGACCTTGGGCTAGTTACCCTGCAGTGTGGAAGGCCAGGCTGGCCCCATGGAGGCTGCTGTGGGACAGCTGGCCACAAGGAAGCCAGGAACAGGGCTGTGGAGTGGGCAGATCCTGCCTGGTTTCAGCTGGGATCCCAAAGCACATTGCCTGTCTCGTGCAGCAGTGGCAGTCCCTGGGGCACAGGCTCTGCACGCTCACTCAACTTCGGCTGTGCTGCAATCAATTCCTGCCATTGACAGCATCACTGTGTCATTCCACAGCACTGAGTGTGGAGGCCAGCGTGCCAGGGACCCCTCTGGGCACAGGCTGTGTCCTGCCTGTCCTGGTGACCCCCTTTGTTTTGGCAGGACCAGGATGGAGCCCTCTCTCACACAGAGCTGCAGAACTTCTTCAGTGTGTTCCCCTGCATGCCCTGGGGCCCCGAGCTCTCCAACACGGTATGCACCACTGATAAAGGCCTGCTTTCCCTGCATGGATTCCTCTGCCAGTGGACGTAAGCTCAGTCCCTCTCCCCCACCCTTGCTCACATCACTCAGCCCTTGCTGACCCTCTTGGCTCTGCTGTCTCTCCAGGCTCGTGGCTTACCTGGATGTACGGCACTGCCTGGAATGCCTGGGCTACTTGGGCTACCCCATCCTGTCGGAGCAGGACTCCCAGACACAGGCCCTCACAGGTATGGCTATGCCCTCCCCTCCTGTCATGGCTCGAGTCCTTCCTCGCTCTCACCCACCTTCTCTCCTGCCAGTGACCCGGGAGAAGAGGATTGACCTGGAGAAAGGCCAGACCCAGAGGAACGTGTTCCTGTGCAAGGTGCTGGGAGCCCGGGGCGCAGGCAAGTCCGCCTTCCTGCAGGCCTTCCTCGGCAGGAGCCTGGCGGTGAGTGGCTGCTCCCTCTCCGGCCACGCTGCACACGGCAGGAGCGGAGGCAGAGCCGGAGGTCCTGGAGTAATCTGTCCCATGATGGCATCTCCCTGCCCCCCGTGTGATGCTATCCCTGCCCATGCTTCACACCCCCCTCCATGCTGGTGGTTCTGTGGCTGTTGCATCCATAATTTTGGCTAAGGCAGTGGGCCCACTCCTTCTGCCAGTCCCAACGATCCAGAGGGACTGTGCTTTCCCAGGCAGCTTTATCTCCCTAGTCTGACCACAGTGATGCTGACTTTCCCTGCCTGTTAGGAACAGCCCCACATCTCATGGCAGGCCCTGGCTGCCCTTCAAGTGGCTGTTAGGCCATGGTGGCTCAGAGCAGTGTGAAATGCTGTCCCCCCTCCCAAGCACTGCTCATGTCCCCACTGTATGACAGTGTTGTCCTTTGTAGGCCCAGAAGGAGAACCCAGGACAGCCATCCCTCTACACCATCAACACGGTGCAGGTCAATGGCCAGGAGAAGTACCTCATAGTAAGTCTGGGGGGAAGAGGGGGTTGTGCAGTGTCTGGCTCACAGCAGCACTAGCTGTGTCCTCCCTGGACTGTGGTCACACCAGCAACAGTTTCTGTCCTGGTCTGGGGAACAGCTGATCCCCTGGGACACTGACATGCCATGTGTCCTTTTCCTTCCTGCTCCAGCTATATGAGGTCAGTGCTGACACAAAGACATTGGACACAGCCTGCGATGTCGCCTGCTTCATCTATGACCTGAGCGACCCCAAATCCTTTAGCTTCTGTGCCACTATTTATAAGGTAGCTGGCTGGGGCCCTGGGGGACTGCACAGGGTTCCTGTGGGACCACAGGGGCCCTGTGGGACGTCAGCCTTCATGGCAGCCCCATGTCCCCCAGGGGCTCGTCACTTAATGCCTTGCTGGGTTTTCTCCTGTCCCTGCAGCAGCACTACATGGACAGCCAGATCCCCTGTGTCTTTGTGGCCTCCAAAGCGGACCTGCCAGAAGCCAGCCAGCACCCAGGGGTGTCCCCAGCTGAGTTCTGCTACAAACACTGTCTCCCTCCACCCTTCCTCTTCTCCTGCCACAGCCAGGGACCACCCAGCACTGCTGTCTACACCAAGCTGGCCGCTGCTGCCACCTTCCCGTTAGTATCTTTCCTGTGGAGGGGGTTCTGCTGGGCGCAGAGCTTGGAGAGGGGCCTGTGTCCAAACCTGGCCTCTGCCACATCACTTTTGCTTTGGTTTCTCTCCAGTTTTTGGTGTCATCTAGTGATTTTGGTGTTGTCTAGGGTGTGAAGTGCCAGGACAAGGGGGAACAGCTTCCCACTGCCAGAGGGCAGGGTTAGATGGGATACTGGGAAGAAATTCTTCCCTGTGAAGGTGGGCAGGCTCTGACATAGGTTGCTCAGAGAAGCTGTGGCTGCCCCATCCCTGGAAGTGTCCAAGACCAGGCTGGACAGGGCTTGGAGCACCCTTAGATAGTGGAAGGTGTCGCTGCCCATGGTGGGGGATGGAATAGGATGAGCTTTAAGGTGTCTTCCAACCCCAAACCACTCCATGATTTTGGGATTCTGCAATCTACTCATACAAGTAATTGAAATAGAAAGGCCACTTCTTCCCCTCATTGCAGAGGGGGGAGGTTTTCTACTGGCTCATGTGTGTCTCTGGCAGATTTATTAGATAGATCTGCCACAGGAGTGTTTATTTTTGAAGCCTAAGATAAAAAATGCCAGAGAGGAGTAGCCAGCTTAGTTTGCCAAGGCCCACGCGGGAGGCGGGGGACTGGCAGCAATTTTCTCCTGATCAGATGGATCAGACTGAAAAAGAGGTCAGTGAAGTGAGACCTGTGTCACACAGCCTCCTTTTGGGAGGAGCTGCACCCCAAAGGGGCTGGGAGCAGGGTAGGAACAGCACCAGGCTGGTCATGGGAGGTGAGAGGGGATGTGGGAAGGAAGGAGACGTGGCTGTGTGTGGAATCTTTGCTCCAGGGGTGGGAAGGGCGAGCACAGCACTGGGGGCTGAACCCTTGTAGGGAGAACACGTGGGAGTGTTGGAAGGCAGGATGGGATTACTAGTGAGTAGTTTTCCCTCTAGCTTCTTTTCAATAAACAACTTTATTTTTAGAGCTGATGGGTATTTCCCCCCCCTTCTTTGCAGTATTAAAATTTAAATATTCTTAATATATCTTAGGGTATGTGGTATAAATAAATAACAGCGTAATGGAGGGCCGGGGATTGGCTGTGCTCCCCCGATGTAGTGGGGAATGAATAATGGATGTGCCTTTCCTCGGAGAGGAGCGTGTTGGTGCAGGACAGCACGTGTCTAGGAAGGGAATGTGTACGCTGGGCTCCTTCTGTCACTGCCCTTTGGTCGGAGTCGCCGACTGTGCCGGCGTCTCCGTGGCACTCGCTTCTGGATCACTTGGAGTTGGAAAGGCAGCTTGACCTAGAAAGGCAGATACCTCTGTGCTCCTACTAATTATTTAGGTGGCGGTGTGCTGTTTCAAGGCCAGGAGAGGGGACAGCCACATCCATCCCACCAGCCACCTGCCGCCTTCATGCTGATGCTGGGTGATGGGTACTCTGGCATGCAAGGCTGGGGGTCTCTTGGAGCCTCCCCTTCAGCTGGCCTGTATCCCCTGGTGCTGTGCTCACCCTGTGCTCCCCAGGGATGCCCCAAATCTCCCTGTGTGGGGTGGGAGGGCTGTGGGCCAGCGGGGAGCGTTGGGACAGCTGAGCTCATTGACCTCTTCTCTGTTTCCTTGCAGCCACCTGAACGCCGTGGAACTGGGAGTTGCATCCTTCTGGCTCCGGGTGGCCCTGGGGGCAGCGGTGACAGCGCTGGTGGGGTTCACACTGTACCGTGTGCTGGCCAAGAACAAATGAGAGCCACTGTCCACCTGCCCCCTGTGACACCAGCTCCCTGTCCCCAGTGACGCCCCGGTGAGGGGCCCTGTCTCCAGCTGGTCCCTGGTAGGAAATCCTCCTTTCCCCCCTGCCTGGACTGCAGGACCAGTGAAACCAGACCAACCAGCACCAGCAGGATAGATCCCTGGCACCAGCCAGGCTCACCCTGTGGCACCAGGGCAAGCTGCTCTGTCAGGAGGAACTCTGCCTCACCAGCAGGTGGAGGATCACCCTCAGCTTTTATTATGTTAATTTTTTTTTAACGTTTGTTTTTAAGCTCAAACATGAGTGTTTCAGTATCTGTTGGACCAGGCACATCCCCTCCCCAGAGGGCTGTACTGGTGCTCTCAATTCTGGGGCGGGGTCAGAGCTCTCAGAGCCTCTGGGAGCTCCAGCAGCAGCTGAGCTGTCAAATGAGCTCATGGATCCAGGTCCCTGGGGCACATCTCCATCTCTTGTCCTGGTTTCCCTCAGTCAGTGCTGGGAAAGGCAGCTGGAGAGGGAGGGCTAGGCACTTACCCCACCCTCCCCCAGCCTGTGTTTTGGGTTCAGGCTGCAGCTCCAGTTTGAGAAGGGGGACAGTGATAGCCAGTGTCTATCCTGGGTTCCTTTGTCTTGTTTCTGCACAAAAATAATGTGAGTCCTGCAGCGTGCCAGGCTCTGAGTCCGTCTGCCCTCCTTTCCTGCCACCTGTGTGGCCCATCCCCTCCCCAGCCTTGCCCTGACCACCAGTGTTCTTGGCCATCAGTATTCACAGGGCTCTGGGAGCCCTGCTAAGGGCTGTGGGGGCATTGGGTGCCCACAGTCCTTCCCTGGTAGTGCCATTGCTGAGGTGGTGCCACACTGTGCCCTACAGCCCATGTCCTGCTGTCCCCATTGCCAGACCCTCTCCAGAGTGTGAGGCTCCTGGTACAATGGAAAGCTCCTGTCCCCTGCATGCACCTGAGCTGCCATCAGATGCTGGGACTGAGCTCAGCACCAGTCTGGGGTCAGAGCCCCGCCATGTCCCTGTCTCCAAGTCCCAAAGAGCAGCACCAGCACCCATCCCTGGGCTCCCGTCCTTCCAGGGCGAGCCTGGATCAGGCCCTGGCTCAGTGGCACCAGCCTGGGCATCCCCAGCTCACTCAGGGTCAGTCTCTTTGCAGGCAGCTGGGAGGGGCAGCTCGGAGGTAGCACCTGGACCTGCTTTTTTGTGTGTTTTGTGTATTTAAATGTTTTACCATGGGCTGGAGCCAGCAAGGGGCTTGAAAAGTGCCACCACTGTCTCTCATGGGGACAGTCCCAGGGTGGTGCCCACAGTCCCCAGCACTGGCCAGACAGGGGGTCCCTGCCTGTGCCAGAGCTGCTCAAGCCACTTGGACACCCCTCTTGCATCTGGTTTCTGGCACTGCCAGGGCCACATCCCTGGTGTTCCTTTGTCTGTCTCTGTGCCCACCATGCGTGGCTCTGCCCCCCCCAGGCCCGTGCCTGGTGTCTGTCCCTGCTCTGTGTCTGCTGGAGCTGTAATGTTTTAGGTTTGTTCTCTACAACAAAATAAATTTTTACACGCCTTCCCTTTGCACACCGTGTCCTGTGTCACCTGGGGAGCGGGATCCTCGTCCCTGCCAGGGCTGCACAAAGCCTGGGCCCTCCACAGGCTGCAGGGGGAGCAGGGAGGCCCCAAGGGCCTGGGCTGCCCTCTTATGGGGCACTCGGGGATTTAGGGCAAGAGCTGAAGTGGGGCAGGGTGGGGCAAGGCTCAGGGCTGGCTCAGGGCTTCTTGGTGCTTGGGAACACAGATCCCAACAGGTGCCAGCCAAGGGAGAGACACAGGGAAGCAGGTGATGGGTCCCTGGGGTTCTCTGCCAGGATCCCTTGGGAAACAGGAGGCTTGGCTGTCCTGGGACCTGTGGCTCTCTTTGCCCATTCCCATGCCAGGGCCGGGGCTCCCCCCTTCCCTGCAGCCACCTTTCCCCCGTGCCTGCAGTTCCTGGGGCTGTGCTGCCTCCTCTCCCTTGGCGGGTCCCAATTTTCCCATGGTGGCTTTTCCCTTGGCTATTTCTGTCTCTGCAGGCTCCGCCATGGGCACTGGGCACAGGAAATGTGGGTGCAGCCAGGGAAAGGGTTTATCCAGGGCCTCTGCACCCAGACAGGATGGAGCTGGACTGTTCCAACACATGTGGGGAGCTCCCTCCAGGCTGCGGGGTGGGAGAGGAGGCCCTTCCCACATGGCAAACCAGGGGACAGGGATGGTGGGGAACACAATCATTGCTGCCATGCAGGGCGGAGGAGGCAATGCCAAGGCAGGCGGGACACGCGGTGCTCCCTGGTGACTTCAAACCAGGCTGGATCCCATGGGAGCTGCTGGCCCACGTGCCATGGTGTGTATTAATAGCACTGGTGTGCTGGAGCCATGGCTGCTGTGCCAGGGCAGGCACCGGGATGGGACAGGGGACACATGTGGCCACACACGGTCTCCGAGGAAGGAGCCTGGCAGGGCTGGGGAGTCCAGACCTGCCGGGGTACTCACAGTGGGGTGGGGCTGTGGCCCAGGAGAGTGGCGATGGTGCTGGGATCGGGTCCTGGGGACACTCCAAACCTCCCTGGAGACCCAGGGGACCCTTACTTGGGTGACACACTGCACATCATGTAAAGGTGCCAGTTCAAAGGACTCAGTGGCTGGTTAAGGGACCCAGTGCCAGGCTGCCCCACAAGCACTGTGCTGGAGCAGGGGACAGCTTAGTGTCCCCTGTGCCACAGGGAGCACCCACAGGGGATTCACCCAGACCTGTGCCACTCTGTGGGTGTGGGGTCAGGATGGAGAGAATATTTGCAATCATCTGTGCCAGATTCAGCAGGTACCTGAAATGCTGGTGCCCATACTGGGATGCAGATGCCCATACTCTACTAGGATACAGATTTCTGTAGCAGGATGCAGGTGCTGTATCATGATGCAGAAACATGTACGAGGATGTGGCTACCTGTACTGGAATACGTGATCCTGTACTGGGATACAGGTACTGGAAATGGCATGTGAGTTCCCACACATGCCGCTGGTGTACTGGGTTGTAGGTATCACACTGGGATGTGGGTACTGGACCAGGGTGGGGGTGCTGTATTGGGATTGGGTACTCATGCCATGATGCAGGTATTCTTACTGGGATGCAGGCACTCTGTGAGGATGTGGGTGCCAATACAGGGACACAGGTGCCATACCAGAATACGACTTCCAGTACTGGGATTTAGGTACCCATACTAGGATGCAGGTACCAGTACTAGATGTGAATGCCAGTAATGGGATGTGGGTACCATACTGGGATCTAGATACCATACTGGGATGGAGGTATCATACCAAGATGCTGTTACTGTACTGGATATGGGTACCAGTACCGGGATGCACACAGCCATACGGGGATACAGGTTCCCGTGCCGGGATGCCCGCAGCTGTGCCGGGATGCGGGCACCACCCCACGCTGCGAGCGCCCGGTGCGTGTCCCGGCGCTGGCGGCGGGGCGGGG
>VXBX01008882.1:205570-220198 GCA_013400415.1 Scytalopus superciliaris
TGGGGGGTGCGCTGGGATGTAGGGATGTGCGGGAGGGATATGAGGCTGTGAGGGTACAGGAGGGAAAATCTGGTGCCCAGGGAATATGGGCTGTATTAAGGGTGGGGATGCCAGGAAGATGTAGGGTCCGGAGGAGTGGGGGTGCCAGAGGGATGGGGAGGGCAATAGGGGGTCAGAGTGCAGGGGGAAATGAGGGTCACAGGGTTATGGGTTGCATTAGGGGTGCAGGAGGGGCAATGAGGGTGCTGGGGGGCTTTGGGGTGCATTATAGGTGGGGGTGCTGGGTGGATGTACGTGCACTGGGAGTGGGGGTTCAATGGGATGTGCTGGAGGGATATGAGGTGCATCGGGGGTGGGGGTGCAGAGAGGGAAATGAAGTTGCTGTAGGGATATGGGTGTATTAGTGTGAGAGTGCCAGGGATATGTGGAATCTGGCCGGAATGGGAGTGGCAGAGGGACACAAGGTGCAGTAGGGGGTAGAAGTGCAAAGGAAAATGGGGATCAGGGGGACTTGGGCATGTGGGTGCAGGGGAAAATGGGGATTAAGGGAACATGGGGTACACTGGTGGTCACGGTGGAGTGTGGAAAGTGGTGGTGCTGGGCAGATATGGGGCGCATTAAGGGTGTAGGGATGCACTGGAAGGATGTAGAAGTGCACAGGAGAGTGGGGATGCACTGGGGTTATGGGGGTGCAGTGTCGTGGGAGAGTGTGGGGGAGTGATATGGTGTGCATTAGGGATAGGGGAGCAGCAGGAAAATGGGGTCCATTGGGGGTCANGGACACACCAGCCCGGGGCTTGGGACTGTGCTGGGGCTGCCTGTGCAACGTGGGATTGTAGGGGGGACAACCCCCCAACTGCTGCTGTCACCTCCAGGGGCAGGACCCTCCATGTGCCACTGTCCCACCTGTCCCGGCCCCTGGCACCTGTGTCCTGGCACCCGCGTGGCACCCACAGTGGGTTTCGGGGTGCAGGCAGCCCCCCACCCCCGTGCCGGGGTGCTCCGTGTCCCAGCAGTGCCACCCTGTCCCACAGCCCCAGGGGATCCCAAACCCCCTTCCAGGGCCACGAGGCTCCTTGTGCCATTTTGGGGCCAGAAAGGGGCATTTAGGACAAAGGAGGGAGCGGAGGCGGCGGTTGGTGCAGCAGTTCCTTCCCGGCCGGTACAAAGGCAAAACAAACCGAAAGCGTGTCCGTGCCCGTGTCCATGTCCATGTCCATGTCCATGTCCATGTCCATGTCCATGTCCGTATCCATGCCCACACTCCTCCGGGGGCTGCTGCGGCAGCGGGCGATGCGCGCGACGGACACCGAGCCCCTCCCCGTGTCCCCACGGGCACCCAGTCCCATCTCTGCTCAGCCTGGGACCCCCCGGCCCCCGTCGTCGGGGCGATGGCTTTTCAGCTGGAAGAGCAGCGGCAGTGTGTCCTGGGTGCCACCTCCCGACCGCTCCCTGTGCCGGCGGCATCCTCGCCGCGGCTCAGCCCTGACCCTGCTCCCCGGGATGCCCCATCCCAGACGGATGGGTCGCTCCTTCTCCTCCATCCCTCAGGGCGAGGGAGGTGCTGGCCAGGAGAGCTCGGCTCCCGGGGCAGGGTCCGGCCAGAGCGCAGCCGTGTGACGGGGCTAAGTGCGGGCTGTCACTTGTCACCTTGGCCCGGTACCCCGAAACCTGCACGAGACTGAAGCAAGCGAGCATGCGAGGGCGGCGGGCGGGCGGAGAGGAACATCCTATTCACCAGGAGAAAGCGCCCCAAAGGCAGGGCTGGAGGCTGGGGAGACACGCAGCACGGGGGGGGTGAGCTCGGTGACCCGCTCCGGGGATGTGAGGGGACCCATCCAGCCTCCGTCGCCACCCACGGGTGCCAAAAATATGCCTCCTCTCGCCCATCCCTGGGAGCATCCTTTGGTCCCCAGGAGCATCCTTGGTGGCGGGGTCGTGTGCCCGCCTGGCACGGGGGCGGGTGGAGCAGGATGCGGCCGGGGGGATCACACAACGTCGCCTTCCCACTCTGGGATTCCATGATGTCCGTCCATCTGTCCGGAAGGGGTTGGCAGGACACTGTGAGGAGAACGGGCGATGGCGGCGGCGTGGGGGGAATTTACACGGTACCCGGGGGAGCTCCGGCGAGAGGGGAGCCGTTCCCCATCTCCCCCCGGAGCCCCGTGTCCCTCGGGGACGTCGATGCGGGGACTGTCCGGGGTCGGCTGGAATCGAGGGCATTTCTCGTGTCCCCCAGCAGCCGGGAGGAGATGGGGTGGGCGGTGGTGGCCGGGGTGGGCGCAGGAGCGGGCGGCCGGACCCGGCGCTACTCGATCACCATGCAGCACGGGAGGTGCTGGGAGAAGTACTTGAAGAGCTCCGGGGTGGCCCCAGGGCAGTTGGTGAGTTCCAGCTCCTCCAGCTCCTGCAGCTGCACCAGCCCCGACAGCCCCGTGGTGGTCAGCAAGGGGCAACCTGCAAGGAACAGGGTGCACTGTCACCCCAAAACTCCAGCACCCCCAAAATTAGCATCCTAAAAACCAGTATGCCAAGGGCACCAGCATCCAGAAACACAAAAAGCCCCACAAATAGCTCTCCAAAGTATCGGCACCCAAACCCCCTAGAACCTCAAAACCTCAGAACCCCAAGGAAGCACCCCAAAACCCAGAACCCCAAAGCACCAGTATCCAAAAAAACCCACCCTCAAAATCCAGTGCCCTCCAAAACAACACCTTGAAAATCAACACCCTAAAAAACTTGAACCCCAAAAACCAGCACCCAAAACACCACCACCTCAGAAAACACTGCACCCCAAGAGCCCAGCTGTGGAACTCTCCCCTCAGAGCTGGTCTGGGTGGCCTGGGGGTTTGCTGGCTGTCCCCATGCTGTCCTCACACTGTCCCCATGCTGTCCCTGCCCTCATGCTTAGTCTCTCCCCAGCCCTATGGGGTCCTGTCCCCCTGATCCCTGGGAGGTAGAGGGGGCTCTCACCAGCCAGCGAGAGGAGGCGCAGGCTGCTCATGCCCAGGAGGTGCTTCAGGCCGAAATCTTGCACCTGGAAAAGAAGAGGGAACGGGAATGGAGTGGACAATGAGGGGGACCAACATGGGGCTTAGCATCACTGGGACAGGAAGCCTGGGCAGGGTGTAGGATTCTGGGGTGGGGTGCCAGGTCTGGCTGCTGGCAGGGTGGGACCCGGTGCAGGGAGCCTGGACAGGGAGCTGGATGCTTGAGCAGGATGCAGGATGCTGTAGCAGAATGGTGAGGCAGGATTGCTGGATGCAGGGGCAGGGTCCTGGGTCTGGTACCACATGCTGGGTGGCAGGACAAGGTGCAGGGAGCTGGGACAGGGAACCTGGAGCTGGAGCAGGATGCTGGGGCAGGATACTGGGTCTGGGTGCCAGGGCTGAGATCTGCTGAGCTCACAGGAGCACCCGCTTCCCAGCATCAAGTCTCAGGGTCTCCAGCTGGCTCAGGGAGCCCACCCTGAGCTCTTGGCACACCCCCAGGGAGGTGCCACCCTGCCCTCCCTGCCATGACAGGACAGGCACAGCTGTGCTCTCCCACCTACCTGGCAGCACCAGCGCAGGTAGAGGCTCCGCAGGGACGACATGGTGGACAGGTAGCTGAGGCCGGTGTCGGTGATCCGCACGCACCTGCCGGGGACATGGAGGGTCAGGGCTGGCTGGCAGTGGGGCAACCATGGGTGTCCTCAGACCATGGGCACCCTCTGCTTCCAGTGCAGCTCAGCATGGCATGTCTCGGCATGGCATGGTTTGTCATCGTGTGACATGGAACAGCACGGCTCAGCATGGCATGACATGGCATGGCATGGCTTGGCATGGTTCAGCATGATGAGGCATGACTTGACATGTCATGGCATGGCTTGGCATGGCTCAGTATGGCTCAGCATGACCTGGCATGGCTTGGAATGGCACAGCACAGCTTGGCACATCATGGCACATCCCTGTACCTGTCGAGAACCAGCTCCTCCAGCTTGTGCAGGTCGCAGGCGATGTACTCCAGGGCCATGTCGGTGATACGAGGGCACCAGGAGAGGTCGAGGCTGCGCAGCTTCCGCAGGTTCTCAGCCACCAACTCCACCCCATCATCCGTCACCTTGGAGCAGCCTGAGAGGCTGAGGACGCTCAGGTTGGGCAGGCTGTGCACCATGTTGACCACGCCGTGGTTGGTGATCTCCCAGCAGGAGTTGAGGCGCAGGGTGTGGGTGGTGTAGCCCTGCTTGGCGGTGAAGTAGGCGAGCGCCGTGTCCGTCACGTGGTAGGCCTGCAGGTTGAGCTCGGTGAGGTTGGGCAGGAGCTGTGAGATGGCGGCGATGGCGTCGTCAGCCACGTTGATGCAGTCGCTGACGCTCAGGGCTGTGATGCGGGCGTTGAGGCTGGACCACAGCCCGGCCTCCGTGAAGTCGTTGCAGCCCGACAGCTCCAGCCGCACTACGCCCTGCATTTGCTCCAGCATCACCTGCCGAGGGGCAGGGGGTCAGGGCTTGCTGGGCACCACCACCTGCCCTGTGCAGCCCTGCCTGCCCCAGCTCCCTCTCAGTGCCCTGCAGCTCTTACCAGTGCTCCCAGGCCTGCCTGGGTACAGACTTATCCCTGGGACTTTCCTGCCATAGGATACACCAGCATTGGTGAGGAACGGGAGGGGACAGGAGGGACTCCCAGATGCACCCCTGGCACTGTAGCAGGTGCTGTGGGCAGAGCCAGGACTGATGCCTGCTGCTCAGGTAAGATGTGCCCACAGAGCAGCTGATGCTGTGTTTGGCAATGGAGCAGGGCAGGGACTTCAGTGGGGACCTTGCCAAGCCCCGTGCAGGACCATGAGTTGCCCATCTCTGTCTGACTCTCAAGCCCTTGCTTGGGTGACCTCCCTTGCTGGGGAGCAGCCAGACAAGTGGGAATGTCCCCATCCCCTGAGTCCTTCTTGTCACCCACTACCGCATCCCCTGCCCAGCGACACCTGGCCTGGCTCTGCCTTCCTCTCAGTACCCATAGGCAGTAGGGATGAACCCCCTGACTGAATCCTGACCCCCTCCCTGTTCAGGTTGCAAGCACTTCACTGCCCAGACCACAGGCAGGGGCTCCAGTGCTGCCCACACCTGTGGGATGGCCATGCCTCCTGCCTGCTCCTTCCCTGCGACCAGAGAAAGCTCTGCCCACATGTGTGTCCCTAAGGCCACCAGGAGTGACCCACCATTGCCACATCTCAGCCACCACGGTCAACCTACCAGGGTCACTTACCTCCAACCCCGCATCTGTAATAGTTGACCTCTTAAGGCTCATGGACTTGACCCCCTTCTTGGAGAGGGGGTAGTTGTCAATGAACTCACAAATGTCCAGGTCAGAGACACCCACGAGGCAGAAGCCGTCGAAGCCGCGGACGGCAAAGCCCTGCAGACTCACGAACTCCTTCTCGCCACCGGGCAGAATGTTGTAGAGCTCTTTGGTGTGCAGGACGGGCGTCAAGCCCACCCAGAACTTGGGCTGGTAGAGCACTCGCCGCCATGCCTTGCACACCTGCGCCAGCACGCACTTCTCGCACGCGGAAAAGTACCAGAACAAGCGGTTGAGGATCTTCTCGTCCACTGCCAGCTGCCTTTCCGAGGGTGAGCCTGGCAGCCGCTCCGGCGAGGGCTGCTCCGAGCCTTCGCTCGTGTTCAGTCCCACCAAGGAAGCGCCGGGAGGGGAGGACACGCTGGCCAGAGTGGCCAAGGAGAGCGGGGAGGCCAGGCTGGGAATGGGAAGGTCGCTGCGGTGGGCTAAGGCCGGGCTGAGGATGGCAGGCACAGAGGAAGGCTGGCACAGGCGGTTTTTCACTGCGGGGGTGCCTTTGGTGATGCTGGCGGAGCCAAGGCCGTTGGGTTGCGTGGGGATCTTCACCAGTCCATTGCGGGGCAAACATGGGGGCTTGGTGTCACCGTTTCTCGGGTTCGACATCTTCCACAGGTCTCTCTGTAATACAGGGATGTGGGATGAGGGGCTGCCAGTCTGGCAGGGAGGGTGGGCAGGGCTGGGGGATGTGTTAGTACAGGTGGGGAGGATGATCCTAGGAGTTCCTGTGCAGGGAACAGGGTGGTACATGGGATCAGGAGATGCAGGGAGGGTGGGCACAGCCACAGAGAGGACATGTCTGGGGCACAGAGCAGGGTCCTCCCAGGGACCATATGGCCATGGCATCCCCATGATGTGAGACAGATGGGGATTTGTTCCTGGACATTCACATCCCTCTCTGAGCCTGGAATCCAGCCATCAATGGGACATGGAGCAGAAACCATAGACTCATTTGGGTTGGAAGAGACCTCAACGCCCATCTCATCCCAACCCCCTGTAATGGGCAGGGACACCTTCCACTAGCCCAGGGTGCTCCAAGCTCTCTCCAAGCTGGCCTTGGACACTCCCAGGGATGGGGCAGCCACAGCTTCTCTGCCCAACCTGTGCCAGGGCCTGCCCACCCTCACAGGGAAGAATTTCTTCCCAATATCCCATCTAACTCTGCCCTCTGTCAATGGGAAGCCATTCCCCTTTGTCCTGTCCCTCCAGGTCCTTGTCCCAAGTCCCTCTTCAGCTCTCCTGGAGCCCCTTTAGGCTCTGGAAGGGGGTCTCAGGTCTCCCTGGAGCCTTCCCTTCTCCAGGCTGAACAACTCCAGCTCTCCCAACCTGTCCCAGAACAGCCCTTGGAGCATTTTTGTGGTGGGGAGAGGAGGCAGTGGTGGTGGAGCAGAGCTGCCTGTGCTCACCATGCCAGACAGGAGCCTCGCCAAACCCTGCTGAGCCTCATGGCAGCCGGGCAGCACCAGCAAACGGGGCCAATAAATATTGCAGTGGCAGCAAGGCCGGCTTTCCACGGCCCCACCGCACCCGCCATCCATTATTCAACATGTTTACCTCTATAAATATGGAGGTGAATAATTGATGGGGGCTCAGCCCCCTCCCTCTGCCCCAGCTGGTGCCTGGTGCAGGGCCCTGCTAGAGCACTCCTGCCCTGTTTGCCAGTGTTGTGCCAAACCCTGCCAAAGTGCTGGCTCCTGGCAGCCCCTGGGGACACGAGGAACTGGAGCACAGGAAAGGGCTTTCAGTGCATGGACCAGAGGACAGGGACATGGCCCTGTAGCCCTGAGGGATGCCTAGCATGTCCATCCATCTGATGGAACCTGAGGACCCTGTTAATTGCCAGCTGTCCCCAGACCTGTGATAAAAGCAAGACAATTATTTTAGCTGCTTTATTTAGGATGGAGATGGTCAGAGCCTGCTGAGGGAGCATGAGGGGAGGAGTATCCTGCCTGGTAATGCTCCTGGTCAAGCTCTGTGGGCTCCATGCAAGCTGGAGGAGGTGGCTCCTGAGTGGGATGCACCCCAGATCACCTGCTGCCCCTAGCCCATCGCTTTCACCCTCACAGCATCCCTGGCCTCATCCAGCTCTCTTGGAGCAATCAGCAAGGAAGCAGCCACCTAAAAAAGAGCTCAGGAACATAGACAGCTGTCAGTGGCACAGCTGGCAAACCCCATGGGAGCCACAGCACGTGGCGGCTCCTGAGGACACTGTTCCCAGCACAGCAGGGCTGTGGGACGGGGCTGGTGGGAGCTGCTGAAGCCTCTCCCATGGTGTCAGTGGCAGCAGCATGGAGGTGCCAGCAGACAGCCGGGCTCAGAGGCAGCGGCCTGGAGAGATGCCCGTCTCCAGGGATGAGCCCAGCCCTGTGCAGACAGTCTGGCGCCGCTCCCGACTTGGATGCAGCCACTGCTGCCTCTGCTCCGACTGCCCGATGGTGGCCTGGGCCTCCAATGCTTGGACATGTGTTAAATTCACTTGGAAGCAGAAGAGGAGGGGAAAGAAGAAAGAAACTTAAAACCAGCAACTTGGTGCTTGGCAGCAATTAGGGAAGCAAACAGAACATGCACCGGGGTGTCTCACACAGCACAAATCCAAACTGGGCAGCACAGAAAGGCTGTTGATCTTCACAGCCAGAGCTGTTGGGCATGCTGGTTGTCTCCAGGGACAGGGCAGGTGGTGTCAGAGGAGAAGCCCAGGGCTTCAACAGCCCAAGGGGACAGTCACGGGACGAGACAGATGCTGACACGTCGTGGGACTGAAATGCAGCCAGCAGGAGGTGTTGGCAATTGATACAACCAGTTCAGACCTCAGCAGGTCCCCGAGGCCGAGCTCAGGACAGGCTGAGTGGACTCAGCAGCTTTTCCCAGCCCTGCCTTGGAAAGCTGAGCCGGGTACCCCCTGCCCTGGGTGCTGAGGCTGCCTGTCGCGGAGCACAGAAATCCTGAACCTTGAATGAGCTGGGAAGTCACTCCAAATAGAAAGACAGCCAGAGATTTGGGCCTCTGGGCACAGGCAGCCCCAGGCAGTGGTAGTGGGAGGCCAGGCAGGCATTTGTCTCTGGGAAAATGGGCAGGCAAGGATTTGGCAGTTTCTACCAACCCCAGGAGCAGGACCATGCTTGGAGAAGGACCCCAGTTGTGGAGAAGGTGGGCTGGGGACCCACACTGGGGAGAACAGTGGGTTCAATAGCTGCTCTCTGCTGTCTGGAATCTGCCCTCCCTTGCTGCAGGAAAGCCCCTGCCTGCAGCCAAGCAGCCCCCAAGGCTCCTGCACCCCAGGGCTGAGGCCACATCACTCCAGTGTACAATGTGCAACTCCCGCATCCCATGGAGATCCCAGCTGCTGTTTTCTGGGATAGCCACGGCATGCTCTGTCCTGTGCCAGCCCCTCCTAACCCACCTAGACAGTAGACTGACAGTGAAACACAGAACTGTCTGCCTCTGTCAGTACAGAGCCTCTCTGATGTTCCAGCAGCTCCATAAGCACCTCCATTTGTTTTTTGATCACCCCAAAGCATCAGGAGAGAAGAGATTTGGCCTTTTCTCCCTGTCATCTCACTGTTTTCAGCTTGCATGACTGGGCCAACCCCATCATCATCATCACCAAGATTGTTCAGCACTTGGTACAACCATCCTTGCTCTGGGATCCCACAGGAAGGACCCAGATTTGCAACCCCATAACAACCGCCCTTTGGTCTCACAGGCCATGGCTCATGGCAAAGCATCTTTCAACAGTGGAATGCCGGCTCCCAATCCACAGTGGAAGAAAACCTGATGAAAGCAAAGGTCAAAGTCCTTCAGTCTCCTGAATCCACTCCAGGGTGCACATTTCACAAGAGACGTCAGTGCCAGAGAAGTCACTCCATTCAGGAGAACTTTGTCACCCACAATAAGTGATGATGCAGTGGTGGGGGGCGGATTTGACGCAGGAAGAGAGAAGAAAGCTGGGGTCTAAGAGCCTGTCACCACAAACATTGCACAGACAATGAGGATCCTGGGATGAACAGGAAGGAAGCTTCCAGGAAAACAGAGCTTGTCCAAGCTGTTGGAGAGTTCACCGTCTCCACATGAAGAGAGATGGCATTGAGATGGGCAGGATGATCAGTCACCCTGATAGTGCCACCCGGAGTGGTGCTGGCTGGGAGATCCCAGGCTCCTGGATCAGGTGGCCATCCCCCTCCGGTCAGGCTCGGGGGTGAACTCTGGGTCCAGTGGGATCGGAGACACCACGGGAGACGCCGGACTGGCCAGTGTGGAGCCCCCGGGGACCCCCGCCCTCCTGGGGTCAGCACCGCGGAGAGCGGCCGGCCCGGGCAGCACCGCGGACAGCGGCTCGGGCAGCACCGCGGACAGCGCAGAGCCCGAGCCCGCCCCGGGCCGCCACAGCCCCGGGGGCACCCCGCAAACCTGCCCCTGCGGGACCCCCAGCCCTGCCCCCGAGGGTCTGGTATTTCCCCGCCGGGCCCCTGTGAGCGTCCGCTATCACCATGCCAGATCCCTGCAAGGATCTGCTATTACCCTGCCAGGTCCTTTGCAAGAGATCCTACCATTGCTCTGTCAGATCCCTGTGACAATCCACTATTGCCCTTGTCAGGCACTTGTAAGAGATCCTGCTATCACCCCACCAGGACCCTGTGAAGACCCTTGTAACAGATCCCATTATGACCCTGCTGGGTCCCTCTGAAGATCCATTATTGCCCCGCCAAGCCTTTGTAAGAGAGCCTGCTATTCCGCCATCAGATCCCTGAGAGGATCCACTGTCACCTCACCAGGTCCCTGTGAGGATGTGTTATCACCATGCCAAGTACTTGTAAGAGATCCTACTATTGCCCTGCCAGGTCCCTGTGATAATCCACCACTGCCCCAGCAGGTCCTTTTAAGAGAACCTACTATCACGCCACCAGGTCCCCGAGAAGATCCTCTATTGCCCTGTCAATTTCCTGTGAGGATCCACTATTGCCCCACCAGCTCACCATGAGACCCTCCTATGACCCTGCCAGGTCCCTGCGGCCCCCACTCCTGCCCCTGAGCCTGCCCTGCACCCTGTTATTGCCCTACCAGGATCCAAAGCTGCTGCAAAATGACTTGCGTGGAGCCCCTGCTCAGGCAGCAGAGCTGCGTGGCAGTGAGGAGCCATTGCTCACGGGTCCCTGCACACACACACACGGATAGAAATGCACACACGGACATGCACAGCCCCCAGAGTGGGTGGGTGCCCCTGCACAGGCCGTGGTGCTGCACGGCTCACACACACACACACACACACGCACAGCCGGGGCCGGCGCGTGCACGCGCACACAGGGTTGCATCAGCTGAATTCATTAGCCTGTCTATTTTTACTAATGCAGCAAATCAAGTTGCTCTACAGGCAGAGAAAACACACCCGAGACAGAGAGCTGTGGTGGAGCACGCAGCCAAAGGCTTTTGTCCAGCACTCCTGGGGGGATCAGCCTCCCGAGACTCTCTCTGCTCCACCGATGTCCCCGAAGAGCAGCAATGCCAGGCAGGCTCTTGCCTGGGGGGCTGAACCTGCCGACCAAAGCACATGGCAATAATAAAGACATCCCGCTGCAAAGCTCACCCTGCACGGCCCCGCTCCGTGGGGTGTAGCTGCCTCCTGCTCTGATCCTCTCAGGGCACAACACTGCCTGTGCCATCAGTAGTGGAAATAGGACCCCTGGCCTCTGAAACCGGGTCCCCTCAGAAGGCTTGGATCACCCAAAAAATGCAGAGGAGCCCCTAAAGACCCTGGAGGAGCCCATGGTACCCCCAGAGATGGAGGGACAATGGGTGTGTTTGGGTAGGGAGATGCTGTACCTGTGCGTGTGTGCATGCACAGGTGGATCTGTGCTCCCAGGCTTGGCACTCACATGAGTGAGCTGGGAGACAGGCTCAGAGCACAACTCCAAACTCAGTGCTAACTCTTCCTTGTTGCACAAGCCAGGAATTCATGGTAGGGAAGCACCTCACTGCTCCACCTGGCCCTGGAGACCTGCTGCTTTTGTGATGGGAGGTGGGAAACTCCCTCCTGAGATGGCCCTGAGAGCTCCCCAGCAGATTAGAGGGCTGAGAGCAGCTTTCCTACTCCTATGTTGTTCCCAGAAGTGCCAAAGAGCTCATCCCACCTTGCAGTGGACAAAGAGGCTCAGGAGGGGCTGGGAAAACAACTGGTTTGAGTCCCATTGCTGCTGGCTGCTGCTCTCAGTGCCAGGCAGGCTGGTGAATCCATTGCTGGGTCTGAGGCAGCTCGTGGCCAAGCAGCAGAGCTGTCATGATATGGACCCCACAGCACTGTTCTCTCCCAGATCCCACAGCCTTCCCAAACGGCAAAACCTCCAGAGAAAGTTCAGGCTCTGCAGGACAAGCCTCATGCCCAGGGACCTGGGAAAAACTGGCTGAGGTGCCAGAGCTGAGCTCTGCTTAGGTTCCCACCACTTGGTGCTTCTCTAAGGGAACAGCTCCTCTACAGAAGCACTGACAGATGCAGCTCCTGCCTCCCCCAGACCTCAGCACGGAGAAATTGCAGGGAAGAGGCAGAACTCCAGCTCCACAACCTGGTCAAGCAGAACTTCCTTGCAACAGGCAACAGGGTCCCCTCTGAAGCATTTCTCTTCTCTGGTAAGACCCAAATCTCTCAAAGATATTGAGTTCCAACCTCTCTCCTTATGCCAGGCAGCCCCATGTCACCACAGGAGGAAACTTGCACCCAAAAGGAGCACAGGATGCACAGATCAGGGCAGAGCTGGATCCCTGGGCCCTTTCTCTCCAGCCTCCTCCAGAGGTCCCAGCCCTCACTGCCATGGGAGGATGCTCATGCCTCAGTCAAGCTTCTCCCTGTTCCCCACGGACTGAAGCAAGAAGAGGAGGAAACAGCTCCTCATGTGCTGGATCCTGCCCAGCCTGGTCTCCCCTCCCTGCAAGCCCAGCCAGAGTCCAGCAAAAGCACCCAGCATGTCACAGTCCTTCTCTCTGTCCCTCCTGGGCCTGGAAGGGGTGAACAAAAATGCAAGATCCCACAAGGAGACAGAAGCCAGGAGACCATAGCCCAAGGCTGTCCCTGAGCCCTGTGGTCTCCAGAACATGGATGTGTTCCCCAGGTGCTGATGGGACTTGAGTCTCTCCAAACCACTTCAGCCCTTCAGATATGGCAACGACCATGCAAGTAGCTATGCCCCTTTGCTGCTGGGCTTGGGGGTCCATCCAGGAGCTGGGGTTGAGCTGAGGTGGGCACCACTGGCTCTAGGCTGGCAGGACACCAGGGAAGGCAGGAGGTGCTCAGCCATGGCACTCCTCCCTCCAGGGGGCTGTGGGTGCCAAATGCCAGCATAGGCTCTGAAAAGGTGTTAGATGACTCCAAGAAGCAAAGGCTCTGGCCTGATCCTGCTCCTAGCACTGCACCCCAGCCATCTGCTTCCCTTATCCATGAGCTGGGCACAGATCACACCTCCAGCAGGGAGAAACCCTAAAGAAATGGCTTCTGCTGAACTGCCCCCTTCCCAGACACTCTCCCTTTCAGCCCTGACCTCCTCCTCTAAGCCCCTGGCCCTGGAGCACCCAGCACACGTGGCTGATCCCCGTGGCAGGTGGGCAGAGGTTTGGTGGGGGTGGGATCCTGCCAAAGGAGCTCTGCTCGCCCACACACCCCATCCTGCTCCCTCCCACACCATTGGCACCCACTCATCTCCCAAATCCCCTTTCTCCTCTCTGGGTGCTGCTCCATCTTCACAGACACAGCGGGGGAGCAATGGGCCATGGCTTTGGGCATTGGGAAACTGAGGTACAGGCAGGACAACGTGGTTTTGCCATGGAACTATCAGAGTCTGAGCCAGGCACAGATTAAATCTGCAGAGCAGGAGGGCAGTATCCAGCACCCAAACTCAAAGGGCTCCCTTTCCAGTTGCCCTTCTGTCTGGAGCACAGCCACATCCCCATGGGATAGCCAACATGATTGTGATCCCCTTTCCCCTCCTGCCTTACCCCAGCCCAAGTGAGGGTCACTCCTTCTCCAGAAGAAAGATTTGGGGAGATAGGAAGGTCCTATTGCTGGGGATGCTTGTCCCACTGCTCCCCACTGCCGTGGAGCCACTGGCGTGGGGAGGAGAGCAGGCAAAGGGATCGATGTGGGGGAAGCCAGCTCGGGGAAAAATAGATATCTATCTCATTAAAAATGGATGCTCGAGTGAGTCCTCTCCACTCCAAAGCCGCCTCCCTCCCTCTTCCTGGTAGCCGGAGTGAAATCAGCACTCAGCTTCCAGAGGAGGGGAGATGCCAGCATGGCACGGTGCTCGCTCTGTGCCTGCTGCTCCCACCCTGCTGTGTGCTGAGATCCTTTGGGTGCTGCAAGAAGGAGTCTGAGACCCCTGGTCAGAGGGTGGTTATGGAGCAGGACCTCTGCCAGAAGCATCCCTGCTGCAGGAACTGCCATGGTCTGGCCTTCACTGCCCACATCCCACCAGTGGCACTGGATGCCCAAGAGGCAGAGCTGCTTTTGCCTAGTGCTGCATGGCACCCCTGGGCCCCCACAAGGCCAAAGTTCTGGGGTCTCTGTCTGATTGCTGCCAAAGCCCCGTGCCTCATTTTCCCCCATTCATGCCCAGCCCCAGACATTCCATGGGGTTCAGCTTGCCTGCCCACCTGGCCTCCAACCACACGCACGGATCCCTCCACCCATCCCCGTTCCCTGCCCCACCAAAACAAACTTCTCATCTCCATCCTGGACTGCTGAGGGGTCCGTAGTCCCACACAGGGCTCTGCAGGATCCCACTCTGGGGCTCAGCCCCCTCGGCCCCATCCCAGCCAGAGCCTTCCCCTTCCTCCATCCTCTGAGCTCTGGGATGGGGTGACTGCCCCTGTGCCCCCATGCCTGGCCAGTCTGGCCCTGCAGCCAAGGAAAGCCACACCGAGGTGCTGGGGTGCCGGGGTGTTCAGGTGCAGCCTTGGGGATGCCAATGGTGCCATCAGGGAGGACAAGGGGCATTTTGGAGGCTGACAGCAGAGGTGAAGAGGGGCAAGCATCAATCCCACATCCAGGAGACACTGAACCCTATGGCAATGTCCCCTTTACATCCTCATCCTAAGACATCCCTGCATCCCGTGGTACCCACCTGACCCCCCCTCCCTGCCCGAACCCACCCGGTGATGCCCGGCCATGCTGGGAGGGACACAACACACCACCTTACCCACTCAGCACCCCCTCTCCCCAAACAGGGAGGGAGAAGCCAGCACCACGGCGAGGGTCACACCGACCACCATCCTCTGGTGAGCTACCGGGAGGTGGGGGCGGAAGGGGAGCCAC
>VXBX01008890.1:21127-32938 GCA_013400415.1 Scytalopus superciliaris
CGCGGCCCCGCCGGTACCGGGCAAGCCCCTCCCGGCCCCCCCACCCCGGTACCGGACAGACACCGACACGCGCGTTTCAGAGTTTTATAGCGACGGTACAAAAGTTTCCATTAACGACTGGCTAAAACGGAGGGACGTGGGGAAGGGGAGCAGGAACCGGGATCGTCCCGAGCACCGGGGCGGGCAGCAGGAGGCACCGGGACTGCCCCGTGAATGTACACGGGGCACCGGGAGGAGCCCCTTGCAAGGGCACTGACCTGACTGTCCAGCGCTGCGGGGTACCGGGAAGCCTCAGCCCCCCCCAGGGCCAGTGGACCGGGGCCAGAGCCTTTCCCACAGCAAAGGGCTGGCAGTGGCACAGCCAGCACCACCGCGGGGCCCCCGGTGGGTCCCAGTGACAGGCAGTGCTCGGTGAGCAGCCTCAGCCACCGCACAGGCAGTGCCTCTCTGGCTGGGGGGGAGGAGGGGGTGACAGCTATGAAAAAAGGGAGTTTGGTCCTAAATCAGTGTGGGAAGTTGTACACGGCGGGCAGGAGGGTGGCTCAGCCATCGTTGGCGGCCACGAGCTGTCCCATGCCCTCCCGGATGTAGACCGACTGGATCTCCTTGGTCTTGAGGCAGAAGTCGCAGGCCCAGACGGCAGAGGCCTCGGTGGTCAGCAGCCCGTAGGCGTTCTCTGTCATGCCCGTGCACTCCCGGTGGAACCACTTCTGGCAGGAGGCCTCGCACAGGATGGCGTCCTGGTCGTCGTTGACCTCGTTGCGACAGGCGCCGCAGGGGTACACGAGCCCCGGGGGCGGCTGGTGGCCTGAGGAGCCGCCGGCCTTGCCCGGGGCCGGCAGCGGGAGGCTGTTGGTCTCGGGGGTGCCGCTGCCGCGGCCGGCACTGCTGGGGGCAAAGCCGGGCTGCGCCCCATTGACGGCGGCGGGGGAGCCCGAGTGCTGCTCCTGCGCGAAGGTGCTGGGGGGAGGGTTCTTGCCCCCCTCCTCGCCGCCGGCGGGGAAGCCGGGGTCGGCCCCGGGGAAGGGACTGGCCGTGGGCGGCAGCGGGGGCATGTTCTGCCCGGGGCGCTGCATGGGTGATTGTCCAAAGAGGTTGCCGGGTTGGCTGAAGCGCTGAGCCACCGCCGGTCCCCCGGGGGGATTGAGGGCCGGCCCCGGGCCCATGTCCCCCCGTGGGGGCTGTCCCATGGTGGGGGAGATCATGGGCCCAAAGCCCGCGACGGGCCCCTGCATGAGCTGCCCCATGGGAGGGCTGAAGTTCTGTCCGAGGGGCTGGCTGAAGGGCTGCCCGGCGAAGCTCAGGCCCCCGGGCTGCACGTAGTTGGGGTTCTGGGGGGGCATGCTGAAAGCCGGGCCCATCTGCCCGGGGGCGAAGGGGGGCGGCTGCCTGCGCAGGGGCTGGGGACCCCCGCCGTAGCCGGGGGGCACCTGCGGCGACATTCCCCCCTGCACGCGGAAGCCGCCGAACGGCACCGGGCTGCCCAGGAAGGGGGCGGGCGCCGCCCCCACCTTGGGGGCCCCGAAGTCATCCTCGAAGGGATTGGAAGCCACCAGGTGGTCCACCATGGGGGTGGGCGGCGGGGCGAACTCCGAGAGGTGCGAATAGGCGGGACCCTACGGGGAGAAGGCGGCGGTCAGGGCTGCTGCGGCCTGCGCGGCCCCCGCGCCGCCCCGAGACCGGCCCTACCTGCGTGTTAGACTTGCGGCGCTTCTTCTCGGGGCTCTTCATCTGCAGCCCTGCGGGGACAAGCGGGGCCGCGTCAGCGGGGCCGGGGCAGCTCCCCCTCCCTCCCTCCCTCCCACCGGCCCCGGCNCGAGGGCCGGGGGGAGGGCCGGGAAACGCCCCCCGCCCGCCGAGACCCCCCCCAGCTCACACCAGCCAGGGCCTAGAGAAATACCAACTTTAATACAACCAGCAGTTCCTTTGGTATAGCGGGGCCGGGGCCCGGGGGCGCGAGGAGCAGGGCTGCGCTTTGGCTCGGTACGCTGTGCATGCAGGGGGGCCCTCCCGCCGCCCCCCCGGGGCCGCCCGTGCCCCGGCGGGCGGGGGGGGTCGTGGCACATATTCCGGAGCAGGAGCATGTCACGGGTGGGGCACGGGGTGCTGGGAGCACGGCGGGGGCTCTGACCCCCGCCCCTGCCCTTGCATAAGAGTGTGGGACCTGCGGGGTCAAGGCACAGAGTTAACACGTAAAGTGATCCAGTACGGTTGATGTAGGGCCGACTGGGCCTCGTGCTGGGGGGAGCTGAGCCCCCCAGTGAGCCCTCTTCCTTGGCCCAGGGGCCAGAAACAAGGCTGGGCTGCCTCCAGGCCAGGGAGGCTCAGCCCTGCCGGCCCTGAGCCCGTGCTGCTGAGAGCCAGAGCAGCAGGGCTGGGCTTTGGTAGGAGCGGAGCTGGTGTGCAAAGGCTGGAGGGGCAGGGGCTTTGCAAGAGCAGCCTCCCGCCCCGCAGGCACTCACAGCCTGGGTCCCCAGTGGCCACCAGCTCCTTGTGGCAAAGGGAGACAAGCCCTGTCCTCAGCCAAGTCCTCGCTCAGTCCCGGGCGGAGCACCCAACAGAGCCTGAGGGCTCCCTGGGGCAGGACACAGGGCTGGGGGCTGTGCACTCAGGGGGCTGTGCACTGGGCCCCCAGGGGCTCACAGTCTCCTCTCCACCGGCTGCTGCAGGCACATCTCACTGCCGGCCGAGATGATGGGCAGGTGATTGTCCATGTGGTAGCTGATAAGGTGGCTGACGCTCTCGAAGCGATGGTCTTTCGTCCGCACCTGGAGCACCAGGAAAGGGGCACTCACGGGGCTGTCGGTGCTCGTGGGAGGCTAAAGCCACCACCTTCCATGGCATGGGCTGGGCACAGACTGGCGGGCTGCATCTCACCCCCATGCTCCACCAGGCCCTCTCCATCCCCCAAGCCAACCCAGAGTTGGCCCCTGATGAGTGGTGTGGAGTCCCCTGGTGGCCTCTTGTAAACCCCAGGGCCCCCCCAGCTGTCCCAGGCTCCATTCCCGGGCCCCAACATGAACTCACCACTCCCTCAGGATCGACAAGCAGCAGATGCTTGGGCTGCCCACCCTGCAAGCCAGTCAGCACGTACTGGCCTGGGGTGGTGGTGCTCTCCCGCACCAGGAAGTCTCCATTCACCTTCAGCAGCTTCTCAGCCTCTTTGCGGCTCATCTTCCCATGGTACCAAGGCTCCCGTCTCAGCTGCTCCTCCATGGAGGCCACCACCTGGGCAGGGGGCAGCCCCACGGGCACGGATGGGGGCACACGCAGGGCATCTTCAAAGGGCTCTGCAGGGCGAGAGGAGCGGGGGCACCGTGACCAACCCTGCAGCCACCCTGCCCCGGCTGCAGCCACTGTCCCACTCACTCATGTCAAAGAGGTCCCTCTGTGTGCTGCCGTTGGCCGTGCCCGCGGTGCCCGCGGCCGATGCCTGGCGCGCCTTGTCCATGTTCTGCACGTTGACATAAGATGGGTCATCGAACAGGTCCGTGCGGCCGGACACGCCTGCTGGAGCTGGGTATTTCTCTCTCCCTGCTACCAAGAGGACTGTGTTCAGGAGACTTCCAGCCCACCCTGGCCTCCCACTCGGGGTCCAGGAAAGAAGACTGGGCCTGGCCACACCCATCACATTACCTTGGGCAGGAGCATGCTGCTTCTGGGGGTCATACTCCCCACTGGATGACTGGCCAACAGGCTGCAGGGAGAGGCAGTGGTGAGCCCCCACCCCTTTTCCTGCTCCCTCCACTTCCTGCTCCCCACACCCCAAGCTGATAGAGACGCTGGGGAGACATATCCCATGGCTGCCATGGTGGAATAACCCCAAGCAGAACCCACAGCCCGGTCAGGGTCCCTGCACCTCCCTTGTAAGATGGAGCCTTCCCAGGAGGACATGCCCAGAGCCTCACCAGTGTGGCCCCCAGGTGATTCGGGGTCTGAGCAGCCCCATCCCGCAGCCTCATGTCCACAACCCCCCCAATGGGAGGCTCCTTGCCAGGGAAATCGTTGTAGTACTGGTGATCTGGGGCTGGTTCCTCCTCTTCTTCATCCCAGGCAGAGCCATCAAACCCTGCCATCCTGAGAGGGCACAGCACAGGTAAGTCCAAGACAGCAGCCAGGGCTGCATCCCCTCTCAAAAACTGATCTCAGACATCCTCCCACCTTTATCCTCCTCACACAACCCTGCCCTGACCTGTCATGGGGGGTCACCAGCTTTGGGGGGTTCTTCAGGTACTGCTTGAAGCGCAGCTCGAAGGCCTGCCCGATGGTGCTGATCACATCCTGTGCCAAGCCCTCAGGACACTCCAGGATATGGCAGGCTGAGGAGAAAATGGTGGGATGGAATTGTGGAACTCCCAACACCCCCTAAGCCTGCCCTGTGCACCCCAGAACGTCCTTATGGATCACCCAATGCCTCCCCTTATACCAAGCTGGGCCTCAACACCCCCAAAAACAGTGCTCTGGCGTTAAGGACCCTCACAGCACCCTCACCTCTCTGATTGACAGGGTCTTTGGCAACATAGGCAACGTACTCAGCTGTGTCCTGTGGGTGAGACAGCAGTGGTGAGGAAGGGCTGCTAGGGAGCACAGGTCCCAAGAGCTCAGGAGAGGCACCAGTCCCAGCATGGATGGGGACCCCGCATACTCACCGGGTCTCCCCCAGACGCGAAGGATATGGACTGCATGTGGTGGTTGGCGATGATCTGCAAGGCAGAGAGTTTGTTGGATGCAGCCAGGAGCTCCTTGGCACCCAGCCAGGGCTGGCACATCCTGCTACTCCCAGGGCTGGCCTGCCATGGGGGCTCACAAGTCTTTGGAGCCCTGGTTATGAGCCACAGGCCACCAGGAAAATGACTGGAACATCACCAGGGCCACTGGGAGCAGGATCAAAACCAGGAGACCTGGCCTTGGGCCAGAGGACTTGGGTCTCTCAATCTCCAGGAGAGATCCCACAAAGCACATGGGATATTCCTCCTAACTCTTCAGCCCTGGGGACTGCAGGGAGGAGGGCATTCAGCAAGTCCCACAGCCCATCCAAAGATTCCTTTGAGAGGATGGGAACATCCCCTGCTAGACCTGGGGTGGAGGACATGAGGATTCCTGCTTGTCCAGAACCAGCCTGGCCCCCAGCCCCGCCCCACTCTCACCTGCTTGCAGTCTGAGGCCATGAGGTTGAGGCTGCTGGTGGAGATGGTGAGGGTGATGGGCATGCCAGCGAACTTCAGGTTGCTCTTGCCCAGGATGGAGTTCAGGGAGCGGCCACAGGGCTGGGGACAAATGGCATGGTGGGGAAGGGGCTCCCCAGGCCAGCTGCAGGCCAGCCACAGGGGGACAGGGCACATCCCTCTGCCTCCACAGCAGAGATGGGCACCTCACCCTCACTGCTGGCCCTGGCCTGAGCAATGGGAGATCAGAGTACCGGGCTGATGCCACAGCACAGCCAGCCAGGCTGCAATCCAATTCTCAGCCCCATGCCCAGCCAACTATGCACGTTCCCCCAGCAACTCCCCAGCCTGGCCTCACCTTCCTCCTCCTCACGGCTCCCTTGGCACCGGGTACAGCCTCACATACCAACCCAATGGCCTCCCTGCAGGGAGCACAAAGAGATGTCAGTCCCCCCAGTGCCTGCCCCGCCCAAAGACTCCCAGCCATGGGACTGAGGACACAGGGACCAGCACAGGAGTGACAGGGTGACATACTGGAAGCCCTCTGGCTGTGCCGGCTGGGGCTCTTTGGGTGGGGAAAGCGCAGTATTTGATGGGCTGCAGCAGCCTGGCTCCCACTGAAAGCCCCACATGCCACCAGGGGCTTGCATGGGACTCAGACAACCCCCCTCATCCCTCCTCAAAAGCAGCAGCCCCTGGGGAGAGGCAGAGCTCACCTGGTGACCTGTGTCCTGGTGTTGAAATCCAGAGCCCTCATGGACTGGAGCACTTCCACACAGCCCATGTACTGGGCAAGAGAGCAAGGTGAGTTTGGCCAGCCATGGGGCTCACCCCACATGCAGCCAGGGAGGTGGCTGGGGCTTCAAGCACCCCAGCTCCACAGTGGTGACCACCCTGGGAATCCCACTGCCCACTTACCCCATCCTGCCCCCCTCCCCCAAAGAGCATGCCAGGAGATCACTAAATCCCCAAAATGACCCTTCCCCCTCTCCCCTAGGCCCCAGCACTCACCCGGACATGGTAGGAGACCCCAGGGCCCATGACTTTGTCATCGGGGTGCAGCCAGCCACGGGTGGGCTTATTGACAAAGCTGCCGTGGCGGGTCCATTCGTCACCCCCCAGTTGGCCGCCTTCCACCCGCGTCTTCTTCCCACAGCTCAGCTTGTTCATATCCTGAGAACAGACAGTGACAGGTCGTGCTGAGCCAAAGCTGGCAGCACCCCCTGGCACGGGTGCCAGCATCCCAGGGGTCCCGGGTTCCCCCAGGCTGCTGCCAGCTGAAGAGCCCCGCAAGCTGAGCAGGTTGGCAGGATTGGAGAGCTTCAGGTTGGCCATTTTGGGAAAGAAGGAGCAGAGAGTGGTAGGGCTGTCCTCCAACTCGGGCAAGAGCTCCCCAAGAGGCGCAGGGGGGCCAAGGGAGGAGGAGGACAGGGAGCCAGGCAGAGACTGCGTGCTCGCAAGGGACTCCAGGGGGAAGGATGGGACCCCCAGGCCGCCAACAGCCTCCTCCAGAGAGGAGACAGACTCATTCCTCAGGTGGCTGTATTTGCTCTTTTGCAGGAGATCCATGGCTGAGAGAGGTGAGAAGTTCCAGGGCTGCCCTGTCCAAAGTGACAGTGGGGTGGAGACAGCCAGCTAGACCTCACAGGGGCCCCACAGAGGGTCCGAGTGCTCGCAGCCACCGGGAAACTGCCCCCAAGCAGAAGCCTCGGACGAGCTCCATGCTAGGTCCACACCAGCCTGGCATGGCTGGCAGAGAGAGCTGGGCCCGGGACGCCGGGCAGCGGGTCCTGCCTGGCACGGTGCAGGCACAGCCGATCGATCACGATCAGCGTCAGCAAGGACGTGCAGATCCGCTCAGAGCGAGAGCCACGCGCCGCAGCAGGGAGGAAATGGGGCTGCAGCGATGCCCCGGAGAGCCGCTGGCAGGGGGGAGGGGAGTTCAGAGTGCTCGGTCCCCAGCCTGGAGGTCCTCAAGCCCCTTGCCACTCCAGCACCGGGCCGGCAACAAATCCCACTGTCTTCATCCAGGGCTGAATCCAGCTGTCTCTGCCCCGCTGCTTGGCTTGGCACAGCCGCCCTCCACCCTGGCCGCTCCCTCCGGCCCCTGTGCTTGTGCTGCCTGGTCGCCAGCCGCTAAGAGGAAATCAAAAGCATGAATATTTAAAGCCCAGAGACAAGGCAGCTGCAGAGCGCATCCAAGCCCAGTCCAGCCCCGCTCCAAGCACCATCCAGGAGGGAACAAGGTCTTTCTGTGGCAGGCAGCGCCACGCAGCCCACGTGCCAGCGGCGAGCAGCCCTTGGCTCGCCGCGCTCTGCCAGCGGAGCAGCGATGCCGAGAGGACACCAGTGCTCGCGGCTGCCCGGAAGGCAGGGCACATCCAGTCCTTAGAGAGCACGGATCTCGCCTGGAGGGCTGGTGGGAGAAAGGAGGACCAGCCGGGTGCAGATACAGGTGGGCTGTGCGCCGGGCAAGGCAGGGCTCAGCACGGACCCGTGGGCGCGGCGGGGAGCCGGAGGGAGAGCCTGCAGCTAATTGCTGCTGCTGCTGCTTCCCGCATCCTGGCGGCTTCTCCCGAGAAAGGACGGAAGAAGGGGCTGCGGCTGATCGGAAGGGCCGTGCTGACTCACGGGCGGCAGGGCAGGATCTGCCCGCCGTGGGGGCTGTGCTGGGCCTGCGGCTCCCGCCGAGGGGTGGGGACCCAGCGCCTATCTGGAGCAGAAAAATCAAGGTCACAGGCGGAGCTAGCAGGAGCGGGCAGGGAGAGCGTGCCGGGGGGCCAAAACCGCCCCTATCAACCCCGGGGAGCCGAGCAGAGCTACCACCTGCGGATCAGAGAGCTCAGGGGCAGGTCTTCCCTGTTCCCCCATCTTTGACGTACTCGCACGCAGCAGGAACTCGGGCCAGCCTGACCGTGCTGTCCTCCACAGCCTTGGCCCCACCGAGGGACAAGAGCTCTCCCTCCATCACCACCTGTGGGATGAGGCAGTGATTTCAAGCAGAACCAACCCCCCTGACACACCATGGGCCAGAGCCTTCCCAACCAGTAGGTGCTCTGTAAAACCGGCTACCAACCTAAAACTGGGTAAATCCAGGCCAAGGGAAGGGCTCTCTCTGCTTGGAGCCCTTGCCTAGCACTGCTCAGCACTGGCAGCTGCCTGCCCGACTTCCCAAAGCCTGGCACACTGCCATGGGGATAGGGAAAGGAAAGCTAGGATGGAGCTGAAAATGCCTCCTGCATGACAGGAGGGGCTGTGGCTCATGACAGCGGGTCTGTCACTGGAGCATTCCTTGGCCGTGCACATCAGCTCCACAAGCACCAGCCCCCACCTCAGCCTTGGTGGTCCCACGGGCACAGAGAGCCCATGCTGGCCATCCCACGAAATGCTCATCCCCACCATGGGCCCCTGGCTGTTTGGCACTGTGACCTTCCCGTGGCCAGTAGCGCCACCGCTCTAAAGAAAAGCAGGAAGCCTGGGGGCAGGGAGCCAGGAAGCTGCCGGCCTGGTGAGGGGCCAAGCACAGCCCCGGTGCCAGGGGAGCCCAGCTGGGTGGTGTCAAATGGTTGCAGAGCAGTGGGGTTTGCTCACAAGGGGCTGGCCACTAGTGGATGTGGGGCTGGGCTTACTCAGGACAGCAGCTCCACAAGCCCTACCACTTTCGCAGGGCCCTGCCAGGACAAAAGCAAGAGGGAATTGCATGGGAGCAGGGGTGTCTCCTTGCCCCCTTCCCACCACCCCAGAGCCTGGAGGAGCTGTTTCAGCCCAGGGCACCAAAGGGTGATGAGCCACACAGCCAGAGATCCTGCTCAGACACACTTCTGCTTTTATAACCTAATGTAATCTTGATTTTCTCAGAACCTTTGAGGCCAGTCTGCCCACATCACCCATGGTGATATGACAAGATGCATTGCTGCTCCCAACCCTTAGAGACCAGAAGTGCTGCCACTGAAAGTCCCCCAGCCCCAGAGCTCACCCCAGGGCATCAGAGCCTCCCCTCTCAGTGGGCTCCGAGTGCAGAAGGCAAACCTGGAAATGTGTGGAGATACAGAAGATTCACCCCTGCCTGAACAGGCAGCCCCAAGGCCTGTCCTGCAGGCTGCAGCTCTTCCCCTTGCCAAGCAGGCAGCAAGAGCTCCTGCCCCTCCAGCAGAATATGAGCAGAGCAGCTGGAACAACTGTCCCCACGAAATTTCAGGGATGCATCCTTGCCCAACTGCTCGGTGTGCCCTGCCACCACAGAAAGACACTGGATTGTGAGAACCAGAGGGACATGGGCTACTTTCAGGCACCTGGGACTGGGACTTCGTGCACAGGGCAAGGAATAGAAGCAGAGAGAGGATGCTCAGGGCCCTGCTACCGATATCCTCTTAGGAAACACAAATGGGAGCTGAGTCAGAGACCTGGAACATGTCAGTGGTTTGGCAAGAAATCACAGCAAGGAGCAGGCAGCCACACATACAGGGCCTCACCCTGGGCAGAAGACCCTTTCTGTCTGACCACTGCCCACCTCAAGCCTCTGAGGCTGGGGTGAAGCGAAGGAAGACAGTCACATTCAACCAAGAGCTGATTTTTCCCCCCAAACATCACAGGTGCAGCAAACAACATCTCTGCATTCTGGTGTGTAACCTTCTCATTTGCTTTGAAGAGGGATTGGGAGACGCCAGTGGAGACACAGGGAGGAGGCTGGGGGTCCTCCCAGCCGGGAGACAGGGCAGGCAGGATCCACCACCGAAGCCACCTAGACCTCCACCAAAGTCCTTACCACGTACTCCATCGCTGGCAGAGGGCAGGGCAGGCCCCAGGCAGGGAGCAGAGACGCACAGCCCCTCTCGTCTGGCACTCTGACCTGCGGTTCAGGGACAAACAGGGAGTTAGCCAGCCAGCCCCAGCTTGCCAATGCAAGGGGCCCTGGCACCAAGAGGCAGACCCTGCTCCTCCACGCTGACCGCAGGCGGACGGGGCATGGCAGCTGTGCAACACGCTGCTGACACGCAGGACGAGAGAGCCAGGGAAGCCATGTGCTTCCCACCAGAGGGCAGATGGAGCTGGAATGCACCAGGGAAGGAGCACGAGGCTGAGCCTGGTTCTGCTGAGGCCTTGCCCACACTGGTAAATAGTGTTGGGGCTGAGAGTCACTCCATGACCCAAGACAAGCATCGGAACTGATTCTTTTCCAGCCCAAAAACCAGTGCCTGAAAGACACATGCAAGGAAGGAGAGGGGATGCAGTCTGGGGCGGGGCAGAGCTGCCCCCTCCTCCAGCCCCTCAGCTGGCACACTGATGCAAAGTGACACACAGAGCCTTCAGGGCTGTGCCCCTTCCTCCCAAGAGAGTAGTGAAGAAGGGACTCATGGAAAGAGGCTACAGAGGGGGAGCTAGGAGGGGCAGTAAGCTCCATGAGGGGAAAACAAGGCAAGCAAAGCAGCAGCAGCTCCAGAGCTGCTGCTCTTCCTGCTCCCACCCCCACCAGACAGCCAAGACAGTCAAGGCCGGGACAGCCAAGCAGTACAGGGTAGCAGACATGATTTACTGCCTGGCAGCAGTCACACCCTTATCTGGGGCCTGTGAAGGCCACGCTGGAGCCCAGGCAGGCACTGTCGACATTAGCTTGGGAGGCAGTGAGATAAGGAGTGCCCTGCCTGGCAAGAGCAGTGGAGATTGACCCCTATGTCATGTCACTCACTGCTGAGCAAAGGTGGTGACCGGGCCCTTTGGGCACCAGGGGTCATGGCTGGTGGCAGGGGAGGAACATCAGGGCCCTAAGCCGGGGTGTTAAGCCTTACTGAAGCCAACTTGTGACCCTCCTGGGGGCAGGACACTGCTCTGTGCAGCTCCTGCCACAGCGTTCCTCCACCAAAGCGCAGTGGGTGGATCCTCACGCTCTGCTTAGCTGCAAAGAGATGGCACCTTCAGCCCTTTTGTTATAGGCTGAGACCAGGGCGGCCCCAGGGCTGCCCTTTGTCCACAGGCTTCCGCTGCACCACCGTGCTGAGCAGGGCCCCACTGAGCCCTCCTCACAACCCATGGCTGGGTCTACACTCCGCAGGGGTGACCCCGTCCGGGAGACTCGAGGGGAGAAGCAGGGACAGCCTACAACAGATGGACACAACGCCCTGCTGGAGAGCAGACAAAGGCCTGCACGGAGGAACAGCCACCCCTGCCTACAACAGCCTCTCCTGCTGCCTTCGCCCGGAGCACGGAAGGCAAAGGGCGCGCCCCGGCAGCGCGGGGGCCGAGGAACCTTCCGGACCCCGCCGGGGCCTCTTCCCGACTCCAGGCCCTGGAGCCGGTGTCCCTCCCGTGCGCTGCACCGGCGCGGCGGGGGCGATGCGAGCCTGGGCCGCAGGCACACACGGCGACGGGTGGGTNCCGGCGGCTCCTCCGCCTCCAGCCGCGCCCGTTTGTTCGGGACCGGCCCCGGGACCGGCCCCGCCGCCTCCGGGCGCGATCGGCCTCACGCAGGAAGGTCCGGGCCCGACCCCGGCTCCGCTCCCCCGCGCCAGGAACACGAGGCGGCTGGAAAGGGCGCCCTGGCTTCCGCAGCACCGGGAGCGGCGGCACCCTCGGGGGTGGCTGCGGCGGGACCGCCGCTCGCTCCGCGGAAGGCGGCGGCGGCGAGCGACGCAGACTCAGTCCCGGCAGC
>VXBX01008890.1:59240-69471 GCA_013400415.1 Scytalopus superciliaris
TTTTTTGTTTGTTTTGTTTTTTTTGTTTGTTTGTTTGTTTGTTTTTTTTTTAAACAAAGGCTGCTTATTAATAAACGGAGAAGCAGGGACACCCTCGCGTCCAGCTGTCTGTCCATTCCGTGCCCCCACCCCAGAGCAGCTTGGGGCTGGAGGCACTGTGGGGTTGGGGACAGGGACATCGAGGATCTGGGACACTGCAGGGATGGGTGTGGGGCTGGGGACATCCGGGAGCAGAGGGCACTGTGGATCTGGGGACATTGAGGGGCTGAGAGCACAGTAGGGACCACAGGGGTAGGAGCATTACAGTGACAAGGACAGAACTAGGGATACCATGGAGATGGGGGTGTGAAGGGGCTGGGGGCATTTTGGTGACAGGGATAGGGCTGGATGCACCATGGGAATGGAGAGGGGGGGAACCATGTGTGACTCCAGGGTCATTGAGGGGTGAGGGGCAACATGGGGCTGAGGCTGGAGGCAGCAAGGGCCTGGGGGCACCACAGGGATGGGAATGGGGGCACCATCGGGCTGTGGACAGGGATATGGAGGGATTAGGGGCACCCTGGGGATGGAGATGGTGGCACCAAGGTGCTGTGGATAGAGACACAGCAGCTCAGGGCACAGCAGCAGGGACAGAGCTGGGGACAGTGTGAGGCTGGTGTATCACAAGGTCAGGATCACCATGGACTGGTGAGTGCCAACTCTGGCACCTCAAGGATTGGGTGCTATTTACTAGTCCGTCCCCACCCAGTGGCTCTCAGCTTCTGTTGCACTGCAGGGGCTCCAGCCACGTCCCAGCACCTGAACCCCTGTTCTCTGCTATCACTGGGCCCTGCCCTCACTGCTGAGGGGCTGCAGGACCACCAGCCTCCTTCAGCTTGCTGTCACTGCTCTCGGCTTGCTTCTGATAGTCGAAGTCTTGGCTGAGATGGGGGAGAGCAGTGTTGGTGTCCAGCACCCTCAGTACCAGGCAGGATAGGGACCCTGCCACCCTCATCACCAGCCTTCACCTGCAGAGCGATCTGTGCTTGCCAACCACTCCACTGATGCCCACATTGCTCTCCTCACTCTCCTGCTCCTCCAGCTGAGCTTGTAGACAGGTGGCCATTCTGGAGTGGAGTCTTCAGCTCCTCATCTCCTCGATGTCCTGTTGCTGCAGCAGCCACACTTGCTCCTGGCCCTGCAGCACCTGCACAGCACCCTTCTCTCTCATCACTGGAGTCTCTTCAGAGACAGAGTGGAGGGGTGGGAGCTGCAGCCCACTCCCCCCACCCCATAGCTGCTGCAGCACCCCAGGCTCAGGTGGGCTCCCAGCACCCCTCTGCTCACATCTGCTCATCCCCAGACTCTGGGTAGCTCAAGAGGCCCATGCACACACAGCAGGTGTGGGTCAGGGCTGTGTTGCACTCACTGCAATACAACCCTGCAGAAAACAGGGCCATCAGATATGGGATAGGACATGTTTTGGGGAGGAGGCCCCCAAGCTAGAGGGGCTTGTATCTTTGCAGCTAGGTGTGATGCAAGTGCTGAACCTGGCTGCTCCGCCATCTCACAGGCTGGGCAGTGTTTGTGCTACATACCCAAGAAGCAAGCATGTTGGGTGAGGTCAGGGAACCTGTGGGCTTGGGGTGATGCTCCATGGGGCAATACCATCCCAGGGGTCTGTGCCACAGACTCCAGGGATGCCACTGCTCTTTTCCATCCCCCAGAGATAACTTACCCGTATTGCACAAAGTTGCTGCCATCAACAGTTTTTGTCCAAGTCTTGTAAAGGTTTAACCCTTAAATCTGGTTGGCTTGCATCTACCTGTTCTATGGTGTGCAGCCAGTCATGTTGTAAAGGCTCTTGCTTTCCAGTAGGGAGCAAAGTGGTTTCATTTAAATCTGGTGTCACATACATGACTACTTCTCCCTGGTCCATTAGCACAGCTTGGTATTTTGCCAGTTGGGTTGGAGAGATCCAGTGATGTCCCTTTAGATTCCAAACAGCCAGCATGGCATATGGGACCAGAACAGATAGAGGCTGCCCCAAAGCGCATTTCGGGGCCTCCTGTATCATTAGGGTGGTGGCTGCTACAGCCCATAAACATGCTGACCATCCAGCTGCTTGGAAAAGGATGACAGGAAGCCTTTGCCAGCTTCCAAGCAGCTGTGTTATCACCCCAGAGGCTACTTGCTGCCTTTTGTGCACATACCATTGAAAGGGTTTTAGCTGTATCTGGAACGCCTAAAGATGATGCTGCCACAAGCACCCTTTTTATGACATCAAAACTGGTTCAACGGTCTCGAGTCCATCCCAACAATTCTCCAGGGCCTTTGACTGCCAGATAAAGGGGGCTGGCTATTAGTTCCAAATTTGGGATCCATATGGGACAAAATCCCTGCACTAACAAAAATCCTCTTAGTTGTCTCTCAGCCTTAGGAATTGCAACTCAGCATATTGCTTCTTTTCTGTCTTCTCCTAGAGCTCGTTGTCCTTTTGATTCCTTAAAGCCAAGGTGTTGGTCCTATCTTTTTGCAATCTGAGCTTTTTTCTTGAAACTCAATATCCAGCAATCCCCAAAAGTTCTGCAGGCCTATGGTTGCTTCCAAGCAGGTTTGTTCCTTGTCAGCTCCAATTATGATGCCATCCACAGACTGTAAAAGAGGAACACCATTACCTTATTTTCATCATTCCAGTTCTTTTGCCAAAACCACCAAATAAGGTGGACTTACTTTCGAATCCTTGAGGGAGCACTGTCCAACACAACTGCAACTTTCTTCCAGTCATAGGATTCTCCCATTCACAGGAAAAGATGGTTTGGCTTTCCTCATATTTGGGATACAAAAGAAAGCATCCTTTAAGGCCAAAACAGTAAAGCAGGAGTTTGTTTCCAGCACCAAGGTTAACAAGATAAAAGGATTTGGTACAGTTGGGTGTACATCTCTGCATATTTGATTGATTGCTCTTAAGAATTGAGAATGAGACTTCATTACCAGTAAGAAGGCATCTAAAATGCAGATTAACATTGTCTAAGTATCTGAATTGTTAAGAATGTGTTTATCAATGGTTCCAGACCTTTTTGTGCTTCTGTCTTTATAGGACATTCATTTACTCTTAAGAGCTTAGCTTTTGTTTCTGAGCTTTCTCTCTTAATTGGAGACACATTCTTTGCTTTACCCAGTTTTCCTGAAGCCCATGAGGATCACTGCATTTGAAATGGCATTTGCAATATTTTCTCTGATGTCTTCTCATAGTTTACCCATTAATGGGCAAATCTGAGCTTTCCAGCCTGTCTCAAGTGGAATGCGAATCTGCATGGGATTCTCAGAAAAGGTTACTTGTGCATTTAAGTTACAAAATATATCTCATCCCAGTGAGGGAAAGGGTGCATTATAGGGTATATAGAAACTGATGAGTTGTTTTAGTGTGGCCAACTGCATACACCCTTTACCAAGTCATTGACAAATCAACATCAACTCTAAGATAATATTAAACTGTAATGACCTGTTTTCTCATTCTCCAATTAATAACGTGTCCACCACTGATTACAAAATCTCGTAATTTTATCTTTTTTTGTTGGATCACCCCCAAATTTAATCTAATTTTTCAGTATGCGTCCTAGAAGGCTACAGGGAGCAACTTGTTCCCATCATTCAATTTAATAATGTTTAAGTTACCCAAGTCCTTTACCCTTAGGTCTGGACCTTCAGTAGTTACACTGCTTCCATCCAATTGATTGATTAAGATCCACTGCAAAGTGTCTCCTTGTGATTTACGTGGAGATTGATTCTACTAATAGGTTACACTGATAAACCTACAAGTTTTGCAAATGGAATTTGATAAAGGAACAACAGTGCACTTGCCAACTCCAGAATTCCATCCCCCTTTCCACCCTTGCTCAAATATCTCTGGAGAATTGCACCTTGCAGTTGCTCACTGCCATGATGCTGAAGAGGATTGAGGGGGAGTCTCTGACCAACTGGCTGGCTCATGATGGAATCCTGTTTGATTCCATTCTTCATTCTTGGGAGCAGCAGGATGATCCAGGCAAGGGCTTATGGCCACCCCAACTGTGTCACCAAAATGTTGCCAAAGTGGTCTCTTTTCCCCTAGTGTGCCAGGAACTGATGCACACCTACTTGTTTATTCTACGTCTGAGCTGAGATGGGTATTGGGCAGTGAATCAAGGAGCAACAGATCCACATTTCCTCTTATATACCACAATCTAAAGCTATGGATAAACTATGGATCATCTATAGCCATGGCCTGCAGCTTCCTTCGTTTCTGCTTTAAGATCCAGCACACAAGTATTTACCACACATGCTCTGTGGAGAAGGGACATCAAAGTCTTCTTGCACAATAGCAGGGAGATAGGTATTTCTGCTAGCTACCAATCTTAGAGCTTTGGACCACGAAGTTACAGCATTGCAAAGCAAAGTGAGAGCTGGGAAAGGCAGTCAGGACTTTACAAGATGCAAAGGTAATTGCAGAAGATGTAATTACTACTTAAGCAGAGTGGTGCAATGAGCAGCAATGCACTGTAGAACAGCGGGTGGCACACTGCTCACAAACAAAGGCACAGATATGGGAAAACCAAGGTTTTGATATCCCACTCATAGTCATGGTATCCTGAGAAATGAGATGGAAACATCTGGAGTGAGTTCTCAGGCTCCGAAATTGAGTTTTAGCCAGATTTAGCAGAAAGGGAGGTGGTAGAATCCCTCATACAAATGGAAGGGCAGAGGGATCTGCTGGATGGAGGGGTACAGATTACATGCACTTGTACTCTGAAAGGGAACTGTTAGACATCTATCAGCAGAAGAGAGGGGAAGGCATATTGGCATGGATTTTGCAAGTTTGGAATAGTGGCACTGTGTCTGTCCACTTATTAATGGACGAAAAATTCTATTAAGCCCTATAGGCAGTGAGGATCAAATATACCAGGGATGTGCTCAGTGACAAAGTATCAGGGGTCTTGTCTGGCAGGATGTTGCCACCCCTACACTGTATCACTGGTTGTGTGCAGCAGTTTTAACAGCATATGCAGACACTGCCAAATTAGTGCCATCCCTCAGAAGCTGGTGTACAAGGAAGGGTTTGGTTTCCTGCAGCAGATGGGAATGGCTTATTACAGGACCTAGTCTGGATGAGGCAGCAGTAGCTAAAAGTATCAAAATACAGCTTTTGAGAAGGGCACCTGTTTCACTAAAACCCTTGACTGTATCAGCAGTCATGAGTGCTACTGATAATACAGGAGTCCTACCAAATACCTCAGGGGAAATTTGGGATCTAACTTCAGTGTGGGCAGTGAATGAAGATCAGCCAGCAAAACTGAAGAGTTACCTCATGTGTGACAAGGAAACAAATGTGGAGTGATCTTGTGCAAGCCAGTGTCTCACTATCAGAAATAAGTAGGATCATAAGATCAACAATGTTTCATCATTGACAAAAGGCAGTATGGTTCTGTACCCCTCATTCTCCCCTTCTGCATCCTCTGCTAGCATCATATTCTTAAGCTCCTGTACTTCAGGTATTTGGATGATTTCCTGTTCCTTATCTAGGGGGATAGCATTGGAACTGTGTTATTGGTGTTACAAACTCAAGACCAAATTGAAGTTCAATCTGAACCCTAACCAAAGCCCTTCAACCTCTGTGGGCAACTGCCCCATTGCAAGTTCCTGAGCCTGGAGCAGTATTATGTGGAGGAGCTGGAGCAACACTGTATGTATTTCTGATGAGAGATGACACTCCTATTTTCCTCCCTTATCACAACCAGGCTCCTTGTGCCTTGTAGGCTGCACAGCAAGCACATACCTTGAATATGTTTCTGCAGGACCAATATATGAAAAAGCTTGTGTGTAGGTTTTTATTGTAACTAACTTATTATTATTCTTTCAGAGCAGCAGTGACTATGGAGCAGCTGGCTCGTGGCCTAGTGCAAGGTTTAAGTTGGACATCCAAGGCAGCTGTTGCCTTAAATTTGGGAGGAACTGCTGTACACTGAGGAACATTACAACATTGATTACTGATGAACTACTTCCTCTTTGTCACAGGCAGAGTGGCAGATTCAGACAAAGTTTATTAGAGAAGCCCTCCCGTTGTGTCATAAGGTGCAGAAAGGGCCCCCTGGCTTTCTAAACTCCTTCTCGTAGGAGTTGGGTGTGGCTGAATCCAATCCCTGACCCAGACTTGGTCAGCAGTTTATGTCTAAAGGATCATACAGGTATAAATATACCTTTATACACCTTTGCGTCTCAGGATTAATGATGGCAAAACAAGTATATTTATATAAATAAAACACATTATCAATATTTCTTTAATTTGATTACAACGACAATGCTTAGACAAAAAGACCTGAGTCAGAATTATCTAGTACACAGGATAGGTAGCAGTAACTTGTAGCACAGAGCAGTATTTTTGAGGCAATATTAAAGCAATTATATTAAAGCCAGAAAAAAACAATTATTAACTAGAGATTGATGTTACTTACCCATACCAGCAATGGTGGTCAAATCTCTTTTGCTCAGCCTCGAGGGGTAACCTTGAGGGGCATTCCCACTCAAGGGAAAAATCTTTACACGCTTTAGGGAGGTGTGCTAGAAAAAGTAGGACTGGCTTTTCATAGGATAAAGTCATTGACTGTCAGTCACACTCACCTTTAGATTATGTGTTGTCAGGCTTACTCAGCAAAATATGCTTTGCTGCTGAAAAAGGTGTGATCAGCTCATTGGTTTCTTCTGCTTGACACTTCTGCCTCTCACTTCCATATCAGGGCCTGCACATCCCTGATGCTCCCAGCCTCACTCAGGGAGCACCTGTCTTGACTGTCCTCCTGATAGTTTGGTCAAACTGGTCTCAGGATTGAACACTAAAACTAGTAGACCCTCCTTGGCTAAATCCATCACCAAACAGCAGACTCTTCTGGCTCAATCCACCACTGAAAACTTAGAGTAAAAGATGTAATTTGAGTTGCTCTATCAGGCAGAGAATCCTGCTACACTCTTCAACATCATAAAAGCTCTTCTGAGCTAGAGGGGAGGTGATACTTGGAAGGACTGCTGAATCAGACATCATGGACATCTTCAGGACTTCATACATGGAATCACACAACTTATCAACCTGACTTTGTGGTTTAATTCTCTGACAGGAGGGACGGGACACTAAACTCAGAGCATTATATGTTTACATACCTCTGAAAATCTCCTATCCCACATCTCCACCCCCAGCAGCTGTGGTTTCTTGAGCACAGGGTGGAATGCTGGGAGGAATGGGTTAAAAGCAGGAGACTGGCAAGGAGGATTTTAAGTGGCTCAGTGATCTTGCAGCTGGGAACAGCCCCAGAGAGCCCAGTGTGAGCATCAGCTGGTGATCCTCTGGCATGGTCCAAGTCTAACATCCCTGGTGCCTCTGCCTGGGGCTTGGGGCTTGCCCCAGGGAACCCCCAGTTAGCCAGGGAAGGGAAACAAATTTACCCTTTGTGTTTTAGCCATAGGTTTGTGGCTGTCCCAGCTGTCTGCCCCTGCTGACTCACACACTTACATTTACACCTGTGCAGCTACTTAGACACATAGAGGTTTAGGGACTAGATATACTTCTATGTCTCATCTATTTTTGCTTAGATGAGACCTATTTAGACAGAGACACATTTGCATATATGTGATTACACTGGTATATAATGAGTATTCAGCCTTATTTCTATCTACACTTTCATGTTTACACTTCTATATCTATTCAGACTATGCCTGTTTACACTTCTATCTATTTAGGTCCTGTATCAACACTTATTGCATAGAAAATATATTTAGACTAGAGATCTGTTTAGACTTAGGTATTTACACTTACATCTATTTATACATTGGTCATTTACAGATATCTATTTGGTATCTATTTACACTTGTGTACAACCTCTATTTAGACTACATATATTATCTCCTTTGACTGTAACACATAAGATCAGATGGCTCTAGCTATTCAGACTTTTGTCTTTTTAAAATTCCTTCATATATAACTCTAAGATGCTTTTACATAGTAGATACATTTTCTTAGTTTTAAATCCTTTTTCAATTTGTAATTGAATATTATTTCCAGTGTATATAACAATGAGAGATTTCTCTTTATTTCAACCTTCTCAACACCATTAACAGTTTAGCAATGTTTATTCCCTCTCCATGAATTTTCATGCATTTTTGGGCTGTGACACTTTTTGGGGTAGGAGTCCCCCATGGGCCCCTTCATGCTCCCCACACCTGCTCCTCCACTGCACCACTGCCCACCCCCCTCTCTGACATTTGGATGTCCCAGTAGACAGCATCTCACCCCAGTCTCCCAAAGAGGCACGAAACAAGGGAAAGAGCTCATTGAATTAACAATGCCTATAATAGACACAGTTCTCTCTCTGCAAACAAGAGGGAGATCGTCCCCAACAACTCCAGTCCTTGCACTGCTGCTGCACACCACCCCTGCTTTGTCAATAAAACTGGACTTGAAGTGTAAAACTTTAAAGAGTAAAATAAAGAACAGATCTCAGGAACTCACTTTATACTGAAGGTGGGGGTGTGGTTATACACACCCAGTGAAAATACTCTCCTGATAGAAGTGTTTGATTTTCCTTTTGCATTAACCTGAACTTGCACAGCTGTGAACTAATACCGTTAAATTTTCCATCTCCAAAATATATGGTTTAATCCTGTCTAGGGGTTTTTGTGTTACACAATTAGGAATGGCCAGCTGAACTGCTCTAGAGGGATGCTGCTGGGTTGCCAGGACAAATACCCCTGAAAGCGAGGCCATAAATGAGGAGCAGCGATGCCATCAACTTTTGGAAAACATGCTGCACTGGGGTTTCTTTCCAACCAAAGTCAGTTACTCACTGGAGTGCAGTGGTCCCTGCTCCCTCAATGGACCTCCCAGAGGGTGGGGGGTCTGAAGCCATCCTCAACAGAAGGGTCATTCCTGCAGCTGACAAGTTTCTCTCCATCGTCTGCAAAGAAACCAAACAGTGCCAGCATTCAGAGTCACATTGGCCACCACAGAGCTCTTCCATAACAACCCCGGCCTCAAAAGCTCCATGGCCTTCTGCTCACCTGATTCCAGCACAGGGCTCTGCAGCCCTCACTGCCTGTGGCACCAAAGCTATCAAAAGACAGAAAACTACCACTGTGCTTGTGAGAAATCACCAGTCCTTGGCTCCTCCTTGCTACAGCCCAGCTCACCTCAAATACTTGTCCAGTTCCAAAGGCTGCCCACACGGCATCTGCAAAGCCAAAACTACATGCTTAACACACCTGCCACGTCTTTCTCTGCTCTTAGACACTGACACAGCCAACAGCCACATCACCTTCTTGGAACCCCTTAATAGTCTTGTGGTTTCACCCCTCCTTAACACGTTGAGTCAGAATCTTCCCAAATATGGTTATGTGGGTGCCAATGGAGCTGTGTGATCTCCTCTTCTGTCCTGAGAGCCATCACATACTGACCAGAAGCACCAAGAGGTGTGCTTACTGGGGAGGAAGGAAACATTTCCAGTAAATGCTCCTGCTTGACAGAAAAAGATCTCTGAGGGTCTCAGGCACAGTGCAGGTGTTCTGTCAGTATCTGGGGACTGGGACCAGCCTGCTCTGGCTGCAGCAAACCCTGCAGAGGGGTGGGGTGGGAGGGAGAAGCCCAGCCTATGGTTATGTAGCCTCGATGGCCAACAGGGATTGAACCTGTCTTACTTTTCATAGTCGGCAGCTTGAAGAAGCTCTTCCCTGGGGCAGCAGGGAAAGAAGAAAGAGGGTGTAGGAAGAGTTGTTGGCAAAAGTTGTGAAAGGGTTTGAGGTTGCACATGGAGCCAGTGGGGGGCCTTGGAGAGGTGCCCACAGGCGGCTCATCTCTGTGTGTCAGTGGGAATATGTGCACAGACGAGGCCCAGAGGCCCTTCTGCCACCAGAGGTAGCTGTCTGAAACACACGGGCACAGGGGAGCTCTCGAGGCTTCGACGCTGCTGGAAATGCCAGCAGACTGGTTTTGGTACTGGGTTTGCCCCAGGGAGGTCGGGCCACGTCCTGACCCGGGGCAGCACAAGGCCAGAGCCTGTCTGGGGCAGGCTCAGTTAAGCAGAGCAGCCCCAGTGCAGGAAGGGACAGCCTGGGGGTCCGTGTGCCTCGTTCTTGAGGAGTTTACCTCTGATTCGCTCCCTGCTCTCCCGGTCCTCTCCCTCACGGCTTTTACAGGGCCCTCACGGCCCTGGGCAGGGCAGTGGGCGGGCAG
>VXBX01008896.1:3033-26716 GCA_013400415.1 Scytalopus superciliaris
CCCCAGTGCTATGTCCACGGTGACACAAAATCTGTTTTTCACTGGCTGAGGGTATGAGACCCCCCACCCACCACAGCTGACCCCCAGCACCACTGCCCACACTCACCATGTTCTGCTGGCAGAGGCGGTAGAACTGCTGCACCTTCTGGGACATGAGGAGCTGGGCACTGCCCACTGCGCTCCGGATCTTCTCCAGAACTGGGGGAGGAGAGGAGACACTCAGCACTCCGGGGGGGCACAGAGAGTCTCCCCTGCATGGTGGGGACCTGCACCCCCGGGATAGGAAGACAGCACGAGCAGCTCAGACCCCTCCAATGTGTCATGTCTCCTCCCTCCTCCACACCTCTCCAGCCNCCCAGTCCCTCTCGACCCCGCAGCCCCCCCCGACTCACTCTCCTCGGGCAGGTCATAGTCCTCAGCCTCCCTCTCCATCTGCTGGCACCAGCCCTCCATCTTCTCCACCTCCGCCTGCAGCAGTTTGATGAACCACTCCCCGTCGCGGTGGCAGGGGGAGGCGCGGCCGGAGTCGGGGAGGCTGCGGGAGCCCCGCTCTATCCAGGCATCCCTCCGGGGCACCTCCACCGTGTCGTACTGCAGCTGGTAATCCTCCCTGTACGCCCACTGCCCCTGCGTGTGCACCGTCTTGTACACGGCGTACTGCCGGCCGGACTCGGGCTCCGAGGAGTGCCGCTGGAAGGGGCGCCCGAACTGCAGCGCTTTGTCCTCGGTGGCCACGGCCAGGCCGGTGAAACCCTCCAGCTCCAGGTCCGCCTGCACACCCGCTGTCACGCTGTTGGAGCGCTTGAAGCGAGCCCGCCTGCGGAGAGCGAGTGCGTGTGGGGACCCTCACGGCCACCGGGGACGTCCCCGTTGTCCCGTTCCCCCGCTGGGTACCATGGTGGACAGGAGCAGGGTGAGGGGATGCCCGCACGCAGGGTGGGGTTTGGGGATGCCGGTGTGGATCCCGGGGCGTTCAGGGCCCTTGGGGACAACCCTGAGCAGCTGCAACCCGCCAGTCCCTCATCTTTTCTGCTCTTAGCCCGTTTCCATGGCTACCGGCGCTGGACCGAGGATGGAGAGGAGCTGCACGGGCTGCGTGGGCACGGTGCCTGGGTTCCCCTCCCGCAGGCTATGCAGGTCCTGGCACACCTGACATTCCCACCCCAGCCAAAATGTCATGGTTAGCTGCAGAAACACCCAAAGATTGATCTGCACCTGGCACGGGCTCAAAGCCCAGGGCTGAGCCCAGTGGAGGAGACCTGGCACAGGGTGGGAAGAGGGCAGACCCTTCCCTGGACAGCAGCAAGGGCAAAGGAAAGGCCAGATTCTGCCCCAGATAGAGGCAACTGGCCTGGGATGGGAATGGTGAGGAGGTCTGGGGTCTCAGCCAGAGGAGAGAGTGGGAAAAGATGCTGTGGGGCTGTGGTGTCATTTGGAGCTCAGGGACCCCCTGCAGACCCAAAGCCTTGGTGCAGGTCTCAGCCCAGTCCAGCCATGCAATACCTTTTGTCCTCCTCCACCTGCACCCCGATGGAGTGGAACTCCCTCTGGCTCCGGCTCTCTGTATCCGAGTCGGAGACGGCCTCAACCTGCCAAGGGGCAGAGGGACAGCGCTGGAGGGGCAGCCCCAAGATGTGTCACGGCGACTCAGCACCGCCCACACCACTGGGGCAGCCCACGGGGAGGAGCGGAGCCCACCTGGACACCGATGGATGGGCGCCACTTCCGCTGCCTCGCCAAGCTCCGCAGCTCCTCCCGGCCGGGGATGGCCTTGATGATGAGGGTGGAGGGCTTGGGAGTGGAGCGGGGCTGCACCGGGGGCAGGTCGAGGGCCACGGCCGTCACCTTGGAGCTCTCCAGGCTCTCGGCTGAGTTGCAGCGGGCCGTGGCATCTTTGGACCAGGCGGGGCCACGGGAAACTTCACTGGGCAGGTAACTCTCGTGGGTGGACTCGGTGCTGCTCTGCGCCGTGACAGAGATGAGGGGTTTGGCTTTGGTTCCTGGAGGGATGGGAGGTGGAGCTTTTCTGTAACTGAAGGCTGTTGTGGGAAAGGCGCAGGATGAAAAGGCACGTGAAAACACAGACACTTGCTCATTTTCCGCCACGAACAGGGGCCCCGGATAATGGTGCCCACCTCCTCCCACAGCACAGGGCTCTCAGCCCCATAGGGTTTGCCTCTCAGCTGGCTGAGATCCAAGCTGGAGTTCAGAGGGGCTGTTTGGCCAGGTTTTGGGATCAGAAACCACCCCAGACCCACGCTGGCCACACTGCTGCAGCACACAGCAAGAGTGGCAGAGATGGGGACAGAAATGAGGGGAAGGAGAGGATGGTAAATGGGTGCTGGGGACACAGAGCAGCCCCCTGACTGGGACTGAGCCACAAGCAGGATGCTCACACCCTGTGCCGTGGGCTGCAGGGCACCAGGGGAGGGGGGGCAGCAGCACCCCTTGACAGATGCCCAGGTGAGCAGGCAGGGAGATGTGGGGGTCCCTTGCGCGGCCGAGCCCTCACCACCCCCAGGGACTCACAAGTGCTGGGCTTCAGGATGCTGCTGGTGATGGGCGGCCCGGGCGGGGCCGACATGGAGAAGAGCGAGAGGCAGTCGTCATCCTGGGAGCATCCCGCCTGGATGGCCCGCAGGTAGCTGTGGCTCCGCATGCGGAAGCAGCCGGGCAGGTCCAGCGCCTCCACGGCCTGAGACTCCACCTCGCCAAAAACCGACTCGCAGACGGCCTCAAACTGGTGGTTGAGCTCGTCATTGATCTGGGGAGAGCGGCGGGTGAGGCTGGGGGTGGCGAGCCAGGGGGGCAGGAGATGCTCAGAGGGACATCCACCACCCTCCTGCCCCATCCTGCCCCGTGGCACCCGTGCCGTGGGACCCACCTGGCCGGTGGTGAAGGAGCGCCCGTAGCTCTGTCCCCGCGGGAGCATTCGTGGTGGCGTGCAGCAGCTGGGACAGTTACAGATATATGAATCAGAATAGTGCCTACTTGCAAACCTAATGAGAGACAGTGGGAATAGAAGGGATCGCACCAAAAGCAACACATTCCAGCAGAGCACTTGGAAATGCAGCCGCAGAGATGCCCCCACCGGCCACGCTGCTGTCCCCAAAAACTATCACCCACCGAGACCAAAGCATGTCCCAGGCAACCCCCTTTGAACATGCCTCTTCTCCCCACACTCTGCATGTGGCTGCAGCAGCAGGTCCCCCCCAAAGCCCAGCACAGCCATGTCCCCCCCCCGGTGCCCTGACACAGCGCAGAGTCGGGGCTCAGTGTTGCCACACTGGGGAGCGTGGGATGGTGCCATGAGCAGGGATGATGCCACCCATCCTTTCAGGGAGCCCCAGCCTGTGACCCCGCTGCTGCCTGCAGTGCTGGGACAGGGCCAGGAGGCAACAACCCTTACTTGGTCCTGGCCTGGTCAGCGCTGGAGGAGCGGCGGTAGCTGTCTCGCCGCGTGGCCGCCCTGGGCAGCACTTTGGCGCTGATGTCCGAGTCGGCGCTGTCCTCGTCACCCATGGCCTTGATGTAGCTGCCACTGCGCATCCGCCGGCACGGGATCTCCCCGTCCTTGCCCGCTGGGTACCCGCTCCACTCGTCCTGTGGCACCTGGAGCAGAAGGCAAGCATGGGAGGATGTGGTGGCCAGGGCACCGCAGGCAGGACACAGAGCCGAGCCACGTGCCAGCCCAAGCCCATCCCAAATCCAGCACGTGTGTCCAGCTCCCCTGCCCTCCCCACACAACCCAGAGCTGCAGGGACAGATCCTGGGGGCTCTGACCCACTGGTAAAGCCCCTAAATCCAGGAGAAGTGACCCATCCTAACAGCCACAGCTCCCAAAACGCGGGGCAGCTCAGCAGCTCCCACCTCACAGACCCTCTGGCAGGACCGTCTGGGCCAAATCCCACCCATGCCAGCGCAGCGCCCGCCTGACGTAGCAGGCACCAGTCCCGCCACGTGCCACTGACGCCAGCACCACGGGGTCCTTACCAGGCTGTGGCAGGGGGACGGTGACCCCCGGGGCCCACGGGGAGGGTGGTGGAGCCAGCACCCTGCCCCGATGCCCCCGCTGCCGGCAGAGCTGGGCCCCAGCCACCCCCACTCCCAGCCAGCACGGCATTGCTGTTCCCTGTCTCCTTCCCCCGGGAAAGGGAGAGAAGAGTTAATTAGTTTTTAATTGGAAGGGGGGTGACCTAGAAGGGAGCCCAGTGACAAGGCGGGCGGTGGCACCCAGCCAGGCACACAGGCAAGATAAAAGCCAAGGGGAGGGAGTTGGGTGCAGGGTTGCTGGTGGCCTCCGAGCTGACAGAGCTGGTCTGACCCCAAATGCAGCCTGCATGGGGCAGGAGGCAGCAGATGGGCTTCGAGGGGACAGCGGGGACCAGCATGGGACCCTGGAGGACACAGGCACCCCGGGCTGCTCACCACATGGCACCATCAGCCACAGTCCCCTTGCCCTGCCTGGTCCCTCACCTGCAGGTACTGGTATGCTCGGTCTTTGGCCTTTGCTTCCTGAAGCATCAAGGTCTTCTCGGTGCCACCAGCACTGGGATAGGCTTCCCGGGCCTGGCTGACGGTCATGGTGTGCCAGGCGCTCCTCTTGAGCGTCTGGCCGTCCAGAGACATGGACATGCCGGCACAGGCCAGGCATTTTCCTTCCCCGCCGCCCTTTAGACTCTTCAAGGTCAAGTCTCTGAAGGCACTTTCGGGAGCGTCCACACAGTACTGGGTGCCCTGGTCGGCGGCGTGCCGGCCGGACACCATGTAGCTGCTGTCGCTGTCCAGGTTGTCGTCGGAGCTCCACCAGCCCAGCATCTTGGACCGGTGCCGAGAGTCCACCTTACGGTCCTTGCTCTTGCTGCGCTTGCCGTGGCGGGACTGGTGGTGGTGGTGGTGATGGTGGTGGTGGTGGTGGTGGTAGCCGTCCCCGCGGCCGTCCATCTTGGCGCCGTTGTAGTCCCGCTTGGCCGGCGCCTCCAGGGAGTGGGACTTGGCGAAGAGCTTCTGGACGGAGTGGACGAGGTGGCGGATGCGGCTGGGGCTCTCGCTGCGGGGCTCGGCGCCGCCGGCCCGCGGGTACTGCAGCGTGTGGAAGCCGTCGTGGTGCAGCGGCAGCTGCTTCTCGAACTGGTCCAGCAGCGTGGGGGGCAGGCGGTTGATCTTGCTGGAGGGGTGGGCGGTCGCCATGCATTCGTCGCAGGAGTCGTAGGGCTGCTGCTGCGCGTGGTGCATCCTCGGGAAGGTGCTGCTGGCGCTGGCGGAGGGCGGCTCGCTCAGGGGCCCGCCCGGGCACTCGCTGGCCGCGCCGGGGCTCCGCGCAGGACAGTAGGGATGCTCCAGGGAACACGGCTCGCTGGGGCTGAGCAGGTAGGGCGGCCGGCCGTCGGGGCCGTGCGGGATGTAGTCGGCGGGATGCTCGCAGTCCTCTGGGATGCAGCGGCAGCGGTGGCCGGAGGAGGGCTGTGTCTGGCTACGCTCCCCATGGTAGCCCTTCATGGTGTCAGCATCCTCCCCGTAGCCTCGGCATCCTGCAGGGATGTCCCTGCAGGCTCATCTGTGGGGGACAGGGACAGGCATAGTGTCAAGCTCCCCTCTGCACCCAGCCACCAGCAAAACATTGGGGCTGCCCCACAGGAACCAGCTGAGAGGACTGAGAAGCTCCCAGGGCAGGATTCAGCCCTGGTTGAGCCCCTGTAAAGTGCCAGAATCATGGGGTGAGGGAGGCATAGTGCCAGGGCTGGGCAACCAGGGTTGTGTCCAACTCAGCTGCTTGGAGAGGGCAGTGGGAAGGAGAAGACACTGCCGGCAGTGATGCAGGCAGCAGGGCCTGCAGACGGTGAGGAAGGACACACTGCCATCAGCAGATCCTTGTTTTCTTCCCCTACACCAAATATTATGAAGTGTTTCTCCATTAGGAAAACGGTTCTGGCTGAGTTTTTCAGCCGTTGCGATTCACAGCACCGCTAATGAGCTGCCGCAGGGCGCGGGGGGGGCCGCGCTCTGATGTCTCCATCCAGCTCTTCCTCCCCACATGGAGCACCCAAAGGCTGATGGAGACCCACAACCCTGCCAGCCCCCCGGATGGGGGCCCAGGAGCAGAGGTGGCTGTGTTGTGTGTGGGGCAGCCCGCTGAAACAGGAGGATGGATGGCGTTGAGCCAGGCTGAGCCCGTGCCAGCCGCCAGAGCCGCCCGCACCCATGGAGGTTTGCGTTCCTTACGGTCCCTCAAAGGCTCTGCCTTCGGTTGGACTGTAAATGAGGAAATTACTTATTCTCCAGAGTATCTCGGCTAATTAACAGGCATCGTTAATGCTCTTGTTATCATATTTGGGCAGGGTGCTGCAGGCAGCACATCTCCGAGACTGGCTGCAGGGAAAGGTGACCGTGGGACGTTCCCTGAGGCACATGGGGCCCATTAGACCACGGGGCTTGGAAACAAGGGGCACTGGGAGGGTCAGGGCTGCATGGGACAGGGTTGTGTGCCCTGAGGGGCCCCAGAGGGTGTAGGAATGAGCAGTGATGGCTCGATGGCCATGAGTGGCAGACAGGGCCCTACTGAGCCACTGCCACCACCTCCCTTCCCAGTTTCAGGGCTGAATGGTTCCTTCCTGCGCCGCTCCCCCACCCTCACCATTGTGCTCCTGCTCTAACGAGGCTCCCTAATTGCTGTGTCTGAACAGAAAGATGCTGCAGCTGGTAGAGAAGATGCCTCTCCCCTCTCAGGAGAGCTGCTGCAAGGAGCTGGAGCGGCAGGGCGGGATGGAGCTGCCACCCTGCCCCCAGATCGAGCAGCAGGATGGATGGACAGACAAACAGACAGGCTCCCAGCCCGGCTCTGCCTCCACGGGCTGAGCTATCATCTCCTGTTTGGGGAGGGAACTCTCAGCTGATCCAAATATTGCTGCTGCAGCGGGAAGAAGGAGTCAAAATAGCTGCGGAGCCCGTCACCACGAGCCCGCCGGGCTTTTGTGCTCGGCAGGTGCAGGAATTCAACAACGCCGGAACGCGCCGGCGAGGCAGCGCCGCGGCTCCCCCGCACCTGCCGAGCGGAGCAGCAGCACATGGGGACTTGCCATGGTGAAGGATGCACTTCCCAGCTCACCAAAGCCATGCCCACACCTGTGTCCTGCCCAGGGACCAGGCGGTCCTGCCGTGGGCACCCTGGGGATGGGGAAAGGGTCAGGAGCAATCCTGTGGGGTTCAGTGCAGGCAACACAGAGAAGGATCCCCATCCATGTGTCCCAGTGGGGATGGCCACACACAGAGGATGGGAGAGGCTGCCGAGCCTGGTCCTCTGCTCTGTCTCAGGTGGGCACCGTGGGCAGGAGGAGCTGGGGGAACTGGACAGAGTGTGGCTCATGGGCTGATGGCTGAGAGCTGGAGCCGTGTCCCGCCAAAGGCTGCTCAACTGCACAGCCCTCAGGATGGAAGGATTTGTTCCACCAAACCACAGACTCAAATCAAGGGGGAAAAACCCAGCCCGGCTGAATTTTGTGCCATTTAACACCAGGGTAATTACCACCAGTGGGAACCTACCGCCCACACAATTATGTGCTAGGATAAACTGGAAGAGCATAATTACCATTACAAATAACTCACTCCTTGACTTTATTGCTTTCAGAGCCTCGAGAAACTCCCACCAGCAACTCCTCATTGCCACCCTCCCTCTGATGGGTCTCCTCACCACAAGGGTCAATACAGGGAGGAGTAGGGCTTGTAGTCCCCAGTGCTCTGAGCCACCCCAAAATTCAGCCTCCTGCTTAATTTCCCATAGGAACACTTGGCAGAGGCAGTTCCACTTCCCATCAGTCGCCCCATGAGATCCCTGCCTTGGAGGCAGCGCCGTGCCACAGCCCAGGGTTGCAGGGATTCAGGAGCTGGAGCTTCCCTTGGATCCTGTGGCACCCAGGCTGTTTCCAGCTCTGGGACCAACAGCAGGGAGATGACAGGACAGCAAATCCCCACCACAATGTCTGGGTCTGGAAAATTGCCCTGGCACAAGGCAAAGCTGGGTTTTCCAACATTCCCAGATCAAACCCCAAGAGCTGGGGTTGATGGCCCCTCACTCGGGGGGTCCTGGCCTCCCACCCTTCCCAAGCAGCCCCTGCCACAGGCAGCGTGTGCTGGGGTCCTGGCACGCCACTCACCGCCTGGCACTCAGGGGGATGCTGTCCTCATGGCCCCGGCCAGCAGCAGCTCCTCCACACTGGGTCTCCCGGGGGCAGCAGGCTCTGGGGGAGGAACATGAGAGGGATGAAGCCCAGGGAGGAAAAGCCAGAGTGTTCCTCCCCAAAAACAGCCTGACCCACCTCCCTGTGTGATTTTTATCAGCCCAGCCTCCCCTCCTGCCCTGAGGCCACCCCACACCAGTGCTGCCCGTACCAGCAGCGACAGGGACAGCTCTGCACGGCCACGGCCACATGTTTCACCCAGTTTAGCCCAAAAACCATGCCCAGCCCCATCCTGTTATGCAATTCCCCTCCAGCGGGTGCCAGAACTGGCCCAGCGGCCACCTCGCCATCGCCTTTGATTTGCTCCAGATCCAGCCTTACACTCCACAAAGCCTCCTCCCGCCACCCCAGCTTTCCAGCGTCAGCAAAGGGACTCTTTTCCAGCCTCCAGCCCGGGAGCTCGGCCCACTCTGCTCTGCAAATTAGCTCCAGGTTCTGCCGGCGCGGGTCCTGCTGGGGACCTTTATGGCTCGGGATGAAAGCGGGAGAGAACAAACACGCAGCGTGAGCGCCCGGCACCGCGCGAGCTGGAGCCGGGCAAAAAAACATAAAATAAAGTGGTTTTCCCACTTAGGGGCTGAACAAATTTGATCTGCCGTTGTCGGAAGAAAATAAATATGGAATACCACCAGGTCGGTTTCCGCCGTGCTTTTAATCTATTTACTCTTTCCCAATTCATTGTGAGTGAGGAGGATTGTGGAAAGCAAACATTTTATTTTATTACTAATTGCTCTGTTATTTTATGAGGTTGAATTAGTAAAATTTACTCAGCCTGGAGGCAAAAAAAAGAGGGGCTTAGTAAGAGATCACCTAATTTAACACAGAAAGGGAAAAGGAAAGGGGAAGGGGAAAGGGAAAGGGAAAGGGAAAGAGAAAGGGAGAGGGAAAGGGAAAGGGAAAAGGGAAAGAAGACAGTGTGAACAGGAAGAGGAAAAGGGTAAGAGGAAAGGGGTGTGAGTAAGATGCAAAATCACAGCAAACATGCTCGATGCAATCAGGAAGTCAAACCCAGTTACTGTTAATAAAAGCAAACAGAGCAGCTGCAGGTGGGCACTGCTTGCAGAGGTCTGTGAGGGGCAGGATCCAACTGGGGCACCACTGGAAAAATGGGATGAGGCAAGATTTTTAAAAAGTCATGGAAGGCAAACACCAGCTGAAGAATTGCAAATGTGAGCTGAGGAATAAATGTTTGCTGAGGCCTCTGAGAAGGGCGGGCAGTGTTGTGTTGCCCAGCACAGCTGGCTGGCACCCCGACAGAGCTGGGGCGCTCTGGCACCCCAATGCCAGGGGCATCTCCTCTGGCACATCCCTCCTCACTGAGCTCTGGTGTTTCCCAGCACCAAATCCAAATCCATGGTGCCCCAGGGCTCCAGCCCAGCATGGCCATCCCGCTCCGCTCGCTGGGAGGCTGAGGACAGGCAGTTCGACGGGCTGGGCACGTTATTAAGCACATGATTAATTTTGGCACCAGCCCCAGCTGCCTGACAGCTCCTTCTCCAGGGCTGGGAGAACAAGCGTGAGAGGTGCTGCCTCTGCTGATGCAGCGGTTGGTGGGATGAAAAATCCTGCAATGCAGCACTGCTTCTTAATGAGCCATTTGTCTTTGAGTCTTCTTCACTCATTACCATGCCGGGAGAGGGATGGGAGTTGCCCCAAGTCCCCGTCTGAGCAATTACTCGTGGAGCAGAGCGAGGAAATACGGCCCTGACACGCCCAGCTGCCAGGGATCCCGGCATGGCCGCCAGCACTGGGACTCCCCATCGCAACACCAGTGCCTCTGGATGCTGCCACCAAAGAAGAGGGAGCAGGACTCCCTGCCCTGCACAGCACACACAGCCCAGAGCCACCCACCTGGGCACCCTGGTCTCCAGGGTTGATTCCCTGGGGACAATAGCCACGCTGCTATGTCAGGGTGGGTGAGGGAGCTGGAGCATCCTGGAGTTGGCAAGGCAAAGCCAGCTGAAAAGGGAGCCTGGTGCTCCATCCCTGCCAAGCCCTTGCTTGGATCTTGGTGGAAGAGCCACAACTTCAAAGGGCCTGTACAAAGAGGAGCTGCCAGGGCTGGCAGCCAGAGCCCAGGAAGTTGGCTGAGAGGGAAAGAGATAGCACAGGGAATGGGTCATGTTTGAGTGGGTGTAGGCAGGGGTGAGATGCCCCATGGCACAAGCACCTCCAGTGCCCTTGGCCCCAGAGTGATGTTCATCCTGCCCATGGGAGCCTGGACATGGCACACAGGGAGACTGGCAGAGGTGGGACCTCATGGCCATGGTGGCAGGAACACAGCTGACTGAGTGAAGAAACCACACTGGAGGGACCTCCAGGCCAGGTGGAGCCCTGGGGACCCCAGCCCATGCCAGCTGGCACAGGGTTCATGGGTGCTGCGCCGCATGGATGAGCACCATCAGAGGTGATGCCCATGGACAGCTTCCCTCCCATGGACACACTCAACATCTGCCTACACTGCCTGGGGCCAGCAGCAGCCAGCACAGCCTCCCAGTGCCCCCAGGGCTTGGTGGGAAGGGGGAACATGCAGGTGACACCAGGGAACCCAGAGGGATGGAGAGACCAACAGACTGATGTTCACCTGCAGCAAAGGGAAGGGATGAACTGGGACATCCCTCCGTGCCACACTCACCCTGGGGACTCTGCCCAGGTCCCCACTGGGCACCTCACTCCAGCATCCGCAAAGGGTTAGACCTGCCTGAGTGTTCTGGCTTCACTAACACTGACTCAGAAGAACTTTTCAGGCTCTGGGGGCCATGGCAGTCCCTGAGACACTGTCAGTTGTGGCAGTGGTGCAGGATGAGCCTCATTTCCCCATCAACCCCATTTTTCCCTTCCATCCGTGTGGAGCCACAGGACAGGCCACACTGCAGGGCTTAAGAAGCCACTTACATCCCCAGCCACACAGTGTAATTACTTAAGCCAGGGATCACTCCAAAGCCTCTTTGGTGAGCTTGGAGCAGCATGGCCTTAGTGCTGAGTGTGGCAGCAGCAACAACCTCCGGCCAACCCCTGCCCATCCCTGCCAAGTCCCCAGGGTGGTCTGGCCCTTCCACCCCCACTCTGCTCCCCCCAGGTGCTCAGCTGTGGCAGGGGTCTCACCTGCCACCAGCGTTGCTGCTCGTCCCGCTTTCCCTGCCACGAGGCACCTTCCACTCCAACCTCAAACAACACCCATCCTAACCAGTTCCCTTTGCAACACCACCCCATCCCACAGCTCTTCCCACAGCATGGCTGCAGGGGCCAGGGTTTCCAGGAACAAGGAGGAAGCGGATCCCTTTGGTCCCTGTGCCAGCAGGGATGCTCCGGGCCATCACGTCCCATTCCCAGGCTGAATCCCTTGAGGCCAGGGCTGGGATGAGCACAGCGAGCCCGAGGCATGGCACAGCCCAGCTCACCAACGGAGGACCCAAACTGCCGCTTTAATGGATGGGCTTAATTTGCAAAGCTGATGAAAACCTAAATATTTAAATACATAATTCTGCACAATGCTCTTAGCGCAGGGATGGAGCGAGGGGGGGCATGGCTGGTGAGGGAGGACATGGCAGGGATGGGGACACTCTGGCAGGAGCACGTGGATCACCTGGGCACTGGTTTTCCCATCACACACAGAGTGGGGACCACGCACACCCTCAAACCTGCAGCGTGCATCACCCACAGGGTGGGTGCCATGGCGTGCTGTGCGAGGAGCGCTCTGCCACTGGCATCTGAGTCCTGATCCACCACCAGAACTGTCCCACAGGGAGACATGGGGAAAAGGGAGTGTGGTCCAAGCCTGGGAGCTGTGAAGGGCAGCAGGATGGGCCTCTGTGGAGATTACACCACCAATATTCCTGCTACAACAGCTTAGAGATAAAAGAGATTTGCAGGATTTACCAGCAACACAAATTGAATATTTAATTTTAGCTGCAGGGGAGGAGTGGGGGCTCGACCTGGGGGGTGTGTGGAGGTGGGCCTGGGGCTGTCCTGCCTTTGGAGAGGCGTTTCCCACTCTTGGGAGAAAACTAATGCCAGGGCTGTCCCCGGGGGCTGGTGGCACTGGGCAGTGCCACGGCAGTGGGGCTGGCCACCCTCTGCCCAACCTGTCCCTAATCCCACCAGCCACTCTCCGGCTGCCAACTGCATGGCACAGCCTCTGCCAGCACGTGGGAGCTCCTGCGGGATCATCCTTGGAAGAGCCACGTGTGTGGCCCCAGTGCCAGGGATGCTTTGGAGGGGCTCAGGAGGGGCCCTGTCCCCTCACACTGCCCATGGGCCAGCCCTGAGCCGATGTGTGGCTGCCACACCGTGCTCCCCCTGCCCTGACAAGTGTGTCCCCAGCAAGGCGAGGATGTGCCTGGATGAGGCCGTTTGCCAGCCAAGGCACAGACTGTGCAGGGAATGGGGCTGGAGGCAGCAGGGGCCAGCCAGCCCCGAGCCCAGCACGGAGGTCCCCACAATGCCACTGAGCCAGGTGCCTGTCCTGCCTCACCTCTCCATGGTCGCCCTGGCACGGATGCCACTGCGGGGCGGGCTGGGGGAGGATGGCAGAAGATGAATGAGGGAGTCGGGAGGCTAATGGCATTGTCTGGAAAGTAGGTCGTGTGCTGAGCAAAAAGATATTTATATCAAAGCTCGTTCCCCCGCAGAAGCTCCTGAGCTGGGTGCAGGCAGCACCACGAGCCTGTGACCACAGGCCTGGCACCCTGTGCACTCCACACCCCCATGGCACCTCCTGACCAGCCCCAGACTCAGCTCTGCCACCCTGGGCATCCTCAGGGCTGCCCCACTTGGGGGGTGGCAATACCAGAGGTTAAGTTATCCGGATGGAATGGAAGCCACGGCAGCTCTTTGCCTTTTGCTGACCTGGCTGCAGGTGCCAGGCGCCGAATGTCACCAGGTTATTTTTACTTTAATGCAACCCTTTCCAAGGTGTGATATTGCCTTGGATGCTCCCCAGCCCAGGATGCCTGCAGCGGGTCCTGCTCAGCCCAGCCCAGTGCCAACTGTGGCACCATGGCCCTTCTCCCTGCACCCAGCCCTGGCCATGTTCCTCACATCCTGCATCACTCCTGTCCTGAGCTTCAGCCACATCTCAGCCTTCTTGCAAAGCTCATCCACCTCCTTTCCTGCTGGGAGGAGACCTGTGCTCCAGGTCCCCTCTCTGAGACCTCCAATTTTCCCAGAAAAGCCAAAAAATCATCCTACTGAGCCCAGATGGAGCCAGAGTCTGACAGGAGGTTTTGCCCCCTCTGGCCATGCTGCCCCAGTGGCTGCAGACATGATCCTGCCAGCACCCATGGGGCCACCCATCCCCACTGTCCTGTCCCCATCCCATCCCACACCTGGCCATGCCTGGGATCCAGCACAGGAGCAGGTTCATTTCCCATAATAGCTGTGTCGGCTGAATTTACAGCCTCGCTCCGAGTTATTAATAATAATGGCCTCACTCTTAAGTAGGGCTTTTCATCTGCCTCAGAGCCCTTTCCAGAGGACGTCTGCAGCATTATCACCATTTTATTCTCGTTTCAGTGGGCACAAGGCTGAGATGGAGAAGGGGCAGTCGTGCCAGGCAGCCGAGCCGGGGTGCGGAGCGCCCGGTCCCGCAGGGATCCCAGCCATGAAGGCCCCCGGGAGGCTGGAATGCCGAGGCCTGGTGGATGCAGTGGCAGCACCGAGGCTCATGCCGGCCGTGCCGTGGTGATTTACACCGGCAGCGAGCCCAGGCCCTGCCGCACGGATAAATCCACTTCAGGCAGCAATAAACCAGCGTCACCGCATTCGTAATCCCAGTGCTCCCACCGCTGGGAGAAATCCAGGGGCAACGTGCTCGTGCCGATAAATCCCCGCCCCGTGTCAGCACAGAGGTCCCTGCGGTGGAAATTCCCATCAGAAGCGTGGCTGGAGGAGTGGGTGCAATTGGAAACCCCTGAGAGGTGCCAAGGGAGAGCCAGGCACGGCGCACCAGCCTGGGGGTAGATCCAGCACATGGGACTTGCAGTGGCCACGTGGGACTGGGGACATCCCCGAAACGCCTCCCACGTGTCCCCCCATGGTGCCCACCCGCCCTGGGCACCTCCGGTGTCTCCCTGCCACGCACCGCAGCAGGGCTCGATGGGCAGATTTATTCCCCTGTAAAAGAGCTTTGATCTGAAGTTATTTTTTGTTTACTAGCAACAAGGTATTGTAAATACATCTTTGCCGATAATTATAGAGTCCGGGCGCACACCTTAATCTCCATAAAATATCAGATGCTACAATTTGCCTGATTTAATGAGATTGGAGGCTGATAAGCCGCTGAGGTAAGCTGTAAACCTGGGGGGGGAGCTGGAGGGAAATGATTGCAAATGTGCTAAACCGCCTTCGTCCTCCTCCTCTTCCTCCTCCTCCTGCTGCTGCCACGTGCCCAGCCCAGGAGCGTGTGCCCAGTGCCGTAGCCCCCTGCCCAGCTCCCGGGGTGGGCCCGGGCTGTGCCGCAGCAGCTTCACGCAGGGATGGGCATTTAGGGCAAACGGAGCTTTTTATACAATTTACCTCATTAAAACTCCAAGAGCTGAGCGCGGCACCGGGCTGTGGCCGGAGGCTCTGCCTCGGCACACTCTGCACCCCGTGGGCCCCGTGCCGTGCCAGGGGGGGCCAGCACAGCCTCACGGCCACGGTGCCAGGCTATGGCACAGGCAGGTCCATGTGCTGGCTGTGGCACAACCGTGGACCATCAGAGGTGAGAACACGGGGTCCCAAGGGGGTGTGAGGGCATGGCTGTGCTGGCCAGGGTAGGTGTGCACACTGGGATGCACAGGTGTCCATGTGTGTCCATGTGTGTCCATACATGCACAGCCCTGCCTGGCATCACTAAACATGCCAGGGATGAGCTGGGGTGGGGGGTTCATGCTGGAAGGGGCATGAAGGGGGCTACACACCCAAGACCACCCACCTGAGTGTGCACAACAGTGCCCTCACCATGTCCCTCCCCAGACACAGGGGTCTGTGGGGTCCCACATGCCCGGGGTGGGGGTCCCCCTCCTTCAGGGATGGGGGGGCCCTGCCTGGAAAGCAGGAGGCTCCTCCTGGTAACGAGCAGCACCGTTTCCACAGCAACCTTAAAGGCCCACGGCTGCCTCCTCACTAACCTGGCTGGTACCGCTCCTGGGGCACACCGAGCCCATCCCCCTGCCCATCACCCTCCCCTTGGAACACACAACCCTGTTCCCCCATCCGCCAGCCCTCAATGCATCTCCCCCCGCTGCTGCCTGGCCCCACCCACAGCCCTTTCCCTGCACTGAGACCCCCAAAAGCCTGTGGAGTCTTTGCACCAAGAGTGGCAGCCCCCCCCAAACTGCTCCTGTTCCCACCTGGACAGCACAAGGAGCCAGCAGTGACCTACAAACGTCAGGCTGACAGGTTAATTAATTTCCCTCTTCCTCAGGCCTTTATCAGATGGAATCAGATGTCACCTGAGACTGTTAATTGGGCTAATTATTCCAGTTTCAGATTTTAAATAATTAGTTACTGTTGACTCCAGCCTGACTTCCTCAATTTTCTAAAAAAGGTCAGATGGTTCCCGGCTTCCAAAACCCGAGAGATGGGATGGAGGGGCTGTGGCAGGGGCCAAGTGCACCGAGACCTCTGCACGGGCTGGGGACACTGGGGACAACACAGTCCCCACCAGTGCCATGGTGAGAGCATGCCTTGTGCTCACCCTGGAGCTGGAAGAAAAGGGTCATCCTCTGTCTCGGTGGCAATGGAGGGAAACCAGGAGGAGAAGGGGAGATGGAAGCACAGGATGAAGGGTGGGGTTTGGGAAGCAGCTCCTTCCTCCCTTCCTACCCCAACATGGTGACACCTGCCTCAGGCTGAACTCCCTGCACAGACCGAGCCACAGGAACCCCCAGCAGCACCCGGGTGCCCCTGGATACCTGATCCTTCCTGGTTTGACTCCCAGGGGGGAAATCCCAGCCTGGTGCTTTCAGTGCCTGTGACTTTTCCACAGGGTTTCCCAACTGTTCAGCACTGAGACACACTCTGGACACCAGGCAGGAGAGTGGGCACATGGGCAGCACCTGCCCTGCAAAGGGTGATGGTGGCCAAAGTCATACCTGGTGCCCATGGGCTCCCCTCAGGGACCACCTGCCACCCGCCCAGGGCATCACAGAGAGGGACATGCCAGGCAGAGGGACAAGCAGAACCAGCTCATCCCCAGGCTCATCCCCTCAGGAACGCCACGCTTTCTCCCAGGCTCATCCCCGCTATTAATAGCCTTCACTAGCCTCCTCGGGAGCCATTTGCATATTTGATTGCAACTCCGGGGCGGGGCAGGGCCCTTCAATCAGCCGCTCCCGCAGTCTCATTTGCATGGGTTGACATTTTGTTCTGGGAGCAGTGACACCAGCACCGCAGCTGGGGACACGGCTCCGGGGGGCTGCGGTGGGCACAGTGTCCCCAGCCAGCAGTGCCACCCTGGCCACTTCACATCAGCCACCCTGTGCCCACCCAGGACCACCGAGCAGGGCGGGCAGCCCCTCTCTGGCTGTCCCAAACCCGGCAGGGCGTGATGGAACCCCGGTGGCCGGTGTCCCCAGGAGTTATGGTGGCCCGTGTCCCCAGGTGCCCTGCTCTGCCCTGCCCCTCTCTCCAGCCCGACTCAAGACACCAGTCCCCGTCCGACCTGCCGGTCGGGACGATCAGCAGCGCCTGGTGGCGGGCAGGGTGTGTCCATCCCGGCGGGCAGGGCGTGGGGTGACGGGCACACCTTAGGGGGTGGCAGGGCGTGGGTCACAGGGCGTGAGGTGACGGGCACAGCCGTGGGTGGCTGCCCGTCCGCCAGCCCTGTCTGGAGCTGCCCCACATCAAAGGCCGAGGGTAGGGCGGGACGTCCCCAGGGGGGGAGCGGGGACACCCCGAGCCCCAACGCGCCCCGGGGGCACCCCCGGGGACAGCGGGGGAGGGACACGCCGCGATGCCCGTCCTGCCGTCCGGAGGGGACATCGGCGGGCGATCAGCACCGCGGACAGCGCCCGGCGCCATCGCCACCATGGCCAGCGCCAGCACCGCCGCCGTGGCCACCACTGTCGCCGCTGTGGCCACCACTGTCACTATGGCCACCACCATGGCTACAACCACCATGACCACCGCTGTCACTATGGCCGCCACTGCCACTGCCATGGCACCGCTGCCACCATGGCCATCAGTACAAACTACCACCATGGCCATGACTGTCACAGCCACCACTGCCACCACAGTGCCTGGCAACACGTGCCACAGACGGCCACCCTGTGGCCGCACCGCCAGCCCCGCTCTCAGCCCCAGGCCAAGGATGCCCCAGACAGCAGCAGGAGGAGCAGGGCGGCTCCAGGGGCCCGGGCAGACACAGCCAAGAGCTGTGTCCTGGGACGCCCTCGCTTCCCCCCAGCTCTTGGCATCACTTCGTAGGAAAAAACAACCCATGGTGAGGCGTGGGTTGAACTCTGAAGATGACAGGGATGGGGAGAGGGCCCTGCTGCTTCCCTCCCTCCTGCCTCAGTTTCCCCTCCAAGAAACCACACTGGAGAACACAGGTTCGTGTTGTGGAGAGGCAGGGTGGTGGGGGAAAACCACGGAGAGGTACAGAGGGACCCAACTGCCACTGTGACTGCACCAAGGAGCCAAGTGAAGACAGGCAGGGCTCGAAGCACAGATGTCGGCACCGGCTGTGCCGCTCCCCGGCAGCGGGGCCGTCTGGCAGGCAGAGCCGGGGCTCCCCAGCTCCATCCATGGGCCAGCACACTGACACCGCAGAGGGGACCCCGTCCCTCACACACACAGGTGCAGCACAGCCCTGCTCCCCACACCCCCAGTGTGCAGCCCCCAGCCCCCACCCTCAGCACACACCCCCCAGTGCACAGAGTCCCCAGCCTACAGATCCAGCAGACACCCCCCAGTGCACAGAGCCCCCAGTTCACCTCCCAACACACGCCGCCCCCAACCCCAGTGCACCCCCACCCAAGGCACACCGCCCCGGCCCAGCAGGCACAGCCCCCAGGCCAGCTCTGCAGAGAGCAGGAGCGGAGACCTCGGGGCTGGGAGCTCCCCATCCCAGCCGGGTGAGCTGGGTGAGCTCCCCGGCTGTGCCGAGGCTTGTCTGGGCGAGGGCTGGCCGGGAGCCACGCGCTGCACTCCCTGCACATCAGGGAAGAAGACTCGGTCAGGAAAGGGTTAGGGCTGCGGGCAGCCTGGGGGGCTCGGGCTGGGAGGGCTCGCTGAACCCGCACCGCCGGGCACAAAGCGGGGCTCTCCCGGCCCTGGGGCTCTGCAAGGCACGGACCCCCCTGCACGGAGCCGGGCCCCGCTCCCCTCCCACCCACCGCCCCACTCACCCGGCGGCCGCTGCTAAGCCATGAAGTTGCCGGCCTGGGCTCGGCGGGCGCCGGCGGGCGGACGCGGCACAGCGGCTGGGATCCCTCTGCTCCTGCGAAATCCCTGCGGGATGCCCATGCCAGGCCGGAGACGTCCCCGGTGGGGGTCACGGCCACCCACGGCAGCGGCGGCGGCGGCGGCCACGCTCCCGGTGCCGACACCGGCACCTTCCCGGCGGCGAGAGGCGGTGGCGGAGCCGTCGCCCCCGCGCGCTGGGGACACACCCACGCGCGCTCCCCGGCGCGCTCGGCCACCCCCGCACACCGACACGCACCCCCCGGGAAGGGGCTGCCCACGCCGGCAGCGCCGCACGCCCACGCACCGCCCCGCACGCACCGCCCCGCTGCATCACCCGTGCCGGCGGACCGGCACGCAGCCCCCCGCACGCCCCGACAGACGGAGGGACAGCGCGGACAGGCAGCCCCACACGCCTGGAGGGACAGGCAGCCCCACGCATGGGTGGACACGCAGCCCCACACATGGATGGACGTGCAGCCCCACACATGGACAGACCCACAGCCCCACACTTGGATGGACGTCCCGCCCCACACATAGATGGACATGCAGATCCACACATGGATGGACATGAAGCCCCACACCTGGACAGACATGCAGCCCCACACTTGGATGGCACACAGACACATTGCCCCGCACAGCCTGAGGGACACGCAGCCCTGCACGCCGAGGGACGGACGGTCACACAGCCCAGCACACCTGGAGCGTGCCAAGATGGACACACAGACACAGAGCCCCACACGCCCAGACAGACACACAGCCCCACACGCCCGGACAGACACAGGGCACGCTGCACCCCAGTGCAGCCACACAGACACTCAGCCACGTGCCCCTGGCTGCTCCCGTGATGCTGCAGGGCTGTGCACCCACCCCCACTGCTCCCACCCACAGTGTCCCACGCACTCCCCACCCACACACTCCTCTGCACCCCACAGGCACCCACCTCCAGCCCTCACCCCCATCAGCTCCCCTCTCACCCACACCCGCTGACACCTGCTGTGGTTCCCTCACTGTGGGCTTGTCCCCAACCCCCTGACCCAGAGAGGGCCCGAGGCAGCCCGGGACAGATGCATGTTGTGACACAAAGCATGAGACACCGAGACCATCCCTCAGCTCAGCTGCACTGATGGTACCTACGGCACTGACCTGGGGTGCATCAACCACCACGGGATCTCACTTTCACCCCCATCTGGGGACATCACATCACCCACAGCAGAGACAGCCACTTCCAACACATGTGGCATTTCCCCAGTAACTACCAGTTCACTAGTCCCAAACAAAGTGGCCCAGGACCCCCAGTGCCACCACAGCCCCTCCAGCCCCTTGGGGAGACAAGGGGTGCCCAGAGCCAAGACCACAGTGCCAGGGATGGGACACTTGCAGGTCCCATCATGCCAGGACTCAGTATCTTCAGTTTTTGTAGTCTTGCTCCAACATGGCACCCCCACACGCCCACAGACAGGCTGTTCTCCCCCTCCGCTCTGCCCACCAAACACTTCAGCTAATTCCCAACCCAAATGGCTCCCGGTCCTGCAGCGGGAGGGGCTGGGCAGGCAGCGAGGCCCCCGTCCCTTCTCACCGCCTGGAGCTGCCGCTTTCAGGCCAACCAGACTCCTGGTGAAACGCTGAGCACTGGCAACCACGCCGCAAACATCTGCTCTTCCAACGGCATCGTGATTCACAGGCTATTAATTGGGGCTTGGCAGCGCTGGGAACTGTTTGCATCCCCTGGCTTCGCTCAGAGCCACAACTCGCTGCTGACAAGGTCTGGGTGCCGGGGCCAGAGCCAAACCCAGCAATGCACCGGCCGCAGTGGAGCTGCACCGGGACCGGCCGCGGGGCACGGTGCCCAGTTCCCGCACCAGCCGCACGGGCACCTGGCAGGAGGACAGAATCAGCCCCAGAAAGGCAGCAGCAGCAGTGCCTGGTGCTTGGCAGAGGCTGCCAGAGCTGCCCGCACAGTCCCAGTGCCCGCCGGACCCAGGCTGCAGTGGGCAAGCCACCTGCTCTGGCATGGCAGGTTGGTGAGTGCTGGTGATGCTCCTCCAGTCCCTGTCTCCAAACACCGCTGTGTTTCCATAGGGTCTCCCAGCTGCCTCTGCACGAGGGTAGACGTGGAGCAGACCCTGCTCAGGAAGCACCAGACAAAGACTGCGAGGAGCCTCCAACAACAGCCAAGAGGAATCTGAATTCAGAAGCTGATTAGAAACCATGTCATGGCTCCTTTCCGCTCCAGCATTTGGGGAGGAGTGAGCTGGGGGGGCGACGTGGAAAAGCTAATTAGGATTGAGGGCAGGTTGCAGAGGCGCTGACACGGGCACTGTGGGGGCACAGCTGCTCGCGGGAGGGGACACCGGGTGCTGCAGCACCCCCAGCCCCGTGGAAATGGGGAAAGCACAAATTAATTCTCCTTAATCTGATGGGCACTTGCTCCACTGCCACGTGCCCTGGCTGTGGGCAGAGAGCAGCCTGGCCTCCCTACGGCTTGGCTCATGGGCCGTGGTGGCCATGCCCTCTCTGTTCCCCCACAGGTGATGCCATAGACCCCTGGGATGAGCTGCTGGGCAGGGCAGGAGAAGAAGGGGCTCAGTCCTGCTCAGTTCGGGCGAGGTGAGTGTGGAGCGCTGAGCTCAGCCTGCCCCCTGCATGGCTCTCGGGGTGGCCCCCCTGTGCTGCTGCTCATAGAGGGACTGGGCATCACAGGGACATCACGACAGCCACAATCTGGAGGCCACTTTCTCAGCACAGGTTTCACACCCACTTTTCAGGGACCGCAAAGCCCCACGGCCAGTCTGAAGGGCCAAACACAGGATCTACAGCACTGGGCACTGCTCTGCGCATCGTCCTCCCCTCGCCTTCCTCCAGCACCTGCCGTGCCCCGTGTCACCTGCCCCTCGGGGGTGTCCTGCCCTCTGCAAGGAGGGGAGCTGTCACCTCCATGCATCCCATCACCGGGATGTCCCCCGGGACACGTCCAGCCGCACCCCCTGCCCGCCCTGTGAGTCCCCCGCTGCTGGCACGTCTCGCCTGCTATTCTTAGCTCTCCAGCGCTGCGCTCTCCCAGCAATGGCACCGTATATTACTATTATTGCTGGCTGCCAACGTCTTGGAGCAGGCAGCCAGGATTGTGATGGGGCTTCCACACCCCTGGTGACCTGTCATTCGGTCCCTGCCGGGTTCTGGTCTTCAACAGGCTATTTCAGGAAATCCAATCTGATGGACAGAAGGAGCACAAGCCACACGTTCAGCCCCTGTGCCGGATCCAGGCTCCTCACATCACCACTCAGATCCAGATTTTAGCTTTGCCCATGATGGCAATAAGGGCCAAGAGTCACCTTTGGCTCCAGATCCAAATTTCTGGCTGGGTGGGATCCAGGGTTTTGGATCAGCTTGTTGGAGATGTGCAAGCGGCTACAAAACCTGGATCTGGAGCCCCAGCCCCCACTACAGCAGCACCACCTGGACATGAGGCCCTGGTGCTGGGCCTCATCCTGCCCTCATGAGTGGGCAGAGCTGGGGAGACACACACAAGCACAGCCACCAGCCACCAGCACAGGCTCTGTGTCCCACAGGTCCTGGCATGGCTCTGCCTCTGAGCTAGTGATAAAGGAGGCTGAAGGCAAAGCCCCCACCAGGGACCCCCAGCCTGGGCTGCTCAACACCTTCCCTTCCTCCTGTGCCTTGCCCAGGCTGCTGGGAGCCAGGCCCAAAGGGAGAGCTGGGAGGGCTGGGGGCTGCTCCTCCAGCCCACATGGCACAAGCCTTGGCACTCAGGAGGGCGATTTGGACACTGCGGGCTCAGCACCAACTCGCCCAGGCCGGATGGGGACATCATAGTTGTGTCACCCTGTTCCCCGCAGCAGGAATGCCCAGAGCTGGTCCTGGTGCCCAGGCTCGGTGACATAACCATGCCCAAGGCAGCCCCAAACACAGCTCATGCCTGTGCCACCCCCACAGCCCAGTGCTCTCACCACTCCCACAACCAAGAGGGACCCCTCCAGCTCAGATGCTTCACGGCCACTTTGATGGCTATTTTTGCATTCCCAGCCCTGCCGGCGCTGGAATAAAGCTTTGAAAGGGCTGACATGCTCCTTCTAGATATGCCCATCTCCCCATCGCCTTCCTCCCTGCTCCATCCCCCTGTAGACAGGGTCCTGGAGGGCTGGGAGCCATGGACGCATGCAGGGGGACAGTAGGAGCAGGGGGGTGAGGAACTGAGATAGACAAAAAATGACATCCGTTTCCTAAAGGGGAATCTGCACTGCTGGCCAGATCCTGCCCCAGTTTACACCGTGGGAGGCCTCCTGCTCACACGGGAACAGCCAGCACACACCAGCCCGGCTCTGTTCCCTCCTGCCTGGCCCGGGGGACAGGCAGGGACCCGCCGTGGGCAGCACAGTCCTGCACCCCACGAGGGAGGTGATGTGCAGGGCTGGATGTCACAGGATGGAGAGAGACCAGAGGTCCCAGCACCAACTTGCTCTGCAGGTTTGGCACAGGATGAAGGGACCAGACCGGCTCCTCCAACAAAACCCAACCGTCCGGAGCAAGGAGGACGACAGGAGGAGGGAGAACCCAGACTGAAGCTCTCCTCGCCTGCCAGGCTGGGCTGGACCATGGCGCCTGGATGCACGGGGATGGCACAGCTCGGCTCGTGCCCCGCGCCAGCTCCCAGCCCCCGGCCGGGCATGGCCCTTGCACCCAGCGCTGCCTCCCTCGCAGGATGGGGAGGGGGAGCCCACCGAGCTCGGCCTGCTCAGGAGAGCGCAGGATGGCTGGTATCGCCTTTCAGGGAAGCGCTGGAGGGGCTGCGGGCTGTGGCCCCCTCCCCAAAGTCTTGGGCGGCAGGAGATGGGGATGCCCGCAACCCCTTCTCCCGCACCCACCGGGAGATCCTGGCCAAGCTCAGCACCGCGGTACCGGTGAGACGATCCCGGCCACCCACCGGCTCCATGCCTGGTCATCCCCCCTGTTCTCTCCGGCTCCCTCCACGGCCACCCCCCAGGTTCCCTCCGGCTCCATCCCCCAGGTTCTCTCCGGCTCCATCCCCAGCCATCTCC
>VXBX01008898.1:10090-20896 GCA_013400415.1 Scytalopus superciliaris
GGGGAGCGCGGCGGGACCGGCCGGGGAGCCCCCAAACCCCGGCCCGGGGAGCCCCCAAACCCCGCGGGGACCGGCCCGGGGAGCCCTCCGGACACGCAGGGACCCGCCGCGGCTCCGCTGACCCGCCGAGCGCCCGCAGGGACGGACCCAGTGCCCTCAGAGCCCGGCCCGGCCTGGTGAGCCCTCACGGCCCTGCCCGGTGAGCCCGCGGTGCCCTCAGGGACGGTGAGGCCCCTCAGGCCTGGTGAGCCCGGGGTGCCCTCAAGCCCGGTGAGTCCGCGGTGCCCACAGGCCCGGTGAGTCCGCGGTGCCCTCACAGGCCCGGTGAGCCCGCGGTGCCCTCACAGGCCCGGTGACCAGGCGGTGCCCTCAGGCCCCCGGTGCCCTCAGGCCCTGCCCAGCCCGGCGATCTCCCGGTGCCCGCCATGGGGCTGCTGTGGCAGCTGTCCCGCGGGCTGGTGCGCGGCGCTGACCGCCTGGCGCCCTTCACCAGCAAGCGCGGCCCCCGCAGCCACAACAAGGGCCGCGGCGCCAAGAAGCTGGGCCTGCTCACCAGCAACAGGAAGTTCCTGCTCGTCAAGGAGATGGTGCCCGAGTTCGTCGTGCCCGACCTGACGGGCTTCAAGCTGCGGCCCTACGTGTCGTACCGCGCCCCCGAGGGCTCCGAGCCGCCCGCCACGGCCAGGCAGCTCTTCGACCAGCTGGTGGCTCCGCGCATCGAGAGGGATGTCAAGGACGGCACGTTCGACCCCGACAAGCTGGAGAAGTACGGCTTCGAGCCCACGCAGGAGGGCAAGCTCTTCCAGCTCTTCCCCAAGAACTACGCGCGGTAGGGGGAGAGGCGAGCCCGGCGCACAGGACATTAAAGCAGAGCCTTCCACCTCTGCAACCCGCGATTTAAATCCTGTGGGAAGCGTTTGCTCCGCGTCTGTCGCTTAATGATTCCTCCGAGGGGCGTGCCTGGAGAACGCAGTGCTCCCCGGGGTGAGGGGGCCGGGGGGTTTCTAAGTGCAAAGCACTGCGAAGTTTTAAGAATTAAACCTTTAAGAATGAAATTTTACGAATGGAAATGCTCGCTTTTGGGAGAAGGGGGGGGAAGCACGTTCGGTGTGTGCTCTGTGAGCAGCCGGTCTGTAATGAGGACAGAGCTGAGTCCTTAAGGTGGTGTCTAAAACCCCAGGGCTGGGGGGGGCCCTGAGGGGTTGGGGCTGCTCTGGCTCCCAGATCCCAAATCCCCATCCAGGGAGGGAGTGCAAGGGCATGAAAGGTCCGGCTTTTCTAACTCCAATTAAACTCTGTTTTTCCCTTACTGGGAAGCTCATCAGAGTAACAGTTACACACAAGTGGTTGGTTTCTGCCTTCACCTTGGTCTTGAGCAGTCACTGGCCTCACACCCCACGTGAAGGTAGATTAGAACTGGTGTGCCCTCATTCCTCCAAGCAAAGACTGGCCTAAAGCCTCAACCAGTGGCCCAGTGTGGTCCCACTGACACCCCTCCAGCTTTGCTGCCCTCGGGCTCTTCCCTCTTGATCTCACAGGGCAGTAAAAAGCATTACAAGCTGTAAAACAAGAGTCACTGGCAGCTACAGGGACACACCCTCGGTGTTCCCAGGAAACTGGATTGTCCACTCTGCCTCCCAAAGAACATTCACCAGGTTCCCTCAGAGCCTGAGCCAAATTCCTTTGCTTTTCAAACCTCAAAACAACCAAGACAAATCGCTTATATCCGTTTTATTTTAGAAACATCCAAAAATAGCATGTTTTCTTTAAGAAAAGCTCTTGTTTGCAGTACTGATATGAATCTTCATGTAACAGTGCTCAATGGTTTCTAAAATACACATTCACCCCCTGAGAAGGGGCCTCAGAGCAGTCAAAGTTCTCAGCTGCTGTACCTCGTTTAGGTGCAGCACCGTTACACAGAGACCTGTGCTGGTGTTTCTTCCCCTCCAGGCAACTCGTCCTTTAGGACATCCAGAGACAAACCATCCAAGCTAAGAGTCACTTCCCCAGTTGAAGCTGGATTTTTTTTTGTTTCTAGGGATTGATAATAGTGTTCCAGAAAGAGTGTTTTGCTGATATTTCACAGTGAAAAAAGGAAGCTGATGGAGCAACCACGAGGAATCCTGCAGCCATTCCCAGAGGTAGTTAGGGCAATGCTGTTCAGATTTTGGTTTCTGTACTTGTTTTGAACTTAAAAAGATGTCAGGAAATACTGCTTACACTTTTTGGAGGTTTTGATCTTAAAGCTGTTCACCTGTAAAAAAACTGAAAAGATCTTGACTTTGGAGCTAAATGTGGAGAGCAGTAAACATGAGCTGGATGCCAAGGGGCAGTGGGGGGTGGCTGGCTGGCACTAAAACATGGCAAGGTCCCTACAGGGTTTATCTAAACCAGGCTGTGCTCACCTGGGAGCAATGAAGGAAACTGCAGTGAGGGGAGGAGTGATGGAGATACACCAGGATCCTCACAAGGAGGGCCCTGCTCACCACCACACTTCCACCTGCACTTCCTTCTGAACCAGAACGTCTCCTGGAAATCTCTCTAAGCACACTGCACTGTACCTGGCCTGCCTGAGCTCTCCTCAAGGGGCTGGGTTACCCATCACACAGCTGAGCCTCTGCCTGAAGGCTTTTCTAAGGCATTCAGGGAACCTTCCAATCACATGCTGGGTCCACACTGAGCAGCACGGTCTGGTTTGTGATGGAAGGAGGAGAACAGGCTCAACAGATCACTTCTGAAAAACCAGCCCTGGAAGGATCCAAATCTGAGGTACAAAGCCTGTGAGAGGAGGGCTTGGAGCTAAGGACATTAAGGGAAGAACTAAATAAAGCTGTCTGTGCTTGACCACAGGCCTCTAAGCAAAGGCTGAAAACAAAACACCAGGGATTCCATCAGTGCTGGCCTTGAAGGACTCCCGAGCTCAGCCATGAAACTGGGAAGGCCCAACAGAAGTCAGGCAGGGTGGCAAGTTCAGCTGTGGCCCTCAGTTCAGGAGTTTCCCTGCGCCTTGTCCCTTGGGACTGGTCAGTGCAGCCCTTCAGCTGTTCTTTTGGATGGAGATGGAGGGCTTGGCATGTCAGGAGTGGTCCCCAGGCTCATCTCCCACCTCCAGATGTGGAGGATGTTGTCGTAGAAGGAGCAGGTGGCCACGATGCTCGTCTCTTTGGGGCTGTCCGGGGGCCTGGCCGAGTCCCCTCTGCTGTCCATGCCCCTTCCATTGGGGCTCCCAGCTCCTGGGGCAGAGCCTCTGGCTGAGCTGGGATCAGGGCCTTCAGCCAGGCCTGAGCTGCCCTTCAGAGCAGAGCCCCCAAGCAGGGTGGGGTCCCCAGGCAGCCTGGGAGCCGCCCCCGCGGGCCCTTCGCTCTCCTCCTCCAGGATCACGTCAAAAGTAGCCGTAGGGGACTCATAAATTATCTTCAGGTTTTGGACCTGCAGACTGAGCCTCTCATCCCCTTCCTGTGGGGCTCCCCCCAGCTCCTGGGCAGGCTGGCACGCAGCAGCAGGCTCTGGGGCTGCAGGCAGGGAGTCCCTGGGACACAGCCGTGACCAGTCGGCCCCGTAGGCCAGGGAATTGTGCAGCACATAGGATGACAGGACGAGGCACTGCTCCGTGTTCTCAGCTTTAAGGAAGGAAATGAAAGTGAGAAGTGAGCAGGAATGAAGCTGGGGCTTGTGGCAGACTGCTCAGCAGCCACTCCAGTGCTGGCTGTGTGCCATGGGAAGAGCTCTCTGCTTATTGCCTTCTTCACCCCAGGGTGAGACATTCCAGAGGGAAGGAGGTGCTGCCCCTCCCGACTGTTTTTAGCCTTGATTGTCAGTAGCAGGAGAAGGGGGTTTAACATGCATGAGGTTTAAGAGCCTCGTTATTCAAAATACCTACAAAGGCTCAAGAGAGACAAGACTGATCACACCACCATCCCCACTGAGCCAGGAACACACCTGGGACATTTCCAGGCCAGGCTGTTCTTCCCATGAGCTTCCAGCATTTGACTCTGACAGTAACTGCACATGAAGTTCCTGCCTTCCCTCTACAGGACAAATGTTATCCTCATTTTCTAAGCTGTGGATCTGCCCAAGGTGTGGAAGAAACCCAGGAAGGCTGTGCCACTGCATTCGTAATGGGAATGCAAACAGCTTTTTCACCAGGGAAATACCTCCTGATTCACACAAAGGGCTTATTCATGTTATTCTGGATTAACCAGGCTGCACAGCCCTTCCTCCCTGAGGCAACACCCAGTCCCCCAGCAGGTCAGCAACTCCTCCTGGCAGGAAAGCACCACCTGGCATTGAGAGGAACCATCACAGTGAGCACAAACTGGAATGGCTGTGTCAACTGGCAGTCACAGAATGTTCTGGAAGGGACCCACAAGGACCATCAAGTCCAGCTCTCCGGTGAGTGGCCCACACAGGGATCAGCCCCACAGCCTGGGTGTCACTGGCACCATGCTCTGGCCAGCTGAGCTCATCTCACCAAAACCAACCCCTGCAAAGGAGCTACACACAGCAACACTGGCAGGGCCTTTGCACAACAGAGTTACCCCAAACTGGCCCAAAAGTCTGTGGCTACTAACATCACCTGGATGCTCCTAGAAAGGTCAGAGCTGGGGGCAGGACAGGGGAGCAGCACAGGGACACTCACCCATGCTCCCCCGGCAGTCCAGGATCTTGAAGCCACTCTGCATGCAGGCTGCCAGCAGCACGAAATCACACGTGGGGTGCCACTTGAGCCTCCACACTCCTCCCTCCACGTGGGTGTCACCCAGGGGCTGCCTCATGTTCCTGCTGTCCCACAGCAGCACGTGCTCGTCGTAGCTGGGGACGCCCCACCAGCAGCCACAACAGGCCACGGGGGGGCAACAAAGCACAGGAGGGAGTTAGGACAGGTCACAGGGAAGGCAGAGGAGGTTGGTCACAGCAGGGAAGAGCAGCTGGAGGGGACTTACCTGCCTGTAGCCAGGAGGTTCTCCCTGTGGGGACTGCACTGGATGCTGCACACACCCATGGAATGTCTGCAGGGCAGGAGCAGAGGGGAGAGACAGCAGTGACAGCTTGAGAAGGGACTCTCCCTTGGACTTCAAGGATTTTGAGCCCACATTACTGCATCAGGGTGTCTCAGGAAAGGAGAGTAAGGTGAGCTCAAATCTCAGAGTTCCATCTGCACAGTCCAACAGCCTTCCCAGGGCAGAACTACTCCCAGAGTCTCTCAGCCACAAGTATTCTGTAGTAACATTTACACCACAAGCTGCTGTTCAGAGCCTCCAGCAGAACATTCCCAGGAGACTTGACTCCCAACATTAGTATTTCCATAGCAACAGTCCTCAGTGTATTTTAAGGTTACATACAGAATTTCACTGGAGGGTTGTTTTAATCACATTTTAAAAGAAAGGGAAGGGATCACTTCAAGTAAGTGAACAGGGGAGAACAAAATATTTTCTAAGAAAAATTCCGTAATAAGACACCTAAATTTAGCCCATAAAAAAATTCCCAGAATAAAAGAGTAAATCAGGCTCCTTCTCTCAGAAAGAGGAATGTGGATGTGGAAGTCAGAACCAGGCCTGAGTGTCACTGCCCAGCTCTGAGCTCTGTGCCCTGGGAAGGGGCACAGGGGGCACTTACCTCCTGCTGGTGAACACTGGAGCCTCCGGGCTGCACCTCGTGTCCCAGCCCTTCAGCAGGCTGTCATCCCCTCCTGCCAGGGACACAACACGGTGAGCTCCAGCCAGGGGGGGCACTGAGGCACAGAATTCACTCTGCAGCTTCCTCACCAGGGGCAGCACCCAGGGAATGGTCACAGCTGTGCCAGGGCAGGCTCTAGTTGGATCTCAGGGAAAGGCTCTTCCCCCAGAGGGTAGTGGGCACTGCCCAGGCTCCCCAGGGCAGTGGGCACAGCCCCAAGGCTGCCAGAGCTCCAGGAGGGTTTGGGCAACACTCTCAGGGATATGTTGGGATTGTTGGAGTGTCTGTGCAGGGCCAGGGGTTGGACTGGATGCTCCTTGTGGGTCCCTCCCAACTCTGTGATACAGAGCTGGTGCTTTCCAGCCTCACAGAATTTAACAGACACACCAAACATCACACTGAGACCCACAGTGCCCATCACCACAGAACATACACACATTAACAATACCCTCACTTTGTTAGGAAGGAAAGCTTAGAAGTCAAAAGGACTGGACTCTAAAAGCTCTCTGGCTGGTTTGCACAATGCAAGAGAATATAATCTCTTTTACCAACAGCCACCCAAAGTACAGCTTTACAGGGGACAGCTCCTAATTAACCACTCCCCACCATCAGGAAGCCTTTTACCCCCAGCAGAGGCCCCACTCTTTCAAGAGGGGTGACTCAAGCAGCACACCCAACCCTGCAAAGTAAAATGCCAAGGAACACACATTCCTAAACAAGGTGCCCCCTCCCCAACACTCCCCAAGAAGATTCCCAGCCCACACAGACCTGAGTACACAATATCAGTGTCCCAGTAATTAAAAGCAGCAATCCAGGCCTCAAATTTGTGAGCTTCCCACTGGCTCAGGACATGCACAGAAGGAGCAGATTCATCTATGGAGAAAAGGTTCAGCTTCCCCTCAGAATCGCTGCTGATCACTCTCAAAGGACATCCACTGCAGGGGGACACGGGGAAACAAACCAGCAGCACTTACTGAGGCGTGTTTGATCCAGCCAAACACAGACAGACAGCACCGTGGCAGGAGTGACACATTCACACAGTTCTTTTCAGCTTCAGCACAGCCCACCTTAAAATGAGCTGCCCCTGAGCTCACACCCCTGGCAGGGCAAGAGCCACCCTGGGCTCTGCCCCTCTCAGACATGCAGGACTCCACTTCTCACATGCTTTGAGATTACATCAGCAAACAAATTCCACGTGAAGAGAGAGGGTTTTTTCCCCTCCAACTCAGACTGACCTTCCCTCTTCTGCAGCACAAAGAAATGTTTTATTTCCCTGCTATCAAAGCACTGGCTGATTCTGACCTTTCCTGCTCTCTTCCTGTGCCTCAGCACTGTTGCAGTCTCTGGACACAGTGGCCTTGGGGCACTGTCAAGTTTTGCAGCTCCCAGCAGGCAGATTTTGTGACATTTCCTGATGTGAACTAAGTCCCTTTTATTTGGTTTCAGCTGCAGGTACTGCCCTGGTGGCTCAGGGCTTCTTTCCAGTTCTGCATTGAGTGTTAGTTGCTCAACCACACTGAATCTCCCAAATAACAGATAGAGGCTCATCCCATTTCTCCAGAGATGTGAAGGATGTACATTTGGTTCCTCAAGTGGCAACAGTGGCTTTAAAGGGATTTTTCATCACTGCAATGACCATTTATCATGAAGGACAGAGACAAGAAGGAATGTAAGGAAGGACCAAGCCTAGCTGGGAATTCTGCTTCTTCATTAAACAACATGCACAGGAGCAGCTTTAATTAGCAAACCCTACTAAGGGTTGCCCTACAGCATTAGGCAATGACTGCCTGACCCCCTTGGTTTCCAGCCTCCCACCAAAGGCACCACTCACAGAACACATTCACCTCCCCCCTGGCAGGGCACAGCTAATTCAGGGTATTTCCTGCAGTGATGCCATCTCTGAGATCTGTCTGAGCGTTGGAGAGAGGAAGGAGCCACTTCCAAACCAATTCTGTCCTGTTTCCTCACACATGCCTAAAACTTCCTACATGTTCTATTAGTAGCAATTCCCAAGCAGAACTTCACATTAAAATCTCAGCCGTTCCAAAAGCAGAGTTGGAACCAGTTGGGTCCATCTGCATCCTGTTCTGGTCTTTCCTTTCAGCAAAGGCCACAGAAAACACAGCCCTGGCTCACCCACAACCTCAACACAACATTTGTTTGCTCCTGTCACAGCAGCCACAGCACATGTTCATGTCCCCTGGTTATCCTTGCTCTGAAAACAGAGCAGGGCAGGGAGACAGCTGGCATGGAGAGAGTCAAACCCCCCCAAAGACTCCTCCATCCAAGCCCTCAGCTTCTCCTGGCAGCTGTCCCACACCCCGTGCCCCCCATGCCCCCCATGCCCACGCTCACCACTGCTCCCTGCCAGTGGACCAGTCCAAGGACAAGGCGAGGCGCTGTGCCCCCAGATCGACCCTGAAGCGTGGCTCCAACATGCAGCTCTTCTTCTACTGGAGACAAAAGCCAGGGGTTAAGGCTGGGAACACAGCAGCTCTGCAACAGCAGCTGAAATGCTTAGCCCCACTGCTTGTTTGCTGTTTCCCCAGGGACTGGGGAGCATGAGGGTCCCACAGCGCTGCTGAGGGGCACACGGGCACACGCAGGATGCCACCCATCTCCCACCAGGCCTCCCCTAAGCTCTGCCTCCTCTCAGGGAGTCAGGAAGTGCAGGAGTTGCATTTCCTTGCAGAATGGCTGCTGCTTGCTCTGTGGGAATGGCTCTGATGGCTCCCTTCTCCCACCACAACCAGCATTCCTCCCTGCTTTCAACAGCTTTGCACTTTCTGCTGGTTTACCATCCAGGTCAGGGCTTGCCCCTCATCTCCCACTGTGCAGGTGGGCAGAGCCCAGCCCGGCCCTCTGGTGCCTGGAATTCAGGACAAACACCATCACAGGAGACAAGAGAAGTGTTTAAAAAGCTGAGGACGCTGAGAAAGCCACGCAAACCACCCAGCTCCCCTGCAAGCCCCTCTGCACAAAGGGATGGACAAACAGCAGGGGCTGCACCCACCCACCTCACTGCCAGTCAGGTGGCAAAACTCCACAGCGCCCGCAGAGCTCGCAATGCCAACCATGGGATGTTCTGCAACGGGAACGTGGCACCTGAAAGACCAGATGGAAGTGCTCAATGTCCATGTTCCTGGGATTTGAGGAGGAGAGCAGAGTCATAACTTTCATTCTGAGGGGCACGTGGAGAAGGTGCATGACCAAAAAAATCTCATTTTGAGGAAATCTAAGGCTCCTCATGTTGCCACAAGCCTGAGTGGAGGGGATTATATACAGGGGAGATGTCCTGTGTGTCACTAGAGAAATAAATGAGGCACAAAGGCACTGCCCAGCTGCTTGCAAGGGAGCAAGAAGTGTAACAAAGGAACGAGGCAGTCTCTGCTCACTGGAGCAAACTGGACAATATTTCCCTCTGAGAAGTCAACAACAGTCTAGGGAGCAAATATTCCTGCTCCTGCCATGCTGAGAGCCAAGAGAGACCCCATGGAGCCCCTGCCATGGTACCAGCCCTGGCTGGGCCAGCATCACCCTTTGATGCCCAGTATGGCTGGGCCAGCATTACCCTTTGATGCCCAGGATGGCTCCAATCCTGACTGGGCCAGCATTACCATTTGATGCCCAGGATGGCCCCAGCCCTCACTGGGCCAGCATTCCTCTCTGATACCCAGGATGGCCCCAGCCCTGGCCGGGCCGGCATTACCATTTGATGTCGAGGATGGCGGCCGTGTCGATGCGCTGGATTTCGGTCAGTGGGATGCAGGGCTGCTCCTCGTTGTAGTGGTACAGGTAGAGGCGGCCCGTGCGGTCACAGGCGCCGTTGGAGCTCCCTCGGGAATCGCTCTGTGCCAAACATGGCACAGGATTAGCCCCTCCTGCCTCCCCACCCGCCATCCTGCCGGTCCAGCCCCAGCCCTGCGGGATGAACCCACCGCAGCCCCCTCGGGGCCGGCCCTGCTCCCTCCCTGCTCGGCCCCACCTCGAGACATCCCCGGGACAAGGCACGGCTCGGGCACGGGCACCGGCAGGGCCAGCACCGGCACCGGGGCCAGGAGGGGCAGCGGGGCTGGGGGCTCATCCCAGAGAGGGGATGGGGCTTGGACTGGAGTGGGGATGGGGCTCATCCCGGAGTGGGGACGGGCAGGGATGGGGATGGGGATGGGACTCACCCTGGAAAGGGGATGGGGATGGGGCTCACCCTGGAAAGGGGATGGGGATGGGNTCTGAGAAGTCAACAACAGTCTAGGGAGCAAATATTCCTGCTCCTGCCATGCTGAGAGCCAAGAGAGACCCCATGGAGCCCCTGCCATGGTACCAGCCCTGGCTGGGCCAGCATCACCCTTTGATGCCCAGTATGGCTGGGCCAGCATTACCCTTTGATGCCCAGGATGGCTGGGCCAGCATTACCCTTTGATGCCCAGAATGGCACCAATCCTGACTGGGCCAGCATTACCATTTGATGCCCAGGATGGCCCCAGCCCTCACTGGGCCAGCATTCCTCTCTGATACCCAGGATGGCCCCAGCCCTGGCCGGGCCGGCATTACCATTTGATGTCGAGGATGGCGGCCGTGTCGATGCGCTGGATTTCGGTCAGTGGGATGCAGGGCTGCTCCTCGTTGTAGTGGTACAGGTAGAGGCGGCCCGTGCGGTCACAGGCGCCGTTGGAGCTCCCTCGGGAATCGCTCTGTGCCAAACATGGCACAGGATTAGCCCCTCCTGCCTCCCCACCCGCCATCCTGCCGGTCCAGCCCCAGCCCTGCGGGATGAACCCACCGCAGCCCCCTCGGGGCCGGCCCTGCTCCCTCCCTGCTCGGCCCCACCTCGAGACATCCCCGGGACAAGGCACGGCTCGGGCACGGGCACCGGCAGGGCCAGCACCGGCACCGGGGCCAGGAGGGGCAGCGGGGCTGGGGGCTCATCCCAGAGAGGGGATGGGGCTTGGACTGCAGTGGGGATGGGGCTCATCCCGGAGTGGGGACGGGCAGGGATGGGGATGGGGATGGGACTCACCCTGGAAAGGGGATGGGGATGGGGCTCACCCTGGAAAGGGGATGGGGATGGGACTCACCCTGGAAAGGGGATGGGGATGGGACTCACCCTGGAAAGGGGATGGGGATGGGGCT